>BGPR01000366.1:648342-706234 GCA_013235015.1 Araneus ventricosus
TGTGCGTGTGCGCGTGTGCGTGTGCGTGTGCGTGCGCGTGCGCGTGCGTGTGTGTGTGTGTGTGTGTGATTATTACTGAGATATTACGTATATTAAGAAATAATATTCAAGAAGCTGAATGGTTATGGTTGTTAAGTTTCCATTCTTTTTTCAGCATGTTTTAATTTAGCTAACATACCGCTGGCCATAAAATGTGTTGCGCCATTTTAATGTTCAAATCGAATGCATATTTTGCAAGAGAAATAAGAAAGTGAAGATGGCGCCAGTAGCATGCAATAAGATGTTACATGTCATGGTCAAAATATTTGACTCTATTAGGAACATCTATGTAGACAATTTAAAGATCAGGTTCTAGGCCATTCTCTACCAGAATCTGAAGTTTAGCATGACGTTGTTAAAGCAACCATGAACATAAAATGATACAAGATTCAATTGAAATCATATTCCGGCGAACAAACTGGTCGCCGAAGGCGGCTAGTCAATAATAAACCGGTTATTGATTTCATTCACAATAATAAAGACAGCATTTCTTCTATTGAGTCTTTCTGCTTCAAAGATCTTTCTACAAGCATTCCTTTAGTCGCTCTTCGAGAGGTGCTTAACTCTTACTTTTTTGATTACAAAAATATTCTCAATATTTCTTTTGAGTATTGGGATAAATTAGGTAATTTTTGCATATTTAATAATCTTATTTACAATGGGGAAAGTTTTTTCTCCAAACTCATGGCATTCCACAAGGATCTTCTTTTTCTTCTATTACAGCTAAACTTTTGCTTCACTATTTTGAAAAGAATTATTTACTTCCCCAGGCTTTCAGATATGTCAATGATCTTATGGTTTTTAATCATGGAACTTTAATAATACGCGGCAAAATATTTAACCTTCGGCCTTGCTTCTTAAACAGACAAACAGAAATCAGTTTGAAGCTGATTTTTACATCTGGATATTAAACATATTGTTAATAACTTTTGTATCGATATATATGACAAAAGAAAGAATTTTAATTTTAGTGCCAACCGACTTTCCTATTGGTCTTCTAATATTTCTATTAAGATTTATAGAAACACAATTCTCACTCAATTTTCTCGTATTAATTATATTTGTTCAAATGAAAATTCAAAATCGAGACAATCAAAGATTTTGTTTGATCAACTTTTAAAAAATGGTATTCCTGAAAACTTTGTGCGACGATATCTCAAGCAGTAAATTTGGTGATATCGGCAATGCCTTTTTTCTTCCTCTGTTCGGCAACGGTAATAATTGGTTTGGTGACATTTTTGATATTTCCTCGTGCAACTTACTGTAACTCTTGTGCTTATTCCCGGCGGTGGTAAGACTTTTTCTTTCTTTTTTTCTCTTTTATATTTTTGTGAAAATTTCTGTATTTTTATTTTTAATCTAGGTCTTAGATATTCGGATTTTTAGCTTTCGACGTTCTAAATCATCTTCATTATATTTGTCTTTTATTCCAGAATTTTTCCATTTTTAATTGTTTGTGCTTTTTGAAGGGATAACGACAAATTTTTACATTTTTTCGTATGTCGTTAGAAGAAAAGGCACTTATTAATATCATAGGCGGGCTTCTCTTCCTGGCGAGAGATTTGCCATGATATTTTTCAAATTCTTAAATTTTTGTCTTCCTTTTTATTGTCCTTTGTTTCTTGTATGTTTCTCATTATTTGGCTTTTGTTTCTTGTATGTTTTGATACACATATATACATACATCCTAGTATACCGGGGCGCTTTACCCGGAGAGAGGGTGATGTCATTAAATGCGAACTTTGAATTTGTTCAAGTTGTTCTTCCTTGGATTATGATATCCCAGAATGACGAACTTACTTTGAGTTTATTTTGCCTACATTTATTTGCCTGAACATATTCACATGTATTTTACAGCCGAGAGTCTGCCCTCAAATTTTGAAAACGGAAGTGTGGAAAGCAATGCTTTAGTTTCAATTAAAAGGAACTTAAAATCCATGAGTGAAATTAACGAACGGGTGAAAGAATTTGGAAATAGAATGAATACCAAGAGTGGAATAGCTGAAAACTATACCATTCAGGAGAAATATTTGTTTTCTGTCAGGTTTTCTTGCGAAATTATTCTGAGCTATTCCTCTTTATCATTCCAGTGGTCGCACGTACGCAGGAAATACTTACACTGGTGTCCAAAAATAATGCACAATATTGAAGATGCTACAAAATTGGAGTTAATATGGATACTATTGTTCGCAATGAGTTTCAGAGAATCGTGGGACATACTATCGTCGGGACACACATTTTACAGTGAAGATTCGATCACGAGGGCATTTAGAAGGGTGACCAGGAAGAGATGAAGGAGAAAATGGAGTTAGACTCATCTAGTTTCACAGAAAGTTGATAACGAGATGTAACTTTCATCAATGGTTATGTTTATGTGCATAATATTTACATGCATTTTTGTAAACACAGCACAAATATTCGGGAAAATATAAAGGTTTTCTTAAAAGATCCCAAATTTTTCCGCATGTTTTTTGCTTGTAACATGCAGAGTTTTTCATCAAATTGTACGATACTTACAGAATACTTGACAATATATAAAAGAAGCATTGTATTAAAATTTGAATTAAACAATTTGTATTTTACAGGAAATATGAGCATTTGTAGAAAATAATTTTTTGCTGCTTATGTGCGACAAGCAACGTAATTTTTCTTTCATAACTTTAGAGCCAGATATATAGGGCAACTTTTATAAAAATTCCAATTCAATACCATTAGTATTAAGAAAGATATAGACAAAGCAACGAGGTGAATTTCGGTACACTCTAAGAGAAGTTAAATGATGACGGATCTTGCACAGACTGAAATTTCTTAAACTTGAATCTTCAAACAGTAATATTGAATTTTATGAAAGTTGAATATCCTGAATACTCATGTATACTTATAAGTTAAATACATAATTTAAATTACAGTTCGACGATTACTATCAACGAGAGTGGTATCCCATAGACTTTCTCGTATATTCCCTAGTAAAGGTGTCATTCCCCACCGCATAAAATTCTCGGACCTTTCGCAAGGGTATAGCAAGGAGTTCTCAGATTTATATTGTCCTTAGAAATCGTGGCAAGATGAAAGGGCAACAATACTCAGAAACCATACAGGCGAGAATAAAAGACGCCAAGTGGGCGCCATTACACAATATGGCACGTTTTTTACTCATAGTATGATGAAGAAATTCAAATATGCATTTTGAACGACTTTTGTTTCGACAGACTGAAACCAAAATTCGGTACAGATCTACAATTATGGTCAAAAGACCACTTACCAAATTTCCTTTATCTAAGTTATTGCGTTCTGGAATTGGATGGATCACATGGATGGGAATATAGAAACCAACAGACAGTCAACCCTTTGGCGGATTTGATGCAAAATTTGAACTGATCTACAATTGTGATGATAAAGTTGTGTAGCAAATTTCATCTATCTAGCTATTTAAAGTTTTCAGTTATCGTGTCCATATGAACACGGACAGACAGATTTCCCCTGGATGGATTTCGTCTAAAGTTTGATAGAAATCTACAAATGTAATGTAAAGACCATATACCAAATTTCATCCATCTAGCTCGAACTGTTTTGAGTTATCGTGTTCACAGACAGAATTTTTAAATTGCGTTTTTCGGACTCAGGGAGGTCTAAAACAAGGAGATTCATCAAAATCTCGACGTCGAATTTCTGGACGATTACAATATTTTCTCTTTGTATACTTTGCATGCGAGAAAGTAAAAATAATTAATTATTGAAACTAAAATTGATTTAAGACAGTTTTAGTTTTCACTCTAATCCACGTAATGTGAAATCTGATTCAGTGCAAAAGCGTCTATCACACGGCGAACTATCGCACGCTGTTTTCGTCAGCATGAGCGCAATGCCACTTACCAAAAAAGTTTGTAGCACGTGATGCATTGAGACAACCGGTCAGACAGGATTTCGGTCATCGTTGGGGCGAACTACGTCACCGTCCAAGTCACTCCGATTGGCTTGAATCATCGCTGCTGACGATTTTCCGTCGGCATCGTGTGCATTTTCAGCCGGTTGAATACAGCCCACGATTTCCGTCATCTTGTCTGACCGCTCTCGTGCTTCAAATTTTTTTGGTGAGTGACATTGTGCTCATGCTGACGAAAACAATGTCCGATAGCTCTCCGTGTGATATACGCTTAACAATATCATTCCATTAAAATAAATTTTCGCAAATTACCCATTTATCAATCAATATCATATAACACCATCACTATGCCAACTTTCCTCCAATTATTGTTTAGCAACGGATTCGGAAACCCTCCGCGCTTTTGCGCATGCGCCGGGTGGAGTTATTTTCATCAAAATAAGGGGAAAGTGAAGAATGGAAGGGATGATGTTTACATTTTACTGGGCGTGATCTAACAAAGAACTCCGGAAATGCATTCATATGACTCATTGCCTGACACCCCTTTCCGGTGTAAAATCGTCCAAAAGTGGTATTCTCGGAATCCGTTGCTGAACAGTATATTGTACAGGGCGAGCACAAAGTCTTGACCTGATTATAAAAATGTATTGTGTGAAAACTATTATAATTAGACATATGTTTGTTTGGATACATCGTAAATACCGTTATAAAGTTTTTAATCAGACCACGTATTTCAGTAGATTTCAAAGTGTGCCCCTTTGGAGCTCGGAGAATGTCAAAGCAGTATTCTAGTTCTCGCCATGTGTTCTTTAACATGTCTTCCTATCACACTATCCTAGCCTTCAGTTCTTCAACGTCAGTAACAGGTGTGACAAAGTCTCCTTGATATAGCCTCAAAAGAAAAGGTCTGTCTGCAGGGGGGCAAGGTCTGCCCGACGGGGGGTCAGGTTTTCCCCGACAAGGGGGGCAAGACCTGCTGTACAAGGGGAGGAGCGTAATGATGACCCTCTCAAATTTTTGCCGCATCTTTATTTATCTACTATTTGAATAGCCTGTTAAGTGAACGGGTTAGAGAAATTTGTCCTGACGAGAGGGCCCTGTCCCCCCCAGGACACCCCACTGTAGTCACCCGTATATTTAAGTCCGCTAGTACTACCATGTATTTACATTTTAACAGTTTTTTAGAACAATGGAACAAAACGTTCTATTAAACGAAAAAATACTGTTAAAAGTGAACTATCCAATGATACTAAAATTACATTATTACATTCAACGGTCATTTTGTAATAAATTTTTACAATCAAGGTAGGACTTTGCGTTCACGCTGTATTACCACTTCGAAAAATATGTGAAAATTTGCGAATACACTTGATCTAAGAAATCCAAACCTGAAATGCACTTTAAATCTTCTTTAAATGGGTAATTTGCTAAATTTCACGGATGCATATTTTCAAAAATTTTCATCAAATTACTTCAAAAACTGTTATTATATACTACATTTATTATATTTATTGGATGTAGATAAGAAATAATAATACTGGAAGATAAAAAAATTCTTGTTTTATAATTTTCCATGTTAAAAATTCTTGGAAATGACTGTCAAAATTAACAACTTGGCAAGTTCTACTTCTTCTTTTCTGATTCCAAAAAATATTAAAAGGAAACAAATCTTGATTTTAGTTTTAAAAAATGCTGAGAAACCATCAATACACTATTTGAAACATGCTCAACAGCAAAGACATGAAAAATTAATTTCTCATAATAAATATTAAATTACATTACTCTTTAAATTTAACAGTACATGTATTATTAATAATGTAGATATTGATGTTTAAAATACGAGTTAGTTAAACGTATTGAAAATACTTTTTGTGTGAAATTTAAATACAGTAAAACCTCGATTAACCGAAGTGGTCGGAACCGGACCTCCGTCGGTAAATCGAAAATTCCGGATAAAAGAGAGCACTTAAAAATGGCCGTCAAAAGACCGCAAAAATTTTAACACTGGATTTTAAACATGAACAAAATAACTAAATGTGATGTTTTTAATTATATTACTATAATTATAAACAATAACTGTCACACAAGTTAGAAAATGCAATGTGTAAATGTTTATATGACATACGATACATACTTTACATTGGCTTAAATGGAAGTTTGCTCTGCCGTAAGCATGACTGACGTCGTTTATCGGCATGTCGGCACTGCCTGCAGTAGGAATAGCTGCCGCCGAGGGTGGCCTTCAAGTGATATTGTTTATTTACCAAAAACAAAACTTAAGGAAACCGCTGTCGGTTTAACGAGGTTCCGGTTAAAGGAGTTTCGGATAATCAAGGTTCTACTGTACTGTTTTGTTAATTATAAAAAATAAATCTAAAAGTTACGAGTTCTATTTTGGGACATATCTCTTAATTTTGAACTGTAGTCAGATGACGAGAGTGACACCTCTTTCAAAATTTCCACACCACACCAGCGAAAGGACGTTTGACCGGTGGATTGAACGTGCACAGTCATCCGATACACGACGGATCTGCAGCCTAGCAGAGATTTTGCTGGTTGATTTTAGGTGGAATAGGGTCTCGAGGCCGCAATTCTCATTTAGTGTAATTATAAAACTGTTAAACTATTTTACAAAAATTTTATTATAAAATTCACGAAATCTAAATAAATATACAAATCAGCAAGTATTAACGGACCCTAAAGGTCATGTCTGATACATGTCCGTGACTGCACATCTTTTTAACTTTCCAATATAAAACCACAAGCAAGGATTTTTTCCCTATAAAGGACTAGGATAAAGCAATTTCGCTGCCTTTAATTTATTAATGTACAACAGCGATAGAAAAAAATTATATAGAAGCTTAATTTCCCAAATAAAATTCAGGACAAAGAGAAAAACCGTTCCCACTTTCATTAGATTAGCTTGGAAGATGAAAAAGAAAGACCCTCGAACAATCAATCCATTATTTAGACAGAGGCCATATTACATTATGGTCTAAGCATATTTCTGCTTCACACTTCATTTGAGTGAAAAATGCTTTCTCATAATGATTTTGAGATTAGTTCGGGCATAGGTGCCCTCCATTATATCATTTTTTTTTTTTTTGGTACCGTGTCAAATTTGCACCTTCGCCAAATTGCATTTCTTCGCGAAACAACAGCGAGAGTATTAAAATACGGGAACTAATTCCAAAAGCGTCTCATTTAATTCCAAAACATTTTCTGTGTACACGGTTTACATCCACAGAAATTCCTATTCTGCTAAATAAAAGAGGCAAGAGAACACAAACTTTTCTAAAAGCAGTTATTAATTAATGAAAAGAGGACACGCCCGTTCAACTTAAAATTGCTTTTTTTTTTATTACTTTTATAAGAATTTCATTATCTACATATAATAGCAAATTCAGGATATTGCTCGAAACGGCCTTGTAGATGTGACGCTTTCATGTCCCAAATGGGTTCACTACAGAGATAACACAGAGTAATAAAAATGATTAAATATAAATGTTTTAGCATATACTCGTGTTTATGCTATTTTATCAAACAACCGTCTGAAACAATGCCAGGTGTTTTCAACTGCGAAACAGATGTTCTTTCACATCAGCTTCAGAAATCTAAGTTTAGAAACAGTTTCAAGTCGCGCATTAATAATTTTTTTTCGAATTTTGAAAAAGTCCCAATATTTTCAGCATAATTAGAGGACAATCTTTAATTAACAAAGACATATAAGTAAAAGCTGACAAACGAACAAATAAGAAATTCAAGAGGGAGGAAGGAAACGAAAGTATAGTTTAGGTAAATAAACGTCCCGATTTGAAACTAAGAAAGGGCTATTTTGGGACGAACCTCATCATTTTGAACAGTGGTCAGATGACGGAGACGACACACAAGCAAGCATATTCATCTCTCAACTTCCACACCACGTTTATCCCACGATAAATTAGACGTGAATCGGGACCTCATGGACGGAGAATCTTTGGTCGATCCGGGTCTCGAACCTGCGACCCTCTGCTCTCAGAACCAGGACTCAACCAGCAGGCAATCTCGGCCTCGGAAAAAATCGAAAGAGATCTGAATGTAAAATTTACTTTTATTAAAAATAAGTTGAATTCAAGAAGTAGGCACCTATAACGTCTTTGATTCTAAATTATAATAATTCAATTAATCACAAACCATTGTATTATAACCGATGTATGATATTCATTCAAAATAATGCATTTTTGGTTCTTCCACAATAATCATTTAATTGATTTGCCTAAGCATCACTCCTGTACTAAATTATCATATCTATATATATAAAAGAGGAAAGTGTGTGCGTGTTCGGTTTTTTTTTTCTTTATGCACGCCCGCACCGTTGGACTTACGGCGACCAAATTTGGCACGGTGATGGATTAGACAAGAGGGAGCTAATGCCGTAAAAATTATTTTAAAATTCGAATTAAATTTTTATTTATTTAATTAATTAAGGAAAATTAAGCTATTTTTAGACGTTTTTCGGGCAATAACTTCTGAAATACTATTCGTACGAAAATTATTTTACACCACCTTGAAGATCAAATAATTATATTTTTAATGATACAGATTTAATTGTTGTAAAACGTTTTCTCCAATTTTAATAAACATTTCAGAATTCATTTTAAACTCAACTTGCAGCAATGCTTTTATTGTTATAAAATCAAATTCATATCAATTTATTGTGTCATCAAATCCTTTATTCACGTGTTTTTACCACTGTTAAAGTTAAGAAAATATTGCCTTCTTTGGTCAAGCTAGACTTCTTACTTCCGCTATTATTTCGTAGCATGCACTTAACTTCAGTTTTTATTTCGTAGCTTTTAATATGCCCTCAAATATCCAATGACGTTAGTTTAGTTACTACGCGATGTTTCGTTTAAATTTCATAAATTCTTAAATGATCCTAATCAGTATGCAGCGGCGTAGCGACCGGGGACTATGTGAAGAATTGATGTCGTAGATGCCAGTTTTAGGGGCGCCATGGAGACAAAACATTATTGCATTTATGTCAGTTTTTAAAGCAAAATGTGATTAGGGGGCGTAAAAATAATACCAGGCCCCGAAGGCCATTTGCGTTTACTAAGCAAATGACGACTGGGGTAAAAAAATAATCATATTCCTTTGGCGCCTCTGACTATGTTGACAAAACATTAATATACTTGTGTCACTTTTTACAGTCGAATACTATAAGGAGTCGAAAAATACCACGTCCAGGGCGCCGTTTTCGCAAGTTAAGTCTCTTATGATGAAGGGGGGGGGGGAGAAAAAAAATCATAGTATGACCCGAATGCCACTTACCCTCGCTATGCCACTGTCAGTATATAAAGTCATTAAAGGTTACCCGAGTCCCGTTCCTATCGAAGAGAGAGGGAGAAAACGAAGGAATGGTGCTTCCGGGCAGGCACACAAACACCAAAAAGAAGAGAATGGGGGGCCGTAAAATGCATGATATGATAAAAAGCATGATATGAAGTATTTCTGATGTGTCGGTAGCAATGATGGGGATGGGAAGATGGAATTCCAAAGGCTGTCAGACTCGTGTGAAGTGGTTCAAAGTACGGAGACAAAAAAAAAGAGGTTAGTTTAGCTGCTGGCCAAGTGGTCAGGGACACAGGAGAGGGCAGAAGAAAATCAACGAAAGACGTTACAGTGAAAAACTGTTTAATTAAGTTTCAAGTGTTATAAGTATTTAGACTTGAAAATATTTCTACCCCGAGCAACGCCGGGTATATAAGCTAGTTAATTTTATAAACGAAACTTAAGTAAGTAATTCATGGACGCTTTAATCCGATACAAAAATTATGCGAGATCCATAATCATTTTAAGTGTTCTGTGGACTCTTAGTTGAATCAAATTGAAAGCGCATTCTCAGAAACGGAATTTGTAATCCAATTGGTTGCATACATTTTTCCCTTCATAGTTGCAACATGGCGCTGAGGACTGTTGACGGCGATTTCATGCTGGAAGATAAAGTGAATTTTTTTAAAGAAAAACTTAATGGCTTACATGATATTTTTAAGAGGGTATCTGAGAAAAAGTCTACTAATGCCCAGGAAAAGGATGAATTTTCGAATTACAAGGCTGACATCCTAATGTTATATGTCGAAGCAGTTTCCTCACTTGTACCGGAAAAGAATTTTGAATCTGAAGAAACAAGTTCGATGATGGATCTATTTATCGAGTTAAAGAACGAGTTTGCTGCTTTCCGAAAGGACATTTACAGCAAAGTTGATAGCTTTTCTGAGATGATTTGCCCAACTGACGATACCATTCAGAACGAAGACCCTCGCCCAAGTTTTCAGCGAGAAATTATCGAAACTGAGTTAAAATCTGAGACTTCCATATATGCATCTGTAGGTCAAACTTCTTCAGCTATACCCGAAGGTAAATTAAAAGTTCTTGGCCCTGTAATTAAGGATAAAAGGGTAAATCCAAAAGTTGTAATTAATGGCGCTCGGAAAAATTCTGGCCTGAAGATAATGGGTAAAATGCCTAAGAGGCAGGCGATACTTTTATCTCAATTAGGACCTGATACCATGGTAAATGATATTACCAACTTTTTGGCTCCATTGAATTTGAAATTTCTTCAGCGTCACAGACCAAGTATCAAGCCTATGCATCTTTCCACATCGAGGTTTATGAAAACGACTTTAAACAGTTATTGGAATCAACGTGTTATTTAGTGTCAGTTATTTTTGGCCTGAGGGCTGTCTTATCCAGAGTTTTATGGTAAATTAAGAAGTGACCAGATATCCCAAGAAGTTATTCCTTTGTCCGACAGCAGCCATCCTTCTTGCTTAGATTTGTCAACAAACACTGATTCGAAATGACTTTCTTTGCTTTATCAGAACGTTCGTGGTTTACTCACCAAAACTGTTGAGTTCTATAGTTCTGTGGAATATGATGTGATTTGTGTTACTGAAACATGGCTTTGTGAAGATATTGATTCCTGGCATCTATTCGACGATCGATATCTTGTTTACCGAAAGGACCGTGTTTCCTTATCTAATTCCAGTAGACGAGGTGGTGGTGTTCTTGTGGCTATCAAAAAATGTCTTTCTTCCCGTAAATTGGACGTTCCTGGCTTGGATCTCGAAGCTATCTGAATTTCAGTAAAGTTAAATCATAGAAAAAAGATGCTTTTACGTGTTGTGTATTTTCCACCTTCCTCTCATGTGGACACGTATATTAAATTTTTTGATTGTTTTGAGGGATTTGGATTTTTTGATAAAATTTTCATTTGTGGTGATTTTAATTTATCTATATATGATTTTTGTGATTACAATAACCCAATTGTTTCTGAATTGTCCAATTTTATGAATCTTTTTAATCTGGGTCAATATAACAATATTCTTAATTGTAATAATAAAAATCTTGATTTGATTTTGACTAATGTAGATTTTAATGATATTCCTGTCGGGCACAGCGATAGCCCTTTGCTCCCTGAAGACAAACATCATCCTGCTGTCAGTTTCCATGGGTTTTGTATCTGTCCACCTAAATAAGAGGAATGTGAATATATTTAGACTTGATTTTAAAAGGGAAGATTTTTTTACTATGTGGTATTTGTTCCGTGAAATTGATTGGAATTTTTTACTTTTTAGCCGCCATTATCCGGCTAGCTCACAGGAAGTGAAATCGGCGGTTAATATAAAGTTGGGCCATAGTTGAATTAAAGTAAATTTATTGTTCACACATCTACCACATAGAATTAATCTAGATTAACTAAGCTTACATTACATTTAAGTTACAATATTCAACTCTCTACGCATGTCGAGTTTTATCCGTCCCTGTGAGAGAGTTAAAAAGCACCTTCTCGCATGAAGTCTCAAGTCACTCTGTCTCTCGTTCTCCGGAAAGTCAAAGGTCCTTGCAGCACCATCCACCGGCTGGAGGGCGAGACAAAATGTCATTGTCACAACTTGATTTTAATGACATAAATGATGCAATTTTTAATTTTTATACGATGTTCTCAGCAGAGCTATTCCTTCTAAAAAAAAACGCTACTTTGAGATTTCCCTTCTGGTACTCAATGGAAACAGGAGATTAATAAAAAAGAAAGCCACGGTCTGTAAATTAGCTTTAAAAGGTGTTAATCCTGATTTATTTAATGAATTTAAATCTTTTCGATCTTCTGTTAAGCATAATATCCAAAAGCAGTGATCCCCAACCCCAGGGCCGCGGACCGGTACCGGTCCGTGGGTGAAATGGTACCGGGCCGCCCAAGGAACATAAAATTATTTCCATTTTTATAAGCTTTTATTCAACTTGTTTGTCTTCCTTCAAATCTTGCGATCGATTTCTTACCCCCAGATGGAACCGTCTCGTTGCAAAGGAACAAGCTCAGAGTCCTCATTGATTTAGCGTTCTAGTGAGTTAAAATGTTAAATCACTTTATATTCATCTTTTGGTGTAACTGTATTTTATTTTGAATATGTTTAAATATTTGTTTATTAAAAAAACCAATTGTTAAAAATTTTTTAATGCTTAAATACAATTAAATTTAAATTATTAAATCAAACAATCTAAAATATAAACAATCAACATCCCCTCCCCCTCAGCGGGCCGCGATAAAATTATCAAACGTTGACCGGTCCACGGCGATAAAAAGGTTGGGGAGCACTGTCCAAAAGGATTACAGCAAGTACCTACGGCATACGGAAAATAATCTAATTTCGGATCCTAAAAAATTTTGGTCTTATTTTAAAAATAAAAACATCAATTCTCCTGATAGTTTATTCTATAATAAAGTACGTTATGAAAATTATGACGATATCGCAAATGCTTTTGCTGATTATTTTAGTTCTGTATTCAAGCCTAGCACGGACTTTGATGGAAATGATGAATGCGAAACTGCGTCGGTGATCTTGTTAAAATCGAAAACGTTACCTATGATGATGTGGTTTTGGCTATCAGGGAATTGAAATCTTCCCTAACTGTGGGTGTTGATAATATACCTTCTTTTATTATTAAAGGATGCGCAGAGTTTTTGATTTATCCCCTTCTTGTTTTGTTCAACCTGTCGTTGAGAACAAAAGTGTTTCCTGATGTCTGGAAGCAAACAAGGATTATTCCTGTTTTTAAAAAAGTTGATGCACAGAATTGTAAAAATTATCGATCTATTGCTATTTTAAGTCCTTTTTCTAAGATTTTCGAAAGTATAATCCATAAAAAGCTTTACAACCACGTTAAAAACCTAATTTCTACATCTCAACACGGGTTCATACCAAAGCGCTCAACAACCACTAATTTATTCTATTTGACAGATAAAATTATTTCCTCAGTTGAATCTGGTTCTCAACTTGATGTTATTTACATCGACTTTTCTAAGGCCTTTGACTCTACCGATTTTGGCATTCTTTTAAAAAAGTTGCATGGTATTGGTTTTCATGTAAACCTGATTGATTGGCTTCTTTCTTACTTATGTAATCGAACACTTTATGTTTATTTTAATAATACTGTTTCTCATGAGTTTACAAGTACTTCCTGTGTCCCACAGGGCTCTAATCTTGGACCTCTGCTTTTTATTTTATTCATTAATGACCTTACTTGTGTTTTTAAGTACTCGGAATGTCTTTTATTTGCTGACGACTTGAAATTGTTTAGTTCAATACGTTCCGATTTAGATTCTGTTATTTTACAAATAGATCTTGATTGTCTTTTTAAGTGGTGCACAGACAACACATTAAACCTGAACATTGAAATAATGTAGTGTTCTTAGTTACGCTCGAAAAGCTCAACCTTTGAATCGTGTATATAAAATTAACAATCTTTTTTTATCACGCTCAAATACAGTCACTGATCTTGGGATCATCTCTGACACCAAACTTGATTTTTCCCAACACATCAATACCATGGTCTCCAAGACATATCGCAGGTTTGGAATTCTTAAGCGTAGAACCAGAGAATTTTCCAACTTATTGAACTTACTTGAAGGCCTTATATTGCGCTCATGTCCGATCCAATCTGGAATATTGCACTATTATCTGGGATCCCAATTACAGAAACAAAATTGAAATTATTGAGCGCATACAAAACAACTTCTTCAGATATTTACAAGAAAAACAGATTTTACTTGCAGGATGTATCTTCTTCACTCCTACGTAATATTTTTAATATGCCTAGTTTATGCTCCAGACGAGATGCTTCTTGAGTTCTTTTCTTTTACAAAGTTATTCACGGTTCAATTGATTGTAATGATATAATGAGCTCTATAGATTTCGCTGTGCCCGCCAGATTTTTAAGGAAACACAGTTCCTTTCCAAATTTATATTCAAAATTTAATTATATTAACAGGTTCTCGTTATATAGGTTTTATAAAATTTTTAACAAGTTCTCTGATGAACTTGACATTTTAATGTCTCTTGATGCTTCTAAATCGAAAAGTTTGTATCTTTTAAATACATGTGTTTTATTTTGCCTTTTTACAACATTTTAGAATTTTATGCGTTTTGATTTTCCGTATTCTTATGTAATCGACCATTTTTTTGTTTTTTTTATAGGTTTTAATTTCTGTACTCTGTTTTCGGCGCCGTGTTTGAATTCATTTTTATCTTAAGTGTTGCAATATTGTTTTTATCTCAAGTGTGTATTTACGTTTTTAAACTCCTGATGTGTTTTTAGAAGACTCGGCGCTTGCGTGTTTCGACTTTTTAACTCTTGCCTTTTGGAAATGGTGTTTTAATTTTTTTTAAAAAATACGACTCTTAGTATCATAGTGTTAATGTTTTTGTGATTATGTGTTTTCGTTTTTAATTATATAAATGTTTTCAAAAGTTTTATGATTTTGTGTATTCTCTGTGTTCAACTTTGTTTTCTAGCGCATTTTTTTTATTATTATTATTTACTCGTTGTGACTTTTGTTCTTTGTGTGTTTGTTGTTTATAGCACTCTGTAAATGGAGTTTTCTCTGTAGTGTGCTTTTCTTTAAATAAATAATACCAGAAAAAAACTGAACTGAAAAGGCTAAATATATTTATTATATACATAAAAGAGCTTATTTGCAGTGTATGTATGTACGTTCGCTTTTTTCTTCTCTATGCACGCCCAGACCGTTTCACTTATCGGGACGAAATTTAGCACAGTGATGGATTAGCACGAGTGGGAGATAACGTCGTAAAAATTATTTTAAAATTCGAATTATTATTTATTTATTTAATGTTAAGTGGTAAATTCGGGTGTTTTTTGCTAATTTTCTGCATATAATCTCATCGGAGTACCGTAATTTTTATATCGCGCAAATAAGAGTAATTTGAAGCTGCTGTGCAATTTTCTTATTTGTAACGATTTTTTAAAGTTTTTGGAAACTTTTCTTCTGCAAACGATTCACGTCGCATGAGAAGAAATATTATGTTCCGTGTTTTAATTTATTAAACATCGGGAAAAATCGTTCTTCCATTTTTTTCCCTCCCCCCCCCCCTTTTTTTAAAAAATCTTTTAGTGCTTTATTTTGCAACGTACATTTCTGGCAGCATTTTGTTCGTTCTATTTCGTTCATATTTTTAATTAGCAACGCCGAGTAAATTTTGTATAGCATAATTATACAAAGTAAAGATGTATTAATAATTGTACGGTATATCGTTTAAAAGTTTAAAGCTAGACATTTACGATCACTCCACACCGCACAACTCCAAAGCCGATCGTCAATGCGAAAATCCGATGAGAATTGGTGTGGTCGAAAGTTTGAAAATCCAACTTCGCTTAAAATCCATTTCAACTGAAGGGGCATAAATGCTGAAATGCGACGGTGTATATACATGGGGGGAGGGGTATGAGTCTTTCTCACGTTAGAGGAAATCGGAGCAGGCGGGGGGGGGGGGAGAAGTAGTTATCAGAATGCCCGTAAGTGATGAATTTGTGGTTTGCGGGGCCCCATGAATGATTCCTCTAAACGGATGGGCTGAAAAATTGAATGGTGTGGAGTTTCACCACGCCATTTCCATGGAGTGGAGGGATTGTGAATATCCAGCTTAAAAGAAATTTTCTTTTCAAAACTTCTCGCATTTTCATTCAAACCATATTTTATAATTGTTATATTATAATATATACATTTGTTTAAGGATTATAGCAAATTTTGTGTAGACAATATTCGAAAAATCGGATATAGCGACCCGCGGTTATAGCAAACTTTTGGACCAGTTCGTTGAGGATTTGTTATAATGGGGTTTGACTGTATTTAATTAAAAATAATACAACTTATTTCAACACAAGGTTTAAGTTAAAGTGTAAAATTTATCTCTGATGGCAATTTCAACTACATATATACAATGGTTTATTAATGCAGCAGGGTTTTCTTTTTCTGAATCTACTTCCATCAATCTTATTTCTGTCCGATTTAATTGGTTTATCTGATAATATTGAAAGAAACCATTATTACAAGGATTATCAGTCAAAATTCCCCTCACAGTTCCAATATTAAAGAAATTTATTAATCCAATTGAACAATGTTAACCAACCAGTACTACTCCAAAATCCAACATTTTATTTAAAAATTCGAGCTCTTGTCCAAAATTTTCCCACCAAAATTAAGACATTACAAAAAATTCATTTATTACATTCAAGTTTAAAATATTTTAAATATCTAAATCATTTGAGTTCTTTTGATCCAATTGTGAAACAAAATCACTTCTAAAATATTAATCAAAATACTTCTAAAAAAATATAGGAACAGAAAAAAGGTGTTAAATTTAAAAGTATAACTAAACTACCTGTGGCCGAATACCCAATTTTTAAACCATTAGAGACAGGCATACACTTCCAATTGTAAAAATTCTTTAAATGACAAAGAATTATATTTTAGGTTGTTTGAGTCGATAAATGTACTACTGAAAAAATTACGAAGTCTAAATTTTTATCCAGTCCCCCTGTCCTTTCATTCATATTTAGGTAAATATTCTGACACACCAACATTTTAAACAAAAAGAGTTCCACTCTTTTGCGACTAAAACAGACAAAGCTATATGCACTATGTTAGGCTGGACATTCAAGAGGGATCTGCTCCACGCAAATTTGGTCGCACCCCGCCAAAACCAGTCGACAGTGTGAAAATCCGATGAGAATAGGCGTACAGTGGTTGCAAGTTTGGAAATCCAACTTATTCTGAAATCCATTTGGACTGCTGATCCATAAATACTGAAAAGCAATCGGTGTAGATACGTGGGGTCCAACGTTTATTCACTGTAAGAAGCGAGTTGACGTAGGCATCCCGTTTTGAAAGCGGGGTGATAAGGTGTAATAACCCTAGGAGAATGGAGTGACTAGTAGGGAATGGGTTTGTGGTTTCAATGGAGCCTCCGTACGTGACCAATCTAAACAGATGGGTTGAAAAATGGTATAGTATGGAATCCTACCACACCATTTATAGGATGCGGAGCACTTGGGAATATCCAGCTTTAGACAATGGCCACCTTCAGGAAGATTCACAAATCAACGTGCGGCACTTGCTCGAGACAGCTGTTGGTTGGCATAGTTGCCTAGATTTGTATTTAATCACCCTCGACATTCTACATTGAAATAGAACAGAATAAAAAATGTCATCCATTTGGTGATGCTCTTCCACACTATTAGTTAGCTTTCATTTCAGCTTGACCACCTTTAAAATTTACGTGCTGAAATCAATGACAGTCAACAACATAAAAAGCAAGTTCAATGTTTTATTTGCCAACACAGTAGATCCTTACAGTTAATACTTACTTGAAGTGTAGTTTCAAGAAACAATAAAATGAAGGTTAATGGTATACATGGTTCGTACACTTAAGAACAAAATAATTTCAAGGAATGTCAAAACATACACATAATGCAGCACACCGCAAGTCACAATGATGGTTATAGAATAAGCTCCATTCAAACAAATAAGAAAACATCACATTCCCTGTCTATTTAAAAGAATTCTTATTACTTCATTTAAAGAACTGCAAAGCATAATTTGAATTCAATAGACACTTTGTTACAGAATTTTTAAATATAATTTTAACTTAATTTCAAAATGCTTGTTCATTTTTAAGTTACAAATTTCTCAATATAGTTGAACCTCGTTAACGCTAACACGCTTAACGCAAATTACTGACAGCATGAACGGTTAAAAGTCAAAATATGAAAAAGTTTAGTTAAAAAAAAAAATAAAGTCATTTAGCGAATTTTCTAAATCTTTTATTGCATTAGTGATTTCAAGTAATTTCTCTACTTTTGCTTTAGCAGATCTCCTTAAACTATTCGATTTGCAAATTGAAATCGCATCATTATTCTCCTCAGCCTTTAATGCAAATTCATCTGCAGACTTTATCAAAGCCCTGATGTCTTTTTCCAAGCATCTTTTTTTTTTTTTTCAGTTCTTGTATTTCACCAGAAGTTAGGCTTTTTCTCTTCTTGTTCTGGGATGACAGCAGTTTCTGATCCCTAAGTATCTATGGTATGCTTGAAAATGCTAGCGTATCTGTCTGTTGGTTCTGTCACAAGAACTCTTCCTAAACGGTGAACGGTATGATTGATGATAATTTGATTTTAGCTTTGAAAGAAGAGACGCTGTTTTCCCTGCTGTTAACGTGCGGAAAAAGTGACGTCTCCCAACCCAACCGGGGGTACCAGAATAGACCCGAAAATTAACACACGACATTCTAGAGCATATTTCTGGGTCAACGGTGATATTTTCAACTTTCAGAGTTAATTAATTCGTAAGATATTTAATTAAATAACGAAAATTAGCCGCTTTTAAGTCTAACGCTTAGGCTGGTTACACACACAGAGAATTTTTATCGCGCGGAAAATTTATCGCGCCGCCGTTCCAACAGTAGTGCACTGATGTAAGTTGGAGTTTACACACTGAGCGGGAAAATGAACGCGCGGACTATTTACCGCGTGCGGTAGATATGCAGTCGCGGACTGCCACTATCGTCTGCGGAAGTTTTTCCGTCGCCACCCAAGTAGAGGCGCACGTGGCCAAATGAGAGCTTACACACACGGCGATATTTCTACCGCGTTTGTTTCGCTCAGTGTGATTTTCATCTTTGTTTGTATAAGTTGGTTTGGAATCTATTGGGTTTTTTTTCTATTGTGAAGATGTCTGACCTTATAGATAATGAATTTTTAATTGCATTAATCCAAAAAAGGCATGTTTTGTGGAATAAAACTCTCGACATTTTTAAGGACAGAAACGCCTTGTTTCAGCCTGGAAATTTGCAGCGACTTTGTTGTATTGAAATAGAAAGAAATGATTTTGATAAGTTCATACTTTCTCACATATACGTACTAGAAAGTGTAAAAGTCATAAAAAAAAACGTTGAGATTCTCGAAGCACCAGAATATTAAAATATTTTACCTATATAAAAATTTTAGTATATAATATAAATATTTTAATTATATATTTTCCCCTTATTTATACTACATAAAGAACACTCCAACATTCTGTTGAAGCAACATATCAGATGCGATGAACAACTTTCGTTTTACAGAGAATTATACATATATATAAACTTTTTTTTAATATTGACTACGTAATTTAATAAGTAATTTAATTTTATTTGGGAAAATAAATAATATATTATTGAAACTAGGTTGAATTATATTGTACAATATTGAACCATATAAAAAAAAAACTCTTATAAGTAGTAATTCGAAATTCTGAAGCAATTGAAGAATTTCGTATCATCCTTCCTCAACTCTTCAAACAACGTATAAAGCTCCAACCCCTTCATTTTTTCATTAATTGGATAAACCCAAATAAACCAATTTTTTCTTTGCTGCTTTATTCGACGACGAAATAACAATAAAGCTAGAATTTGCTCTCTGTTCATTTCAAACAATACCAAGCAGTAAATAATTTAAGCAAAACTAAATTGATTTGATGATGAATCCACGCTGTCAATAGTCGAACAGTCAACAGCTGATTTTCGGTGAACGGCGCGATAAATTTTCCGCGCGATAAGAAATCCGCTGTGTGTGTAATCAGCGGATCTTCTCGTCTTTTGTCAATAACTTCTGAAATATTTATTAGACAACAATTATTTTTACGCCATTTTAAAGGGCAGAAAAATATCTTTTTAATTATATTAATTCCATTGCGATGAAGTGTTTTCTCTGAATGTTATTTTAAGGTTTAAAAATTTTTTTAACGCAATTGCTACCAATATTTTTTATTCTTATAGAAATAAATTCAAGCCAAATTACTGTTTCGTGTGCGTGCTTTTGCCAGTGTTAAAGTTAATATAAGAAAATATTGCTTTCTTTGAGAATAAACAACAAAGTAGACTTTTCACTTCCGGTTTCCTGTTGTAGCATTTACAGCTTTTAATACAATTACACAGTGATCCAATGACGTTAATGAATTATTCTCTCGATGTTTTAATTTTTACAAATTTTTAACTAATCCTAATGAGTGTGTGCTAAGCCTTCAAGGCTACTTAGTCCGGTTCCTATCATAGGAAGAGGAAAAACGGAGGGGGGGAAAGATGTTATAACAGTCTATCTGTCGCGAGAACTCCTAAACGGTGAATAGTCTTGACATGAAATTTGCACATGACATTCTTGAGTCCATTCTTAGATTAATTCTACTCTTTCGAAAAAATTACTTCCCAAGATATTTAATTAAATAACGAAAATTAAGCGGATTTTCGGCGTTTTATCTCAGTTTTCCGCCAATAATTGCAGAAAAATATATTGCATGTAGATTTATAGATTATTTATACCATCTTAAAGAGCAGACAATCATTTTTAATGATTTCAAATTAAATGTTATAAGTTCTTTTTAATTTAATAAACATTTCAAATTTATTTCATACACAATTTGTAACAATGCTTTCTGTTATTGTAATTAAATTCAAACCATTGATCGTTTTATCAAATCCTTCATTCCGGTATTTTTGGCATTGTGAAAGTTATGATAAAAATATTTTCTTCGAATGTTAACAGAAAGGCAGAAATTTTATTTAGCTTTTATTTCATAGCATATACTTCTCTCAATATGTTTGCGCCACAACACAATGATATTAATTACCCTCTTTCCACGATGCTTCATTTAATTTTACAAATTTTTAATGATCATAATGAGTGTTCAAAATCCTTCAAGATTGTTGAGCCCACTTCCTACTGGAGGGAGAGAGCCTAAGGAGAAAAAAGAACAATATGCGGGTTTTTTTTCCGGTCAGTGACAAAAACACTAAAGAGAAGAGAATTGTAGACCGGATAATGGCAAAAAATAAAAGATATGAAAGTTTCTGCTGTTGCCGTAGCAATGATGGGGAGGGGGAAATGGAATACGAAGGACTACGAGATTCTTGCCAGGTGGTTCAAACTAAGGAGAGAAAAAGAAGTGTGTTTCACTGCTGGTCCAAAGGATCAGTTGATTAACGAAAATCAACGAAAGGAGCTTCCGCGAAAAACACTTAGTGAAATTGAAAATGTTATAAATACTTGGACTTGAAAATATTTTTATCCCGGGCCTATCAGCTAGTTTCATATATTTTTGCCTAGCATTATGTTTATTTTAATATTATGTATACTGTCATCTGTTGAAATGATGTAATCACATACGAGTCTCTGAGAAACATACGAAAGCTCCTTCATATTCTCAACTTCTACTTTCTTGTTGATACTAAATCCCTTCTCAACAATTGCTTGCCCAAGGCTGAGTAGTAACAACATTTCAACCACTTTCCAAATTTCTACACTTATTGGTGTTCATTGTCTCGTAGAAAAATTCATCAACTCCCGAATTTTCTGGAGAAAATTCGGAAAAATCTGAATGTTTCAAAGCCACGTTATCTAAATAGTCATCGAATTCCATTAAAATCTCATCGCATATATTTTCATCAACATGCTTTGCTTTCAATCAATGAATTTAAGATACAATTCATTTTATAGGTCATATTCCTAGGAACTAAAGAGGATAAATTCCTTACAATATTGTACTGCAGTGGAGATTTTTCAAGCAGCCTTGTTACCTTTATCAGGGACTTTTTGCAATCCATTCTTAAATCAAAAATTTGAAGGTCAGTAATTTTTTTTGAAACATGCAAGGACTGGACTTCTTTTTCTGCAGAAAACCCCAGATTAATATTTTCAATTGGTTTGTGAATTTTGGGATTGTTAATATTCAAACATAAAAGCTTTTGCAAAGTAGTTGCAGTGTTTAAATTCTTGGATAATACAAAACGTTGCAGTAGAAGGTTTACAATTTTTTTTTTTTTTCAAATCTTCCGGCAGAAAAAACAGCATTGGTTTGTCAGTCTGATATTTTTGTTAAAAAGGCAACAAAACTATGGAGTGGAAAAGTTTCAACTTCACAGAAAGCAGACTGACACTCACGAGTTTTAACACAGGTATATGACATGCAATTTGGTTGGTTATACTCTCCCTTATCAACAGAAACAATGTACTTTTTAATGCTGGAGAGAAAATTTATAGCAGAATCACTAGCTGGCACATTTTCAAGCCACCTATGCTGCATAATGTTTTTGGTAATGCTCCTTCCGATTCTTTCAGAAAATCATCTCTGCGAGCAGGTGAATTTTTAAACAAATAATACAATGCAGTTAAAAAATCCACAATTCCCCATGTGCTTGCAATACACCCAGCCTTGAAGGTATTGTGCATGATATGGAGACCACAGCTACCAATATTAAGCAAGTTTTTGCCAAATTCCTTAAAATAATAATCTTATAGCATGCTATAAAACTTCCAATTCACATTGGGCCCATCCATCGATATTTGTACTGTTTTGGAAAATTTCAATTTTGCTATGGCAGATATGAACTCTTCAAATATGTCAGATAACCTGCTATGCCCCAAAAATACAGAATTAAAATATATGGTACTAACTCTGTTCTGATGCCAATACTGGACGTGAATGCCCATTGTGTGTTGTTTTTTTTTGTCTCATCATACTGAGACTTTCATCAAATTGCAACACAAAATTCTTTCAATTTTCTTGCAAGAGATTTTCGAAATAAGGTAAGATGCCAAATGCTGCATAATAAGCAGTTTTCTTTCACTGCACAAAAATTTTGATGTGATGGCACTATTGGAGAACGTGATGAAACATTTTTTTCAATGTTCTCATTCACTTTATTAGAGCCATGATTTTTTAGTCTTAAGTACACAAAATTTCAGCATCCAAGACATCGTTTTTAACCACATGAGATTCAATATTGGCAATATTTCAAGTGGAAGATGTGGCAGATAACGACGGTCAGTACTGTGGTTGATGTATGCTTTCTGGAGTATTTTTATCATTAAAATAACTTCCGATCACGTTCATTGAGGTTCTTCTTGTTGACTGTAAATCGATGTGCTTTCGCCCATCAACGCAACACTGACATTTTTTATAACAGAATGGACATCCAATATGTTTCTTTGCAACCACATTTTGTATTCAGGCTTTTCCAGCTATGCATTATTAAAGATGCATTTACCTGCCATTATCTACACATAATTTTAAATCATAAATGAAAACAAAACACGGAGTGCGAAACTAGAATCAAATTATGGGAATACACTTTAACCCACCACACTACAAGAGGTACCTAAGCAGAGATAACCAAGCTGCACTAAGAAAGGAGTAAAAAGTCACATGACCGGTTGCTGAAAGACTATTCCATTATTGAACGGTTGTTTTTGATGGGAATTTTTTCGACTTCCCTTCATTTTTTGAAGAAATCACAAAATTCAGACTTTAAACACTTTATGAACAAATCCAAATTCGGGGACTTTAAAACACATTTTTTGTTTTTTTTTTGTTTTTCAAGCACTTGAAAATGAAACTTATTTTTTCAAGCACTTTTAAAAAACCTTGGAAAAGCATATGAACCATGGTCTACAATAACCACTCCACTATTGATATACTCATTTTTAGATGCAAAAGTAGGTTTTTTTTTGTCATGCATCGATAAATGAAATTCTGTTACCAAGATTTATGTAACAATAGCATATAAAAAAGTTGAAAATAAATACTTTTTTAAACTACCTGGAAGACACAAAAAATTCTTTAAAATCTTACTATTTTGCAAAATAGTTTTGATGATAAATTTTTGGCATAAATTTTCACTTATCTAGTTTCTAACAGCAATAGATAAGTACACCGAAATGGCATTGAATTAGAGATAGACAGTATTGTCCATATACTGCCATACCACCTGCCCCAGATTTGAGCATATTGTCATCCTAGACGATCACCGTCGCTACTAAAAAAAAGACATTAAATTAAAGCTAGCTTGAAGTAGAAATTGCCTACTCTAGCAGCAAGTATTGTAAGCAAATTCATGAAACTGTTTATCTGCCTTTCAAGACTTATTCACAGTTGACAAAACAACCTTTTTTTTTTAAGATTTGATACAGTGTTCATTAGAATTGTTGTAAGTGGCTGCTGCTGTTAGATTTATATAGCAGATTTTAGAAAATTCAGTAATATGATACATTAATGGCAATGCTAACCTTAGATCAACTGATTGCTGAACAGTGGCAGTTCATCCATTAAGGCTGCAGCACCAACTGAAATTTTAAAAGCTTGTTTTTCTGCTTTTTTTCTCATTGAAAACTCCAACTAGCAACGAAAATGGAACGGGGGAGGGGGGGAAGCAACAATCAAGAAAGACAGAAAATGCATCAAAAAGTCAGAGCTGCTCAGAAACAGCACTTGCAGGCATCAAAATTCGCTCAGTACACAACAGCTAAGCGACACTTAGGAAAGCGAAACCAAAGTTTCCTCCCACCAAGTTTGGCCCACAGTCCTTTGGCATAAGGCCAACTGCCATCATTGTAGAACATGACAATGACGTATAAAAGAAAATTCAGTGGATAAATGTTATTAGAAGTAAATTCCCATTTTTATTTTAAAAAATTCTAATAGCTAGGATGGAATGTCCACTTAATTGGTGAAGAAAAAAAAACCGGAAAAATTTCCAAGATTTGCAAATTTAGCAAGAATATATATACAGTCAAACGTCGCAAATCCAGACCTTTTTCATTCCGTAACTCCCCCTCCCCACCAAATACATATATCCTAACTTTATAATAATCTACCAAATCGGCATCCAGAGTCAGCAGAAACCGGTCGTAACCATCTCGGGAAGGGATTTAACCACATGTACAATGATGTGTGACGAAGGTATTGCGAGGGGAGGGGGGGGGGTATTGTAATCCTAATGTTAGATCTCAAAAGAAAAGCTGAAATTTTTGAACTACTTGAGTACATCAATAGAACAAGAAATTGCCGAAGATGACGCCTTTGAAGTACTGCATTGCGACGATAAAGCCCCAACAGAGTGTCAGCTCACCGATGCCGAAATATGCAGTGTGGTGTTGATGAACTCCCAAACTTCAGTATCCGATAGCGAGGACAGCAAAGGAGAAACACAAGTGGAAGATAAAATACCAAATGACAGTTTAATGGAAGTGTTGAACACCGAATAAAAGGACTTGAGCAAAGGGACTTTATTTCGAGGTCGGACATAATGGCGATACATAAAATAAACGTTACTTAATCAAAAACCGAAACTAAAGAAGCAACTCACTTTCAATTAAATATTTTGTAAAAATGTTAAAATTAATAAGAAATATTATGTTTATAAATCAAAGAAAACAATAAATAAGTTTTTAAAAAATTTAAATTGAACTCTGTGTTTTATGATGTTAAATTCACTTCTTAATATTGAAATGATCTAAGATCCGGAATTATCCCAAATCCGGAATTGCCGAAGTCCTGACGATTCCGGATTTGCGACGTTCGTCTGTATCTTTCAGCTTCTAGAAGCATAGCATATTATAGTGAGCGCTTATTTTCTGAAACTCATAATATAGCTGTATGCACCAAACAGAACAGACTTCTTCCGGAAAATGCTGAAAAATTATTGTTCTTGCATAATAATTAGACTTTACAATGATAACCGATACGCAACATTATTAAATACTTATGTACAATGCAACTTAAAATTGGGTAATTTTTTAATAGACGCACTGAATAATAATTCTACAATATTCTTTATCAAATACATTTAAAAACACAGTAAAAAAAAAATATTCGGCAAAAGGGCCGAAAATCCGCTATATCCTTAATTATTTGCAGGTCATTTGTTTAAAAATAAATTATATATCAAATCACTATGGATTTCGGCACAGCCTAAAAAGAGGCCATATCAATTAATAAAAATCTGTAATTTGACATAGATAATTTTTGTTGATTTTCTAAGCATCGTATTACTATAGTCCAAGACAACTCAAGAATGTTATACAGTGGAAGCTATGGATGATATTCTTCCGCCGAGTGAAATAGTCCTGCAATTATCCTAATGTTTAAAAGCAATTGACATATTTGAACAGAATTTTGCTTTAAATAATAACAAAAACAGATATTCTCTGCAATAAAAATCTATTTTCAGAACGTATGTTATTTAATTTCATAAATTCTTTTTCCCCGCCTTACGTCTGAAATTACGTCAGTTCCAAAACGACCTTGAGCATTGGGGGAAAAGGCTTTATTTTCTGTCTCTTCGGAGTTCACATTTTGGCGAGTAATCTCGCGTTATTATGGTTACTCAGAAAACTTAACAGAATTTGTTGCTCTTAATTCATTTCTTTTTATCATTTTTATATGGTAGCAACTTCTAAAATATCGCTGCTTTTGAAATTATTTATTGATCTTATCTTTTTTCAATATTTGCATCATTTTTTGTACATATATATACAGTGGCGAATCCAGGGGGGGCTATCGAGCTACACCCCTCCAGAGTCAAGCCAGAATTCTTGATATTATTTAAAATCATTACAACTGGTTTTTTTTTCTTAATTTCCCTCTTTAAAAAAATAATAAAAACGTTTCAACATTGCTTTCTGACTTGATAGGCTCGAAAATTTTCCTATTTTTGTAGTCATTCCACTTGTACTTGTAGCTTTGAAGATATTTTTTAGCTAGTTATTTCATTGTAATTTTTATTAAGTTACAGAAAGTATTGTAATGTTCTTCATCATTCTTATGGTCAGGTGAGGAAAGTTCGTAAAGTTAAAGAGTTTTGGTTTACTTTAGCCTTGAGGTTTGACACTCGTCACGACGATACAAAAATTTGTGGTCACAAAAATTTTGTATGTTTGAATGTACAATTTATATTGTGTATGTAAATTAATACTTTTGATATTAATTTACAAATATATAGAATGCTGCCCAACGTGTAACACAACATATTTTTTGCATTTTGTATGTTTGGCTCAATCTGTTTATTTAGAAAAACTAAATGTTAAACTCTAGATTTAACGGATTCATTTGTGCGCAAGTTTATCCAAAAAATATTTGCATACAATGAAAAATATTATAAAAGTGTTAAGAAAAATATTTAAAATAGAATATGAAGCTTTCGGTTATGCTGTATAATATAAAACATTCAATGTGCATACCTTAACTTCTCAAAATTCCGTATTAGAAGAGTGAAAAAAAAAGTTTTACTGAATATATAATTTAAAATTTGAGTTGTAATTCGATTAATATTCGAGCATTATTCATTGTAAATATTTTAGTTTTTTTTATTAAATTTCCTTTTAATTATTAAAAAAATTATGCATCCTTTATTTCAAGATAACATGAAAGCATGATTGGTGTAATCAATTTTTTTTTCTTTTTTTTTGCATAGAATCTTCTGCTGTATACAATTTTAAATATAGTGTCAAGTGTCTACTATTGATATTTCTCAGGTTTCCTTTAATTAATAATGCACAAATTATGTACTTAAAAACAATATATTAGTAAAAAAAAAAAAATCGACCCAAGCAACTTTCTCTTTTTTCTTTGAGAACGAAACGTTGGCGCACACGAAGCAAAGAAAATCTACTTCTGGTTGTTGGCGAATTCTAATAAAAAGTAACCCCAAAACACGTAGAAACACCAACTACGTCATTTATCGCTGCAGTGCCGGAAGCATACCGTAATCTCCGTTAGCTTCTTGGCCTGTCTTTGAGTATAACAAATAAAATCAATTGCACAAAAGAAATTCAAAAGCTTCATCGTGCTAAAAACTTGTGCAGAAGTAATCCATTGACATTAAAAAAAATACTACAGTTACAGTCATGTTATAATTTGTGAAAATTAAATGAATGGAATTAAGCGTTTCATAAAAAGACCTTATTTATTTATACAAAAATAAAATACATTCAGATCTTTTAGTCAAACAAACCTGAAAAAAAGAAAAAGAAAGTATTAGCATATTAGAAATTACAACACTTGCAAAATAATTTGAAAAACACAAAACTGAAATGAAATGCGACTGAAAATTGATTTTCCTGAATGAACCGAAATTTCAAAAACATTACACTCTAGGCTATTCTTGAATGACAACTTCAAAAAGACTACTTTTTATAAATTATAACAAATGTATGATAGAACTTGCATTAACTCCTACAGGATACACAAAAATATTTAAAGGAATATTTTTACAATTGAAACTTCCTAGTTCAAGAGGGGGGAAAATGTACCACTAATTTAAGCATTTGTCATTTTCCTCTGGAAAAAATGCTATAGACATACAATTGCACAACTGAAGAAAATTGACTACAGCTATCTTTCTTTTAAGGTTATTTTCAAATGTTCAATTACTTTCAAGCTCAACATTTTCTGAAGTAAAAAAATTAGCAAAAAATGGAAATGTTTCAGTCAATTTATTAGCTCAAAACCTTGATAACCATCAGATAAATTTACATTTTCATGTCTTCATCAGCAAGCCCTTTATCGAAAGAATATATTCAAATATTAGCTAAATAGAATTTTATAGAAGTGGGCATTGTGAAAGCAAATACAAGTATTCAGGCATAAATTTAAGTTGAATCATTTTCTTTTATTTCAAATGCATACTGAACCTGGATTAAATTCATGGAAAGTTATATAATGTATTTTAGTCACTTAAAGAGAAAAATTTTGCTAAATGGGTAAGAAAATTGTGTGGTGTGAAATATTTGTGTTCATTTAATGTAACAAAAGTTAACCCATCTATATAGTTAATTATCTTTTTTCACCCCCCCCCCAAATGATCATAAACTAAAGAATCGAAATTTAACTAATTGAAATTTTTAGGCTAGATGAACTTGAGTTCCACCCCGTAATTATCAAAGACAAGAAAATTCAAACTTTCTCCTATTCAATATCTGGGGGGGGGGGGGATATACCACGTCAATACAAAACAGACAAATATCTTACCAAAACCCATATCATCATCCTCTTCTTCTGATTCTTCCTTCTTTTCTTCTTTTTTCTCTTCTTTCTTTCCACCTGCATCACCACCAGCTGGTGCAGCTGCAGAAGCAGCAGGGGCAACACTGGCAGCTCCTACATTAGTTATCAGTTGCTTCACATTAACACCTTCAAGGCAGCGAGCAAACAATCCTGCAAGAAGAAATCTTTGTATTCAAGTAAGCCATTGGAGCATGGTACAATAAAATGCAATTAAATCAACTTTGCAATAAAATTTGTTTCACTATTTGCAAATCACTTTTGCAAGCAATAAAACTTAAAAATCACCTTACAATATATAATTTATATATTTTTAAGAAACTACTTTTGGATACTGCATTGAAAATAAACATTATTAATTTACAAGTTTAAAACTGATTTTAAAGTTATTTAACAGGCTAATGAGGATGAAACTATAGATTTTTAAACAGTTAAATGATGAAGCCGACACCACATAAACCTCCATACACTAACACGACAACATCTGATCCATAAATTTGCCGATTTAAATTTACTAGGCCTATTTACATAAGTAAATGAATTCAAAAGTATTATTGTTGACAAGGGAGAACATGAGCATTAATGTGTATCTGATTAATCCACAGTTATATAAAAAGAATGTAATGCATGTTTGTTTTGATCAGTACATAACACTGATGAGACAAAACATTATGACCATCCCCACATTTTTCAATGAACTCGTCTGGATGACGTAGAGGGCACGTGGTTAAGTGAGAATGGTAATTAACTGCTGCTGGAGAAGGTAAGTAATCATTCTTGCACTTACTTTTGCGAGTGATGGGAAAGGCTGATCTAAGCGAATTTGATAGAGGGCAGATCGTAATGGCCCGAAGACTCGGAACAAGTATCGTCGAAACTGCACGACTGGCACGTTGTTCACGATCTGCTGTTGTTAGTATTCATGCAAAGTGGATAAATGATGGTGATAGCAGCAGTAGACGCCAAGGTGTTGGTCGCCCACATGTCAAAGAAAAAGGACGTCGGAGACCGTCCTGCTTGGTAAAGCAAAATTGGTGTCAGACAGTGGCTAAGCTGACATCCCTATTCAATGCAGGTCCAAGCGCAAGTGTTTCAGATCACACAGTTCAGCGGACACTGTTGGATATAGGTCTGTGCAGCAGACGTCCCACTTGTGTGCCTCTGTTGAAAAAGCGTCATCATCAACTACGCCTACAGTGGGCCCAGGAACATCGAGATTGGGCCATGGATAAGTGGAAGATAGTTGCCTCGTCAGATGAATCCAGATTTCTCATTCATCATGTCGATGGTCGTGTCAGGGTACGCCGTCTGCCAGGTGAACAGTTGCTCCCCTCTTGTACAGCAAGTCATACACAGGCTGATGGTAGTGGTATTATGCTTTGGGGGACGTTCTCATGTGCGGCTCTGGGACCCGTAGTTGTGGTAGAACAGACCATGAAAGCTGCAAATTAACTGAACATCATTGCGGATCAGTTGCACCCTTACATGGCGTTTGTCTTCTCATCTGAAAATGGAATCTTCCAGCACGACAACACCCCATGTCACAAGGCTCGGATAGTGTTGGAATGGTTCGAGGAGCATACTGATGAATTCCACTTAACATTCTGGCCACCTAACTTGCCGGATCTTAATCCGATGGAGCACATTTGGGTTGTCATGGAGTGGCATCTCAGAGCTCAAACACCACCATGTCCGAATATCTCGAATTGGTGTGATCACTGCTTAGACATTTGGTACAACCAGTCTCCAGTCATGTACCAAAAACTTGTGGCATCTATGCTCAAGTGAGTTGCAGCTGTTTTGAAGGCCAAAGGAGGCGCAACGCATTATTGAGTAGGTGGTCATAATGTTTTGGCTCTTCAGTGTATGTTCGCTCGATTTTTACACCAATTTACTTTGAAGATTTTAATAGAAAACTATTAATATCAAAGCGAATTTTCTTCACTTATAATTTACTAGCATTACACGCATGATGTTACCCATGACAATGATTTCAACAAAACAAACAAAAAGTCAGAAAAACTGACTAATTTTTAAAAATTTCTTAAAATTCAGTAAATTACTTCAGATATTCAAAACAAGTCATTCAAACGATAATTTTTTGCTCTATCTGATGGTGAATCGATTGTTATTTTACAATCATTTTTTCTCATGGATCGACCAAAAACATACGAAAAATCATCCAAAACACAACAAATTAAAACATTAAGACTAACCGTGTGTCAACTTTCATGGCTGTATGTGCGATAGATTCATTTGGACACCACACGCACACAATACATTTTATAATGGATAGCAATACCCGAACAGCATTGTTTGCCACATTATATCAAAAGGCTTGTGATGATATAAAATCAAGTTTTGAAAATGAAATTGGGACAAAAAATATATTATTGATTTTGCCCGTTTTTTTCTCTGTAACGACATTAACTGATAAGTTTTTTAAAAAAACGACAATGAATTTATAAAGTTTACTGCACACGATGATATTAGAATTTAACCTTCCAGCGGGCACCCGTATATAGGAAATAGTTATATCATACATTGTATATCATATTTATATGTCTTTTACAAATTTAAATGCAAAATCAATTTTCACGATTCTCTTGGAAAAACCAGCTGGTAAGTAATAAATCAGTCAATAAAGGCATTCATCATTCTTCCTCTAATTTTTTTCCGATGGCACAGAAGTACCCTTCCGAAAGACGATAAATTTCTTTCATTCCGACACGGAATGGACGAAAAAACTCCATTGGGGAAAAAAATTTTTTAATGAACAAAGATATTTTAACCGTTCTTGTTTTAAATCAAAGACAAACGTTCCCTTTATCATCTGTAAAAAATTCAAAAAGATAACGTTATTAGAATCTCGGATGCAGGAACTTTAATTTAAAAGATTAATATTTCTTGGCAAATCTGACTATTATTTAAAAATTCAGTAAATTACATTAGACATTTCGAAACAAACTTCATCAGAACCGAAATCGTTTGCTCTTTCCGATGGTGTATCTATTTTTTTGCACAATTATCCAAAACCATGCTATTGAGAAATTAGTATGAAAAATCACCCAAAACATTAACAAATTTTCTAGATTAAATTTTAAAATTCAGGCTTCGAGGTGCATTGTGTCACTATCACAACTACCTGTGTGCCAAATTTAATTACTGTAAGTGCAATAGATTCGTCTGGACATCACACAAACACTGCCTTTTACAAGTATAGATTAAAGAAAAAAGCTAGAACAAAAAAAAAAGGTAGCGTTTGTTCAGAGCTTAAAAGCATCAAACAAGCTAATGAATTATAACACCATTTTTAAAGGAATGTTAATTCACCAGATTAATATCAGTCAAAGATATCTATAGCTAATAAAGATTTTTAAATAAAGATAACTACAATTAAGTATATTTAATAATTATTTGAGTAAATAAGTATAAGAAACATTAAAGAAACCCACTGAATCAAAAACGATCAACTAAAACAAAATGGACATTATTCTTGACCAGGAGTATCACAAATGTATAGATTAGTAAGGAAAATACTACAAACTGTTTTAGAAAATACTTAAATTTTAGGTACTATTCCATTTGTATGGTTCCAATCGTCACAAAGCTAGAATGTTGGCATTATTCCGTTAGTGCCGACAATTATTGCTTCGATTTAGCAGGTTTTTGTCTGGGATATCACTAACAGAATTGTACCAAATTTTATATACATACAAAAACAGTCTTTTTTTTTAAAAAAAACCATAGTACTGATGCAGAAACATACAATTATTTGCTTGTACTAAACTACTGCTACTAAAAACATGCAACTAAGCCTCCTAGCAACACATCGATATTTCCAACACAAGAACAATTCAAATCGGTCTTGGTCGCAAGCAACACGTTCCACACACATGCTTCTAGGAAGTTTTAAAAAGGTACCCATGCTACTATGATTTTCATGCACTATCATAAGCTAGTTTTAAATACCTTTTTTTTACTAACAGCTCATTTCGCAAGAAATTATTCATCTTCTGATCAGGATAATATTCTTTGAAGTTGACGACTATTTTTAAAAAAGTGTGCTTTTAGAGATAAAGAGCATTGCTAGGGTAATGAATCACTGAAACAAAACATTACAAGAATAAAAATACTAAAACAGAAATATTCAAACTAGATTTAATATAATAATTTCGTACTCTTGATATATTGTGAAATTTCAAATGAAAATTTGAAAATGCAACACCTAGTCAATATAACTTTTTTTACATTATCTTTTTTAAATTGATTATTTTTTTTAAGTAGAATATTTACAAAAACGAGAAAGTAATTGATTTAAGATCCACTGAAATTTAAAAATATCAATTTAAGATCAGATGAGATTTGGCAGCATTTTATAAAATAAATATAACAGGCAATATGTATAATTTTGCTAGTATATGAATAATTCTAACGAGATTTGTTCCATTTAAAAGATATAAAAGGTACATAAAACGGGTACAGCCACAAAAAAATTTTTAAACCAATTTATATTCCTAAAGCCACACAAGAAATTTGCATATGATATTAATACGCAATTCCTCAAGATTCAGAAACACAAGAAAATAAAATAATTAACTTTTCTAGATTGTTTTTAAGATAAACTCTAGTTACCTGGCCAATAGGGTTCTACATCAACATTAGCCGCTTTTAAAATGGTGGAAATTTTCTCAGGCTAAAAAAGAAAAGAAAAAATTACACTTAAAAGCAAAGTAATCAAGCTATAATATCAAACATAAAAATACTACTATCTAAGTATTAATGCTATACAATTATTTACTATACTATTATAAATATTATTTTTTGAAACAATAAGTTATATTTTAGTAATGATCAATTACTTGAGTTGGTATTCACATACATTACTACACATATTAAATACAGATGACAGCCAAAATACAGCATTACTCTGTTCGTCCTCTATACTTATAAAAGGCAATACTTGTGTGTGTGTTTGCCTGCGATGTCCAGACGAATCTATCGTAATTACAGCCATGAAATTTGGCACACAGGTAGTCGTAATGGCGACTGAATGCACCTCGAAGTCGGAATTTTAAAATTTAATCTAGAAAATTTTTTTATTTAATGTTTTGTTTTATTTTGGGTCATTTTTGGCACGTTTACGGCCGTAGTATCTTTCCTAATGATCGTTGAAAAACAATCCAAAAACAATTTTTGTTCTAATGAAGTTTGTTTTGAACGTCTAACGTAACTTACTGAATTTTGAAAAATTTTTAAAGAGTAGTCAGTTTTGCTATCTAAATTTTATTTTTGTTTTTAAATTTGCTGCATCTAACGTTCTAATAACACTTATTTTCAATTTTTTTCAGCTTATAACTGCAACGGTTCTGTCGGATTTAAAACACGAATAATTTTAAAAAAAGGAAAAGATATTTTAACCAATTTTCCCTGGTCAGTTTAAAGATATTTTTTCTCTAGCGAGTTTCCTCATGCGGCATTTCTTCAGAATGTAGCTGGCAATTTTGATTGGCTGACAGTGCAGAGCGCAGGATACATCATAACCGTCAACCGAATGAATGACTTCGATTATTATTTTCAGATTCAATTTTATATTTTCCTTGCTGTATAATAATCATTTTCACGTTCCAATTTTGTAATAATCTTTTGGATAAACGTACTCTGTACTGTAGCGCGGAAAAAAATAAGCAGGAAAATCAATGTGTACCTTTTGTTTTCAAAACTTTTTCATGTCATTATGGACGTGTTTTTTTTTTCCATTTTGTTGAATTCCTGATTCCACGAGCAACATCGTGTGCGTACTGCTAGTCTATATATATGTGAAAGGCTAAGGCAGAAAAGGACGTGGTGGAAAAAGAGGGTTAATTTCTCTATTGTCGATGGCAACGTCTGTTACCAAACAAAACCGGAAGCCTCCGCCATGTTAGGCATCACTTCATAGGAATAGCCTGTTACTATAATCATTTTAGTGTAAAATAAATTCATTTTTTGCTAGAAAAGGTTAAGACATAGAGTTCACAATATTTCTTACAATATAATGAAGCTTTGGATGAAATGATTCAAAAGAGATCAGTTAAAAATGAAGGAGATGGCTTACGAGACCCAGAGAACGTTCAGGTCAAAGTCAAAATAGTTAAAGTTAGTGACTTGGGTTTTTCTATAAAAAAAAGTTGAATCAAAAACTTGCAAATAAATTTTATCAAACCTTTCCTTAATCTAAAATTCCAAACTATGATATAAATGAAAGTTGAAATAAGAAAATACCCTGTTGCAACTTTCAGCCGTGCGTTCCGATAGAACAGTTGTGAAGGCATTGAGCTTGCAATTCAATATTCTGGGGTTCGGCCCCTGGGTGACAAATTTTTTCTCCAGGTGTTTTCACTCACCATTTTTACAGTCTTCTGCCTCCCATAATTATCTCCGCATTTCAGTATCACCTTAATCGATTTATTTTTAATCCTTGAAAATTGAAAACATCCAAAAAAATATTTACACATTTTCCTCCATCCTCTTTGCCGCATCTATACTTATTAAATGCAATGTTTGTGTGTGTGTGTGCCTGCATGCGATGTCCAGACAAATCTATCATACTCACAGCCATGAAATTTGGCACACAAGTAGTCGCAATGGTGACTCAATGCACCTCGAAGTCGGAATCTTAAAATTCAGTCTAGAAATTTTTTTTATTTAATGTTTTGTGTCATTTTCGGAACGTTTACGGCTGTAGATCTTTAATGATAGTTGAAAAACAATAACACTATAATTTTCAATTTTTTTTCAGCTTACAACTGGAAAGGCTCTGTCAGTTTTAAAACAAGAACAGTTAAAATACCTTTTCCCTTTTTTTTTTAATTAATTTTTTGCTGGTCAGTTGAAAGATATTTTTATCTAGCGAGATTCCTCCCACGACACTTTTCCAGAACATTGCTACAATTTGATTGGCTGACGGTGCTGACTGCAGGTGACATCATAACCTTCAATTGAATGACAACCAATTATCTTCGGCAGTGTCTTAACATGTTTATTTGTATGCTATTTTGCTGTATGATTTTGATGTTGCAATTTTTTAATATTGTTTTGGATTAACGTACTCTGTACTGTTTTTCTGCATTTAAATTTCATTTTCGCGAAAATAAATAAGTGGGAAAATCCATATCTTTTGTTTTATTTTCAGAACTTTTTCATGCCATTGTGGGAGTTTTTTTTTTTTTTTTTTTTTTTTTTAATTTTGTTGAAGTCTTGATTCCACGGGCAACGCTGTACGCGTACTGCTAGCGACTAATATTTTGGATAGTTTAAGTTTCAGATATTTTCCTAAAACTTGTGGAAAAATAATTTTTTTTACTAAATTTAATTCCTTTTTCCAAACATGGTATATTATTCGTTAAATTTAAAATAACTCCTAATGTAAATTCCATCTCTCCAGGTTACAAGTGTTCTAAATTAAAGAAAAGAATAAAAACTGTTCATAAAAACACCGTTTCATTAGTGTACTAATAAGTAATTTATTTTAATAATTTTCTACATTTTAGTTTTTAATTTAGAATTCAATATTATAAATATAATTTTTAACAATTTCTTCTTAAATTCATAAGCAGATGGCACCACGGGCATAAAATAAGGTAATTGGTTAACCGATAATAAAATTCTGAAATAATTAAAATAGTGTAGTGTCATCAAGAAAACCTGAATGTACAATTTAACAGAATGAAAAGTACCTGTAAATAACTTTTTATCTGTTATTACTGTACCTGCAATTAACGTTTCATCTGCCCGTGCAGAATAGTAAATTCTGTATTATCCGGCATTCAAGTATCCGGAAAGCTCAACTAACCGGAAAAATTAGAAAACGAGTTTCTAAAAATTTTACATCTGCGCTCCAAAATTTAGCCGCGAGCGCCCTCGCTGTTCCACTCATGCGGACAATTTATTTCTGGAATGCAACGTCCGCTACGCACGGAGGGGCGTAAAAGGAAAAAAATCAATATACAGTACAGTGATATACACAGACTTGTTTTATCGCATGACATTTTTCTTTCACTCTTCAGCATTTGGTTACAAAGTCACAAGTAAAAAGATTACAAAAAATAATTACCAGAAAATTTAAAATTTACTTTTAGTTTGATAATTAATGCTTCTTTTCCTACATTTTTTCAGATTCAGATCATGGCAAAATTTTGCCAAAAATTGAGTTACAATATCACCACTACCCTTCCCTTTCAATGCAAAAAGGAGCCACAAGAGAATGTTTAACCCTTTAACCGTGGGTGTGGTTTATAAACCACATGTTGCGGATGTGGCTTATGTACCACTAAATTATAAAAATATTTTTCATATGTAAATCTTTTTTCTTATTTAACTTACCACTAAATTATCAAAATATTTTTTATAAAAACTAAAATAGTTATAAATTCATAAATTACAAAAATATCAATAATTAATATAAATTCATTAATTACAAAATACATTCGCCACTGTATCACAATAAATACATGACAAATCATTTTTTTTTGCGTTTAGAGATATCGGCTGTACTAAAAGTACCCACAGTTAAAGGGCTAAACAGCCCTGATCTGTTCAAAAAGATAAGATTTGAATTCAAGTAAGTACAATTATTCACATATTCAAGGACTTGACTTAAAAAGAAAATACAATAAAGTTTAATTAAAAATTATTCAAACCAGTAAAAATCAATGAATTGAAAAAAATGATGACTTTTATAAGATGGTCATTTGATTTTAAACGTCAAAGTTCATAGTTCATTTTAGTCAAAACATTTGTCAAACTCCAATTTAAAAAATGCATTTTCTCATCTGTTCTTCACGCATCACTTTTTCTTTTATTTCCAAATATAATAAAAGCTCATCAGACTCATTAAATCAGTCAATACTCTCATAGAAATCAAGACATTTTTGTCATCATTTGAGCATTTTAAGATAGTTACAATCTTAAAGTTTTCAGCCAATTGTATCTTAGTTTTATGCATGAACATAGCACATCATAATCTCACAAAAATTAAAATGTTTTATTAAAACCTAATCTCGTTCAACTTTTTTAAAAATTCAATCAGGAAATTGAACGTAACCAACTCCAAAGACTATAGTGAAAACTCAAAATCGGGAAAAACTTCCATAGTTTAAACATGACTGTTAATTTAGAAAAGTCAGCTTCACAGTCCTTTTCTTCTAACCCATGAAACATTCCGCCCAGAGCTACAGTATCAAAATAATTCGATTGCCAATACGGACAGTTTCACCTACCTGGGAGTGACCTTTGATAATAAATTAAGTTGGAGGCTCCATGTTAAGCGGCTCTCGGAACGTGTCACAAATAGATTGAGTTATCCTCGAGTGTTTGGCAGGATGCAAGTGGGGATGTGTCCAGTCTACAATTAACACCACAATTTAATACCTTTATCCTGCCTTTAATGACATATTGCTGTGAAGCCATCATCACAGCCCCACAACTGGTGATTAACAAACTCTAAGTACTGTAAAACCAAGATCTCCGCTTGATCACGGGTGCGGTGAAGTCCGCGCAGATCGATGCGATGTTACTTCTGACAGGAAATAAACCTTTCCAAGATATTATGAAAGAGAAGGCTTTGGTTCTCTATGAAAAACTACTGAAAATACAGGATCCCTACTCGAGGGAATATATAATCAAGCCTAGACAGCTTAAAATCTCAGAATGGTTTTATCCAGAAAGTCCTGGACATTAGGAAAGATCTTGTGATTCCAGGTGATATACAACCTCCGATGAAACGTAGAAACCCTTTGGAGGTGATTAATGTTGATGTAGAGTTGGATTTAGTGGAAACCGTCCATAAAAAAAAGATGTTGCACCAAGTTTTCTGAGAAGTCTTGCCCTGGAGACCATTGCAGCCAGATAACCAGCTACTGATTGGCTGCATATTTTCACTGATGGTTCCCAGTTTGACTGCCACTTTAATGTAGGGGCTGTTGTCTTTCCAGACCTCTTTTCTTTTATGGCCATGCATATAGCAATTACTGGCTATCCATAACAAATTTGAAAATGCAGTCCTCCTCTCTGACTCTCAGGCAACCATTCAATCAATTAATTTGTTTAAACTCCCATTGACACCTGAACTTGTGAGAACTCTAACGCTAAAGGGAGAACAAATCGTTATTCAATGGGTACCTGGCCATTGTGGTAATGAACAAGCAGACTTCCTAGCAAAAAGAGGTGCCAACTTACTACAACACCCAAATACAGCTTCTTATTGATTAAGAGCTTCTTAAGCTTCTTAAGATTAAACTGTTTCTGAAAAATTTGTGTATATCTAATTCCTTGCGGGATCTTCAGACTCATACAGCTCTAAAAAGTTGGAGGAGGGTTAACCCTTCTATACTTGACAAACCTAGATGTGATGCACTTGCAGCCTTCAGTCTGACCACTGGACACAATTGCCATGCCGCCCATCTGCACCACTTAAGATATCTTTACCGAACCTTTTTGCCATGTGATTCTAGAGAAGTAATGGAAAGGGACCACCTTCTCTGATGTGGGGCTCTTCAAGAACTTACGGAGGTGTCGAGATATTGGGAAGCGAGAGCGCTCCTGGGGCAATGACTTCGGTCTTCTGTTTTTGTTACAAGTTCTTTTGTAACCTTTTTGCCTTGCCATTGGGAAAAAAAATTTAAACATCGCCAAAGTACTAAGAAACCGATACAGTCAAACATCACAAATCCAGACATCCAAAATCCGGAATGATCCAAAATTCGGACCTTTTTCATTCCATAAAGCCCTTCCCCCAAGGGAAAAAAAAAAATATCCTAACTTTTATCTAACAAGTTGGCACCCAGAGTCAGCAGAAACCGGTCGTAACTATTTGGGGAGGGAAAATATTTAACCACTTGTACAACGATGTGCGACAAAGGTATTGCGGGGGGGGGGGGGTATTGTAACGAATCATAGAGTTACTATACCTTCCCCTCTCTAGCACTCAAAACGAACTAGTCCAGAATGTAAGAAACGTTAACAAATAAGATGTGTGCGCAACTTTCTATCCCCTTCTGGCTCACAAAGAGGATTTGCCCAGAACGAATGGAATTGTTAGCCTCTCCCATCGTCAAATGATGTTGAAGGCTCAGCAGAGCAACCATTAATAGCTTCAGTGGAATCTTAAAGACATATTTGGTGTTGGTGTGGAAGACTTCTCAGAAGGCAACAAACATTACTGATGACAAATATTTATTTATGAACTATATACAGATGAGAAACATTTTGGACTGTGAAAGCCTCACGGCAAAAATACACAAACACACCAGTCCTTACAACCTACTGAGTAATTCACAGAGAAAGAATACGCACTTATATTCACCCTTTCTGGACGATTTACATATTATCGATGCCATCCCGCACACTAGAAAATACTGAAAGAAAATCTGATTAGTCGCTCGTCAGATGACGTCATATTTCTATCAACAACTTGTTTACACTTCCCACTGTGCGAGACGGTGTCAGCTTGCTTATCCCGAAGTTGTTAAGAAGTTATGATCCTAATGCCAACAGGAATATTGTAGAAATTCGCAATTGTCTTTAATTCCGAACTAGCCCTCGCGAATGTAGTACTTCTCTTATGCGAGTTGATATATGTGGCCGGCAACCATATTTTATGAGGACGAAGAAAACGTGGATACCGATTTCAGATCTCTAAAGAAAAAAAATTTTGAACTACTTGATTATGACAAGTCAAGAGGACAAGAAATCACCAAATATGACGTCTTTTAAGTACTGCATTGCAACGATAAAGCTCCGACAGTGTGTCAGCTCACTGGTGCCGAAATATGCAGTATAGAGTTGATGAACTTCAAAACTTCGGTATCCGATAGCAAAGAAGAAACAATTGGAAGATAAAATGTCAATCGACAGCTTAGTGGAATTGTTGAACACCACAATAAAAGGACTTGAGCAAAGAGACTTTATTTCGGAGTCAGACATAACGGTGATACATAAAATAAAAGAGAAGTTACTGAATCAAAAACCAAAATTAATGAAGCAACTCACTTTAAATGAAATATTTTGTAAAAATGTTAAAATTAATAAGAAATAATATTAATTATGTTTATAAATCAAAGAAAACAAGTAATAAATAAGTTTTTAAAAAATTTAAATTGAATTATGTGTTTTATGATGTTAAATTCACTTCTTAATATTGAAATGATCTAAGATCCAGAATTATCCCAAATCCGGAATTGCCAAAGTCCCGACAATTCCGGATTTGCGACGTTCGACTGTATATTCTTTAATATTTTATTGAAATGCAATTCTTGAATTATCACTGTTAATGTTAATTACTATTACACGAATTACTTATTCTCAGAAATCTGAAAATTAAATCCTTATTTTATTCATGATGCAACAAAGTTAACTGTTTTCTTTTCACTCGATATAATTTTTCATAAATGCCAATATTGATCTATTCATTAAAAATGAATGTAATGAACCAATAAATTGGGCTATTAAACCGTTAAGCGCACACACCTATTTTTTGGAACATTAGCACATGCACAGGACATTTTCACCCCAAATTGTTAGATACTTACTCCATACTTTATTGGCTACTAGCAGTACGCGCACGGCGTTGCCCGTGGAATCAGGACTTTAACAAAACGAATAAAAAAAAAAATGCCCACAATGACAGGAAAAAGTTTTGAAAACAAAAGATACACATTTTTTGATTTTCCTGCTCTTTTTTTTTGCGCTACAGCACAGAGTACATTAATCCAAAACAATATTACAAAATTGGAATGTGAAAATGATTATACAGCAAGCAAAATATAAATCAAATCCGAAAATAATAATTGAAGTAATTCATTCAGGTGAAGGTCATGACGTATCCTGTGCGTCCGCCAATCAAAATTGGCATCAACGTTCCGAAGAAGTGCCGTGCGAGAAACTGGATCAAGAAAAATAACTCTCAACTGCCCAGAAAAAAAATTTAAAAAAAAACGGGAAAAAATATTTTAACCGTTCTTGTTTTAAATCCGACAGAACCGTTCTAGTTATAAGCTGAAAAAAATTGAAAATAATAGTGTTATTAGAAAGTTGGATGCAACAAATTTAAAAACAAAACTAACATTTAGATGGCAAAACTGACTATTTTTTAAAAAATTCTCAAAATTCAGTAAATTACGTTAGAAATTCAAAACTAACTTCCTTAGAACGGAAATCGCGTGCTCTTTCCGATGGTCTATCTATTTTTGTCGTACAATTATTCGAAACCATTCTATTTAGAAATTAGTGCGAAAAATCAACCAAAACATTAAAAAAATTTCTAGATTAAAATTTAAAATTTCGGCTTCGACGTGCATTCAGTCACCATTACGACTACCTGTGTGCCAAATTTCATGGCTGTAAGTGCGATAGATTCGTCTGGACATCGCAGACAAACACCCACACGTACACAAACATTGCCTTTTATAAGTATAGAAGATTTGTATAACAATAAAATATGGTCAAAGTATAAGAACATTTTCCCATACAAATAAATTGTATTCAAGACACAAATGCGATTTTTAACACAAAAAAGGAAAGATAAATGCATCTCCTTTTTTCCATACTTTGAGTATTTTTTTCTTCTCTGCTGTGCACGTTTGTACATCGTCGTAGCCATAACGTTAAATGAATCAGAAGCGCTGGCACACACAGGTAAATTTGACCCCAAGTCCCCCAAAGAAAAAAGGGAGAAACCCCATTTCACTGGTTACTGCTACACTTACCTCCTAGCTCCCCATAAAGGTAAAGGAAGTAACAGGGCCAAGTTTTTAGAAATTCCCAGTATTTCTTAACAAAAGAGAAAGGGAGGGGTCAAAAAGACCCCATGTGTGCTGATGGGTTAAAGTAGAGTAAATGTATAGAAGGCTTATTACCAATTCCAGAGAGGATATTGTATATGTAATAAATGAAGTAAGGTCAGTGATGTAGCTAAAAGGGGGGGTGGTCCATCCCAGGCGGCACTTGGAAAGAAGTGGCAAAATCAGACATGTAGGAAAAGTTTTATAACTAAGAAGAGCAGTGTTACTAGTTCAATCATTGCACAAATAAAAAAATAACTGTGCACATAATAATAAAATAACTATGTAATAAACTCATAATTTTCGTTTATTTTGGTAAACAGCCAAATGTGTGAAAGAAAGACTATAGTAGATGCACGATTTCGCAACCTATCTGCAGAGATCGAGGTCGTCAAACGATGAACTGCATTATTAAATATATTTTTTTCCCTGGAATATATATTTTAAAGTTTATTTAATTTGTAAAGGAAGAGCGATATTTTATCCCGGTCAGCAAAAGTTGCAGCTACACCACCGAGTAAGGTGAACTTGCATCCGATGTTTGCAGCACCTGAAATGGACCAACTGTACCTAATATCTTTCCTATTACAGCTAACAAGCATTCCAACAACCATTTAACATGTTTAAGTTATAATGTCAACATAATGAAACATTTATCATTCAGAAAAAAATTCTGTCTTCAAAGCAGGGCCCTAAACTACACTTCAGTTTTAAATATAATTATTTTGGCAAGAAACTTTAGCAGTTTTGATTTCTCAGAACGTAATAAAAAAAAGTGGGTTAACCTGGAGTTTAGAAGTGTGTACTCACTTTGTTTTCCTAAAAGCTCGCCAATTGTTTGTCGCCAGGAGAGAGAGCGAAAGAACATTTGTTTTCGATGAAAGTTGAAATTTTTTTCTGCATATTTATGCATGCGGCGACAGTGATTTGTTTACCGGTCTATGGCGCTTGTCCTCAATTTTACCTCATTTCCATTGGTCCATTGACTGCTCTCTTTGATTTGATTGGTTGACGTATGAATTTGAATAATACTTCGTTTGGAATTCTTGATCATTTACCAAACGATTTTTTCTTCAATAACCGTTCGCTTTTCTGAAGATTTTTTGTTCACTTAAATTTGCTGATTCTCTTTCTTTGTCTTTCTGATTATGGCTTCCAAATATCAAATGTTTTTTCTGGAAACAATGGTTCTACGTTTCATCATCTTCAGGCGTCGTGTTTTTCCAGTGTCCGTGCTTTCCCTGTGTGTTTCGTTTCCCAATGAAAAAGCAAAGCTACGAGGGGCCCGCTTTGCTAAAAACGAAGCTGCTGATGTTTTTTTAAGTTAAAAAAATTTGCCTGGCTTTGACCTATAAAAAACTCACTGCGCATCCTAAACAGTGTTTGGCGACGGCAAATAAAATAGCGCCACAGAAAATTGCGAAAAAATAGTACGCAGACTAAACTCCAGGTTTACCAAAAAGGGAACTTCGAAATTTTTAATTCTATTCTGACCTTTATGAACTTTTGTGCGTCTTTTTTGTGAATTTCATAAATAGGCACTCCTTTAAAAAAGGGTGATACAACAAAAAACTGACACTCAATATTATAAAATTGTATTTTTAGTAGACATATAGCTAAAGATAAAAAAGTCAGTTTTAAGTAGTGCTCATCAGACTCATTAAATCAGTCAATACTCTCATAGAAAATCAAGGAAATTTTGTCATCATTTGAGCATTTCCGAAGATCAATTTATGAACAATGCGGTAGTCGCATTTGCAAAAACACATTAATGGTTGCACAGCATCCGAGAGATATTTACAAATATAAACTAATACTATAAGAGGACTGGCAATATTAAGCCTAGAAAAAGAACTCAATACATCAGGTGCGATTGCCAGTGTTTAAATTTTTCAGTTTAATTCTTTTAAATTAAACCGTCGGCAATATCTCAACATTTTCTTATTCATTGGTACTCACTTATTTTACTCAAAAGATGTGCAGGTAAATCCTATGTTGAGTTGCTTGCTAAAATCCACATGTCAATCAATGATACACTGCTATCCTGATACCAAGGGTTAATAAGGAATTTCCGCTCAACGAATAACAATTATCAGGTAAACTGTTTACAATTTTTCACTTCGAAAAATGTAAAATTACAAAGAAAAAAAGCGAAAGATAAAGAAAATGTATACACGTGTTGAATTATAAAGGTACGAGCATACAGCTTTTAGCAAGATTTCGGCAAATTTACAATTCAAACATACTTACAGTGACAGCAATGTCGTCGTCCTGAAGAATCAGAGCAGAGTAAGTACAGGCGATTTCGTCGGTGGACATTTTGAACTTTAAAATTTAACTATTTAATGCACGTTGTGAAAAAACCTTAGCCCTAAAGGGAACAGTGCATTCAATATTCACACGTGTCGGCGAAACCTTTTCGCTTGAACCTTTATTGGTTGCAGTTAGAATTGCCAGATCAAATGGGCAAAAATTGTCAAACGTCTTTTTAAAAAATAAGACGGAAAAGACAACTTAAACTCTTAACCTTATTTGCAATACTTTTCAACTTCCGATTTCAAGATTCGATTCACTTAGCATTATACCGGAATTGCGTAGTTCAAACATTATTATAAATAAACAAAACAGAAAACTCATCCATTAATCTTTCGCTGATTATATTTATAAATAGAGCAATTTTCATTAAAAATATTCTTAGCATAATGATATATGTGCAGTATATAAAAATCCAGTTTACGTTTTATAACATTTCTGAAACAATATTATAATACTTAACAGTATTATAAAAATTATAATACTTCTCATTAAAATACAGCTCATGTCAAATCTTTTAGAGTGTAATTATACAAAAGTTATAGGGTAATTACGCATGGACTTTTTTACTGTTCCATAAGTCATGTAACTTCTGTGCCCATCATAAATTAAAAGAACATGTTTTTTCAAATCTAAAGAAAATTGGATAAAGCCAAGTCTTCTAATCCATACCTTTAGTCTATTTTAGCACTACCTTTAGTCTATTGCTCATATAAATGAGCCCCTTTGTAAAAAATGAAAGGTAGCATGAAAGCATTTGATGATGCACTAAAAAGTACATCCTTTTTTGCAATGGACCTTATGCACCGTTTGGGTCCGAGAGTATAGAAAAACAACTGTGGAGGAATAAACAAAACGATCGGCCTATAAGTGACTCAGAAATAAAAGCAGTTATGAGTCAGCTGTTTAAGACTGACCAATGGCTACCGCCGGCAGGTCACGTGTCGGAGGATGTGACGTCACATGCATAAGGTCCATTGGCCGATTTCTTATACCCAGATAGCACGTAAGTTTGCAGCAAGTTTGATTTTGACTTGTCATGGCAAAATCTGACGCGTCAAACTTGAATCGAACTTGTAGCAAGTTCGATGTGACAAATAGCGCCACCTCCTTTGCAAATCAAAATTGCTGCAATTTTGCAAAACAAGCTTCCTGCAAAAATAGCACAATAAAGAGATAATTATCTTTGTCTCTGTTTAGAAAACATCCGATTTTTAATAGCATCTCCTAGACCGTAATTCTTTTTTATTAATTCAATAAATCAATGATAATTTGTGAAAAAAATAACTTTTTTATAAAAAAAAAATTTTGAAACATTTTCCATCTTTTTACTAAATATATCATTCTCACTTTAAAGAAAACTATATCGCCTTTTTCTTAATGTTGAAATTTTAACGTTTATAAACAAAATTAAATCTAAAAAACAGTCAGTGTTTGTTGAACAATAATAACTAGACAATATTTGTCCCATTTTAAAGTAATTACTTTTGAACTCTAATTTCATAATTTATTCTACTAGCAAAACGTAGTTATTAGCGAAAATCGCTCTCTCTCTCTTTGACTTCAAATCATATTCTCAACTCAAAAAATTAATGAAATCCAGAAAATAGTTAAAAATAAATCGTATACGAATCTAATCGAACGATGTATTAGCGAAATCTATCTTCTCCTTTCAGAGTTCAACTGGCTCAATGGTTAGCGTCTCCGCTTCGGAACCGCGAGGTCGCGAGTTCTATCCCGGGTTGTGTTTCGTACTCTGTTTTTGCTATAATTTGCAATAAGTTTGCACGGCAAGCTTGCTGCAAGTTCGTTTCATGGTGACTTCAGAGCTTTCGTTAACTTGCTGCAAGCTTGCACTCTTGTCATGACAAATTTGTGGCAAACTTGCACTCTTGTCGTAACAAATTTGTGGCAAGCTTGCTGCAAACTAAAATTGCTATCTGGGTATGTGTTACGTGATGCTTTTGATGCAAAAATTGGGGTTATCCAGTTTCAAATCTTTAATTATAATCTGTAATATATCTTAAATTAATATTTATAACTAACACCTGTCTAATTAATTAAGCTTAAGAAATTTTAAAACAGCGATGCATCTTAAGCCTATCCCTATGACTACTTGACCCCATCTTACTGAAATTACTATAAAATAACATCTGTAATTAATTCAGCTTATCTGTTAATGAGGAAGTATTCTTAAAAGATCTATACGAAGCTTTCTGCAGAGTCAATCTAATGAAAAAATTAAACAAAATGTAGGAGAGAAGTTAAATGAGGTATTCCAACTTCAAACTGCTACATAAACAAACAAAATGGGTGTTTACTCCAACTAAAGTGTTGCAATTAGTATAATTTTGAATGTTAAACTTAGTTCTTAACTATTCAAAACTAAAATAAAAAATATATATTCATACTAATATTCATTACAAAGTTAGTATTTTATTTGATGTATGACCACTTTACCCCACCTGACCCTACAACATAATTACATCAAAAGTTTTAGAGTTCATTGGAATTCACTATGATTTCCAACATCCGTAAAAATTGACCTGATTATTAAAGAAAAACAGACAAAAATCACAAATAATTTCATCTTTATTTAAAAAATTGGAATAGAAAAATTCTGCTACAAGAGTCCTATTTTTGTTTGGGATTGCTATATATGTCAAAGGAAAAAACATAAGTAAGCAAGTACATAAATAAACAAATAAGGGTTGCAAAATTGAAATAACTGTAATGAATCTAAAAATTAATTCTGAAAACAAATCAGATTTAATATTATTAATACAGATTATATAAAAAATAAATATTATAATTTCATCTTAATCAAGAAGGAATAAAATTTTTTGGCCCTGAAAAGGGCAGTATTTTATATAGTGAAAACATTAGGAAGTCGAATTCAACAAGCACTATATATTACACTTCTTAACACCAGAAAAATTCATACCTGGAAAAGATTATTTCAAAAATTCCTCTATTATTTACGGCAGCAGCCAGAACAACCTAGAATTCTGAAAATGAAAAAAAAAATTAAGCACCTATAAAACATGCACACAGTTGATTAATCATTATCTCTGCAGAGGAAACATGCAAAATAAACTTCAGAAACATTCAATACCTACAGTATAACATTAACATCCAACATATAATTGAATAATATGAAATACATTAAATATGAAATACAATTTTTCCAACTAAAAAAAACTACTATGCATTCTAACAATCTCATAATGAATAATTCTACAGTATATTTTAAAAAGCGTTGATCAATAAACTTGGAGACACACCACAGAATAAAGCTTTATTAAATACAAAAGACAATTTTCTAGATGCCTTTCCGAGTAAAGAATATACTGTTCCAATGAAGATAAAAAGTTTTATAAGCAACTAAGCAAAACAAAATATACATGCTAGAATAATTAACACTAAAAATGAAAATTATTATCCGTTTAGCTTCCTTTTCACTTAATATCTCCAACATTCTTCCTAGTAATTCCACTCTATTCCACGATATATACAAAACACATACATAAAATTTTAAATATATACAATGAAATGACAATATATTGCATTTCTTAACACTAGAAAATAATTCATTCCTGGATATACAAAATATTATCCAATATTCTTCAACCAAACTTGTAACAATTGAGAATTCTTAAGAGGAAACTTAAAAAACGTTTTATCTCGGCAATCAGTTTTCGCTTTAGCATTAGAGTATCCTACTACACAGCAGTATGGCATTTTCATTCAAATATGGAAAGAAATAACACTGAAAAGTAAATCAACTAAAATGTAAATAATACTTCCGCTTCTTAGCGCGGAGGAAGTTGTTAACTGCAGACCCATCGGCAAAAGTGGTGCGGATTAGCGCTTAGATGACATGCGCAGTTTCGGCCAATTTGATCCCTCACGTGACCGTGAATTGACTCCATTCCTCTATTACTCACTATACTAGTCAAAACAGAATTGAATTCTGAAAATGAACAAATTAGTAAAAATGAAAGTAAAAATTATCTGTTTAGCTTTCTTTTCACTTAATTTCTCATAAAATTCTGAATATATACATTGCAAATACAATATATTGCACTTCTTAACACTAGAAAATAATTCATTCCTGGATATTCAAAGTCAGAAGAGTACTATGTGATGATATTCTATCGTTGGATATCAAGAACATAATAAAATAATTAAAAGCACACTATGAAAATGTCAGAATATAGAAGCATTCAAAAAGCTACAATAGCATTAATTTTTTGACGCGGTGACAGTGTCTAAATAACACTACCAACAGCACCAAATGTAACAAGCATGCAACTATGATTAATATATGACAAATTGAATATAAATATAAAATACAGCATATTGTAGAAATAATAAGAAAGTCACTACATTATTAATTCTTTTTTGTGTTAACAGTACCAAAATTATCACTAACACTAAATATAGAAAAAGGAATACTTTTGCATACGCATATTCATCAATTTTATAATGTGACAATAGGGCAAAAGTGTTCGCTAACAGCCAAATAAACTTGCCAAAGTTTCAATATACAAAGGAGGTATGGTTTTATTTTCCTGAAAATTTAGATTGGAAATAATATAAATAATTAAGAAAACTTTAATTTCATTTTTCATACCTCAATTTGTTTAAGCATTTGCATCAATTACAAACAGTTATTTATTTAAGATAAAGTATATATTTGTTGCCTAAAACATTCGACATTTAAGTATTGTTAAATAAAAGAGTTGAAACATATCATACCTAAATTAAGAGAAGTATTGACAAAGAAAATCTCAAACGAAAATTTTACGATTGTTGACAATTGAATATAGAGAGATGGCGGGAGTGATTATAGAGTTCAGTTTTTAACGCCAAAAAATTTCCATTTTCACGCCAAACGCATGCGCAGAATGAGAAAAAGACCGAAAAATGAAATGTCGCTGTCAAGTTCGGACAGAGACTTGCCGTGGCCCGGTTAAAACTTTTATGATTCTGCGCATGCGTCGTCTACTGTCGGTTTTCTACTGTTCGCGTGTAAACCCACCTTTAGGCGCAATAGATTGCAAATGGACCTTATGAACCGTTTGGGTTCGAGATTATACAAAAACAGCTGCCAGCGGTCAGAACAAAACGACCGGCCTAAGTTTTAGTATGCAGAATTGTACTCTTTTATCCAAAATTAAAATATGCTTACAGATTATTTTTATCAGACCTTTTTATTTTATAATTATCGTTTATAAAGACAACATTTTCATTAAAAAGTATTGGTAAATAGCATTCATAAGTTACAATCTTTGTATCCAAATCTGTTGAATGTTAGTACTCTGTTTGTTGATGGTTGAAATCATGTATATTTTTGGTTATCATGCTTAAATTACCAATCTTTTGAACATTATTTATTTAGGTAGAATAATTTGTCTTTTAAAACTAATTCTTAATATTTTAAACTCTGTTTATAATATTCTGGATCCCTGAAGAAGCATGATTCTACATACTGTGTGTGTTGTGAAATCTCGTAGTACATAATATTTCGCTTTTGCATTGGAATCTTTTTTTTCCTTCTATTTGTTCTTTAAAATGTATTTCTTCGCGTAAGTTGTTTATATGTGTTGCACCTTGTTAAGAGAATTTTTTGGGAAATTGCTCATAATAAGTGCTATGGCAGATGTTTGTTTACATTTCATTTCTGATAGGCTTATATTGAAATTTTGCCCTCAAATATTAAATAATTGTTTTATTGACAAAGTCTGTATTGGATCACTGATCAACTTCATAAACATATTTATACTGCATGATCTGTTTTGTATTCTTGCTATCTACTATTTTTAACTTGTAGTTTACCTACTATTTGTAACTTGTAAAAATTGTTTATTTATATACATTATAAAGTATTTTTTCAATAAGAAAATATTTAAATGTTTATTTTATGTAAAATTTATTTCTAATAATGGATTTTCTGAAATTGAAATGATAATAATAGTATTTGATGGTAATTACTGATATTTTATTATATTAAATATGAAAACCAATAAAAATTTAGTTGCATATGCTGTTTTTAGCATGCATTAATATAAATATTCACTGTGAAGTTACATATAAATTTTTAGTATGTTGAAGCAAATCTGTTTTCTGTGAATGAAGATAACTGTATTTTCCGAATGCCTTATGTTCACCATAAAAATGTATGTGTATCCATTTCATATTTCTGAACCTGCTTTGGACACTTGAAGGTACATTGTGGAGACAGAAGAGAGCCCTTTGGCTTAAATCTGGCCAACAAGATTATTTTTTTCATCTGTGGCTGCATGTATTTGCTTGTACCACAGTTGTAATTGATTTTCTTGAAGTGGCTTGATATATAATTCAAGATACACAAGCATCTTTAACTTTTTCATATTCTGTTGAGATTATTTTATATACTTTTTTATATAACTTTTTTAATGTTTTATAATTATTGACCTTCCCTAAATGTGTGCTTAGTTTATTAAATTATATTGGATTTGTCTACTTAAGAAAACTTGGAGATTATTTGGTTAAAAAAAAACTAGTGAAATTTGAAATCCCTGTGCTATTATTGGCTTCATCTGACAATTTTAAAAACTCTATTTTTGGGTTAGTATTCTTATTTTTAACAAAATCTTATACATATGCATTCAAAATATTTTTATTTCATCATATCAGTTTATGAGCTTGCTACTGTACAAAAGTAGAAGCAACTTTGAAATTCCTAGATGACTATAAATTTCTTCTAATGCTAAATATTAGAAGCAAAAAATGTAAAATATTTTCTGTTAATTTTCAGTTGGTAATCTTTTCCCATTGTAGTTTGAGAAAGTATATGAAGCGTTGAAGATTTATTATTACTCTAGTTACAAATATTATTTTGAGGAACCATAATCTTTTTCGTTAGCTGAACAATCCATTTTAATGTGTTATAATTTTAAATTATATCATTTACAAATTTTTCTTGCATAGTGAACATTGTTTTTGTTTGTGTCTGAAATTGTATACAATAAACATTCATACCACCATGGAAAGTAATTTGATAAGTGGGCTCTGTTGTGTATTAAATAAAATGATTTTGTGTTTATTTGAAACATTACACATATTCAGTATATACTGTGTTACCTAACGTTGGCAAAATAATATAGAAAAATTTCATTATAATCATTTCGTACTTGAATTTCAATTCTCCATCATATTTTTTGAAAATTCACTTACTGTATTTCTCAACAATATCCTAATAATTTCTTTCTAAAACCTATCATTTAAGTTTCTTCAGTGAAGAATTCAATCTTTGAATTTTTAGTAATGGTTTAATAACTTGCCTTTTAAGAAATCTACAATTAAAAAATTGAATTGATACAAATCCTATTCTAATCACATTTTAAATTAACTTTATAAATTTTTATCTATTTATTCAGCAGAGTGTAGATGTCTTAGAAAACTTTTTATAGCATTTATTAATAGCTATTAAGCTAAAAAAAAGTGAGAAAATATTATATAAATAAAATTATTCATTGTAAATCTTCTCTTATTTTCATATTAAAGGCATATAGTTTATTTATTTGAGAAAATTAGCTAGCAAGAAATAAATTTACTTTGTTAGCATTTATATTTTATTTTATAATCTGTAACAAAATGCATTGAGTAACTAGATTTCAATGTATTGTACAGTCATATAATAACAGCAAAAAAAAGTTAATCTATAATTAGATTTCATTAATCAACAAAATTTTAAAACATGTGCTAACAGTGTTAAATAAATGCAATGCAATCGAAAAGTTACACATAATTTAGAATATATTAAATTTCAATACTAGCTTTCAATAAGATCGTTAGCTGAAGAATTATTCTAATTAATCTTTTTTTAGAATTAACACGTAAAACATTAATACTTTTATTCAATTTGAGAAAAAGTTCAAAAAATTGCATCAAATACTCTTTCTACATATATATACTGGATTCTTTGTGATGTAAACAAGGCCATCGAGGGTAATGTGCCAGTGGACGTGACAAGTTCATGCAATTAGCATACGATAGTATATTTTCCATCCTCGCCATATATGGTGAACCAAATATACAAAACATTCAATTACAGCAAAAAGAAAATTAGAAAGCTGGCAGACTGTTACATTATATTTTTTAAGTGGACAGAAAAGTAAAATTTACTTAATTTTTCATGAATGCTTGGCCATTTCTCATCATCATACCCAATTTCTTCGATGTATGGTTCCTTTTCAACAACAAATAAAAGAACAAACATTCCTTTTTTTGTCACTTGAAGGCATCTGTCGACGCAGTATGCAATATAATTTAACCATTTGTGCATTTTTTATAGATTTAATGCTGTATAATATGACTGGGAATAATAATAACCTTAAAAGCTATTGATATTTGTGTTCCAAGTTAGCAAAGCAATTTTGAGATGTGTATTAAGTATACTTCGTTATATCCTACACAAAGCTTTCTAAGTTAAAAATGGTCTGTTGTGAAATGCAATAAAATGAAAGAGCTGATTAAAAATCTTTAGTCTGGTTAATGTTACATTATTTTATTGTTACAATATTATATATAATTTCTCATTACACATATTACAATGTTAAACTAATTTATTTGCTATTAAAAGAATGTATATATTATAAATAAATCAGTATCTGTATATAACATGTTACTTCTGCAAATTTAAATTCCATTTTAAGAAGTTATTTCTCATATTTATTAATAACGTAGAGTTTTCCAGGTGAAAATTAAACTTTTCATACTCTTTTGTATAAATAAAATAAAGGAAATTTATCTGATAATATTGATCTAGATATGAGGTAATATTTTATCAAGAATATCAAAATGAGAATAATCTTATCAAAAGTTACCTATTATTTATAATAGCATTCAAATTTTTCAAAATATTTCAGTTAAAAAGCAAATTACAACTTTCTTGAAATATTAGAAGAATGAACATTCTGCCTGTAATGAATTTCTCATGTGTGTGTGGTTTCATATCCAAATTCAATAATGATCCAGTTTGTCTTTTTATGATTTATTCACAACACGCACACATATACACCACTACAACATACATATATAAAAGTAGAAACATCACATGGCTTAGAGCCGGATCAAATTCTACACCCGCTCGGGGGTAGATTCAATAGAAATCTGAAAGTGAATCCCTTTGGGGGTGGGGATGACAGTTCTACTTTTCCCTTTCTGGCGATTACTGTAGCCAAGTTGCCACACTGCCATTGCTATTTGCTACAACAGTTACAGCACATATTTTTAAAATGATTTTAATGCTATATATATGACATTGAAGGCATAAATAATATTGTAATCAGTAGATGATTTACATTTTATATCGTATAACACCATAATATAGTTAAATTATCCACAAGTTGTAATTCTTGTATGAAAGCAACACAGTGGAAACATGCTTAGATGAAGAAGGAATTGTACCACCAGGACATTTGTATTTAGCACCAAGAATCTGAAATAAAATGCAAAATCATTAAACTGAGTATGTAATTCAATTATCCATTTATTAACTGGCATCCAGCATATAGTTGATGTGTGCATCATAACGAAAAAAATATGTATACAAATTGTAATTAGATATTCAAAAATCAGTAGTATATATATTTCTGGAAAAGGTAATAAAACAATTTACAGAGCTAAACAAATATGAGATAATAAATAGCAAACATCAGAAATAAAATACCTAAACAATAAATTGCCTGTTATTCAACGAGAAACACAATAATACAATATGTAGTTCAGACATTCGAGATCCAGTAGTATTTGTGAACAAGTTATACTGAAACAATTTTCAGAGCTTTAACAAATACACAATGGATATAAAACATCCAAAATAAAATACATCATTACTATATTATATATATTTCCCGGCCGTTAACAACGGAAAAAGTGAGGTCTCCCAACCCAACCGGGGGTACCAGAATAGACCCCCCCCCCCTTGGGTTGGGACGGCTTAAACTGCCAATTTACTAACAAAATTACTTAACTTTCGCAGACACTATTGTTTTTTATTCAAATTATAAACAAGAACCGTCTAAATTTCAGAACATTAATCTTGGGATTTTTTTTTCTTTCATGTTTTTAAATTTATTTACAGATCAGTGTTGTCCAACCTTTTCTGCAGCTGGCTGACTGACTCGTAAACCAACAACTCTGGCAAACTTTGTATTAGAATATTTAGAATTTGTTAAAAAAATTCATAATTTTTTATCGTTTTGTTTAAAATTAATTTTAAATAATGTTACGAAGCTGTAAAGTTTTTTTCCCTGAGATGCTAATCAGTGACGTGCATTCAACCGAAGCAAGTGAAGCAGTGCTTCTGTAAGCAAATTGTTTTTTCTGGCACTGTCTAGTTGTATGTTGTAATTTCTTTTCTCAAAAATTTTCAGAAGAGTGATCGAGTTTGCTTTGTCGCAACACATTTAGCAGGTAAAGTATTTTGCGCTTACAGAAATGTTTTATTTCACACCTATAGTATGTTATTGTAGAAATTATCTCCATTTGTAAATAAAGAGTCCTCTATTTATTAACACTTAATATATTTTGATATTTATTTTCATTCCTGTACCACAGATATCAAAATGACTCACACTGACAGTAACAAATCGTGTGGCAACTCCTTTTGCTTCCCGCTTTATTGTAACGGCCTTGTTGTTTGATCTCGAAGAACTAGTGTACTCATGTGTGGTCGAATGCCTGTTAGGCATAAATAATTTAGAAACGCCAGTTTCTAGACTAAATGCGTTTAATTTACAACTTATAATACAGTATTTAGAGTACTTTTGAATTAATAAATAATACAGCCTGGATGGCCAAATATATCATAGTTGAGTCATGAATGACAAAATCAAAACAAGAGTTCGCGTCCCAGCCTCTTCTTTCTTCACCCCTCATTCTCCTTCCTCCGGCCACCGGGGCGACCTTGATCTCCCCCACTGTGTTGCATTTGGCTGGACATCGCTGTTTTGGTGGAGAGCGGATCTTACACTTACTTCAGCACAAGATCATATAAAAGTACTGAGAAGTACTTTTAATAATTGTTTATTTTTTATCTACATATATGGAATGTAACTCAATAATAATTGAAATGTATCAATTATAATGTAACTCTTATAGAAATCATTACAGAAGACAAACAAAATTGAATTTTTATAATTTTTATTAACATTCATCAAGAAAAACAATACTTCAAAGTGTAGAAATAAAGTACATGCAATTACTATGAAGGTATGACAGAAATATATTGAAAAGTCATATTTATGAATGACAAAAGAAAAAAAGTATTGATGCTTATCAGAGGAAGAAAACATTATATATATTGCTCTTTTGGTAAGCGACATAATTATGGGGCAAGAATTATAACAATATTAGTCACTAAAAGAAAATTCTCGTGGTGCCCCTGTGAAGAAATTGAGGCTCCCCAAAGATCCATGTACTCTGCGAACCACTGCTCTACCGTAGGGGAAGGGAAAATCATATTTTCCAAGAATATGGCATTAGGGATGACGAATATTTGACGAACTGTTATTTTCTACACAATATCAAAAAATTACAAATACCAGTGGTGAATACAGGGCCGGCCGGAGGGGGGTGCGAACGGTGCGACCGCACAAGGCCGCGCGCCACTGAAGGATTTTACAAAATGAAAATGCTTTTTTGCGATTTGTTTGTTTTTATCCGAACATACATGTGAAACAATGCAGAAACAGGAGACTGCGAGTTATTCGTTCTGAAGTCTTCGGGAAATGGCTTAAGTCAGTTTCAGATGATAGTGTAGTATCTGACAACAGATCGGAAATCTATTTTATATATCGATTGACTTTAGAGTATCTGGCAACAGTTTGGTAGATAAGTAGAACGAAGTGAGCGACGAATAAAGATGCATGTTTACCTTCTGATCATGGAATTACTTATTTAATTATATTACACGACTAAAAACACTACAGTGGTGACCTGGCGGACGTGATATTTTCGACTATAAAGATGCACATTTGGACTGTTGTTCGTGAAGAATTCGTACGCATCTAAACGTTTCCGTTTCTGGATATGCTTTCGTTTTCGGATTAATTCTTTTTGTGAATTCGTCGCACTGTCTGTCTGCTCTCCTGAATTTAAAGGATTTCTTGCACAATGTCAGAGGTAGGTGCAGTTCAAATACCTGTCTACAATAGATCGGATCCTGCTCTCTGGTTTATTATGTGCGAAAGCACGTTTAAATTAGCTGTTCCAAAACCTATTACAGAATCTGTGACTAAATTTAACTATGCTGTTTCCCATTTACCTCCAGAGGTTGCGTCGCTTGTTCGCGATATTTTAATGAATCCTGATGCCACAAATCCTTATACTCATTTGAAAACGGAACTTATAAATAGGTCGAGTGAATCTTCACAACAGGAGTTTCGTCAGCTTCTATCGGGCGAAGAGTTAGGTACTAGAAAACCTTCTGATTTGTTAAGAAATTTGAAACGTCGTGCAGAAACTTTGAAGATCAAAGAAACATTTATGTTAGAATTGTTTTTACAGCGTTTGCCAACATCAGTGCAAACTATCTTAGCAGCTGTTACAGACCTAACATTAGATAAAGCAGCTGAA
>BGPR01000367.1:0-34800 GCA_013235015.1 Araneus ventricosus
TTATATAATGTTGGAGGTAGAGAAAAGACCACACCGCAATAAAAATAACCATTGTTCGGAATATTTAAAATAATCCGAATACTGAAAAACTTCGATTAGCCGTCATCATCCGGAGAAGGGAGTGTGACGGATAACAGAAATCTCTTAATACCATATGCACAGTAAATTGATTTCTGCGCTCGTTTGGGACGAAAAAGAAAATAGAATCCTTTAAAAGTGAATGATTCAGGTTGTATTTGCTTCTACAAAACGATCCATATAAGCTTCAATACAAGAGTAGTCATGGACAGAAATGTATTGCAATACTATAAACCTACGCTACTTTTTACTTTTTAGGCGATGACGGATAACAAAAACTGGTGGTTAATCGAAGATAAATTATATTGTTTTCTTTCTAGTTAACTGGAATATTTTTACCCCCATACGTTGCGTACGTTAAATACTAAAAAGATACATAAAATGCTTATAACTTTTCGTCATACACAGAGAAAAATGTCGCCTTTCTCCTTTCGGAAACTTATCCCACGAACATATGAAATAAAATGAACAGAACGTTTCGAAGTGCTTGCATCATATCTCTTGTGTCATATTTTATATAAACTTTTACCCAATATCATATGCCGCAACCCCTCAGGTTATTTTTCCAATGCGTCTTCATTGTATCAGAACGAGTTTTCCTAAAATCGCATTCCTTCGCATAAACATTGATATTATTTTTATAAAAATATGAATCCCTTTCACGCTTTCCGGAGAAGAGAGTATACAAACATAATGTATAATACTTTTAGAAGATTTTCTAATAGTATTATACATTATGTTTGTATACTCTTAATTTGTATTATATTAATTTACATATAATACAAATTATATGTAATTTATATATTTTACATATTTATAATTTATATGTAATATTAAAATATAATAAAATTTATGAATTATATGTAATTTGTATATATTATTATAATTAACAATATAATAATAAGAGATTATATTGTTAATCTTAAGAGATTAACAATATAATCTCTTTTCAAAACGTATGTATTTCAGATTGACAAATTTCAGATTATAAGTTTAAGCAGCAAACAATTCTTTTAGAGTTAATGAAAATATAACTATAATTTAAAGTTTTCTTATACGAGTACCACCGACTCATTTAAACAAAGCAATGCAATAAATAGATCATTAAAAATGACAAAATTGTACGAATAAAATAATAATTATTGATAATTCTTAACAATTTATTGTCTTTTGTATTAAATACTAGCCTCCTTCGGCTACCAGTTTGTTCGCCAGGAATATAATTTTAATCGAGTCTCTTATGCATAATTTGATATCCATGGTTCCCTTAACAAAGTCATTTGAAATTTTAAATTGTGACAGACATTTAACCCATGCTCTTTTAGTGACCTTGAGCCTGTTTTGTTCATTGCCTACATGAACGTCCCTAATGGAGTCAAGTAGCTGTCAGTGTCGTGCAACATCTAATTGCACCCCGTCGGCGCCACTTTCAGATTTCACCATTTCATTTCAACATTAAAATGGCGCGGCACATTTGATGTCCGGCAGCATTGATAATTAAGTGCTGAAAATATTAAAAATAGTGTATTGCCATTGAAAAAACCCAAGTGTGCAAAATTTCAGAACTCTAGCACATCAGAAAGAGACTGAAAAATCGATTACGAAATTCCATTCTTACTTATTTGACTTGTGATTTGTGGCAAAACTGTATGTGATAGAACTTTTTAATTATTTTTCCAATAATGAGCATCCAAAAATATAAAAAACGCTAACTATTTTAAGATAATTTTTTCATCGTAGACCTGCGTTATCAGTAGAGATGGAGATTACTATTACGATTTAATATTTGTGCGAACAAAAACTAAAAATATAAAACTAAATAAATATTATTTAGTTTTATATTTATTTCTTCTTTTTAGGAATTTGCTATTCGGGTAAAGATAAATCATTAAAGGTATGTGACTACCCTAAATTCCTCGTTTTGCTGAAAATTTTCGAAATTTGTTTTATTTGTTCATTTTATAGGCCACACATTTAGGTATTTAAAAATGCTTTATTTTTGTTTCTACTATAATTGCAAGTAAAGTTATAGCATAAATAATAAACCGGAAGTGACAATTCTGATACCGGAAGTGGCAATTTAAAGAGCCTTAAAAATACAAACAATTAGTTTGAACAACTATTTTTTAATCCTCAAGCAATATATTGTCTAAAAATATAGATTTTAGCTTCCATTTCTTATTATTATTGTTTTATTGGTTTTTGGCGACGCTTTTTTTTAAAAATACAACACAACAGTAAAAATTATTTTTTGGCACTCAAATTGCAGTTTTATAATTTAATTAAATTCATTTTGAACTGTTACCTGTTATCAAGTGTTTTGAAATGTAAATTTATCCATAGATGCTTAAAAATTACATGTAAATTGACAAGAAGTTAATTCAGATATCGAGACGCCACTCACTATCTACACAAGATTATTCAGAAAAAAATCTAAAAAGCTAAAAAAACACAAAAGTCGTTTAAAATCAAGTGAAAGAGGATTTGACTTGTAAATATGACGAGTTTTAAGATTCTAAGGTGTGTACAAAATGTTTTGTACTCTATGAAAATCTTTAAAAGCGTTTTCTGAGAAATTGTATTTTTCGATATTTTTCTTCTCTGCAAACATCATTTTGGAAATATTTTTTAAAAAAATAAGCAAATGAAATTTGGTCAAAATGTTTGATTTTTTTCTAGCTATGTTTTGTACAAAAATCTAAGCTCTCTGCCTATATTTATTTATTTTAGTGACATTTTTGTGAGAAAAAGCGATGATTTTTAAAAAAAAGTTCGAGTTTGTTCACAAAGTTTGGAATATCTCCAAAACTTTTCGAGGTATTAAAAATATTTTAGTTCATAACACAGATAAGCATATTATCTATATACTGTTCAAATATTGATGAAATATATTCAATAGAACTTGTTATAGGAGGTTTGGCTTAAGTGCAAATTTTCACAAAAAGTTTGCTAAAAATTGCCTATATTTTGAAAGTCAATGAATAATAATTGGAATTCTTAGTTTTATAACGCATTTTAATTAAAAACATGAATGTTTCATTAAAAATTTGAAAATTTGAAAAAAGTGCTCGGAAGGTAGTCATTAAATTATTTTACATTCGGCACTGAACTTAAGAATTTTAGACTAATGAATGATGACAACTTTTTGTGTGTATACTTCATTTTACAGCAGTTTGATACAATTTTGGCGATTTGTTTACATAATTAATGCCACTTTAATGGAACAATGAATTTCCATTTGGCGAAGCAATAACGCCAACATCATTTTTCACCACCTGAGTTAATTTCATTGATTCTTGCAATAAGGTCCTTCATCTTATGATCGGTTTCAATTGTTTCCATAATATCCGCTAGGGTCACTTTCAGAGCTCCAGCTTGGCTGTTGCTACCATCGAGAATCTCGATGGTTGCTACGATTTCTGGCGACATTGACTAACAGCTCCAGAATTTCGGCGGACACATATTCCAGCACGGCTGTCGAGAAGACAGCAGCTTCCTTTTTTACTGTGCCGCTGGTAAATTTTCGCACCAACATATCGCGAATCATTTGCACGGAAAATGGTTTGGCATGTTCATCGACTGCCTTGTTGCTGGCGGCGGCAGATTTCGGTTCCTTCTTTTCTGGTTGCCTTTCTCTCTTTTCTGTTTTCGAATCAGGCAGAGGAGAGACAGTTCTTTTCTTTACCATTTTTTGAAAACTATATGGAATATGTTAGGGCAAATCTTAAAAATATTATCAGAATTTCATATACAGAATTATAAGAATAAACACAGTATTCCATCTAAAAAACGTTATTGAAATATTTAATTTGAATGGAAATATTGCAGAACAAAAACTTTTCTGAGATGCCCCAATACTTTTTCAAGCACATGTTTAAAAAATTATTTTCCTGGCTTTCCCAGTTTAAAATGTTAAAGAAAATTTGTAGAAAAAATTTTTAAAACCAGTTGTTATGATTTTATTATTGAATACTAGCCGTTTTACCCGCGGCTCAGCCCGCATTTATTTGTTCCTCTTAAACCTCAAAATACTCTTAATGGTTGAATATAACAAAACGAAAGTATATGTGTGCTACATAATAGAATGCGTGTTTTTGCTTTTTCTTCCACGCATACAGAATAGATAAATGTGAGCGGAACTGTGGGTGCTAATCAAACCGAATTGCTAACCATAAGGTTTAAAAGGCATTCGCTGTTGGGTTGAATTACACAGAAATATCAGATGGCCACTGATTGTAAAAATTATAGTAATCATTTATTCTTTGTTAAAGACGAGCACTACGATAGAATGTGCAAAGATTTCTTTACAACTGCAAATAAATTTTTAAAATGAATAAGAGCCTTACATAACTATTCTAGAGCTTTCGGATAAACGACATTTTTATTCTCGCCGTTTGGAGCAAATGTAAAGATTCCTTGGAGTTCCCACTCTAGAACATGCAACATATAATTGGCCGTGGGAGAAACATGGAGTTAATAGGTTGATACCTGCAACTTTAAGAGATTGTCCTTGAGCTTTATTATCGTTGTTCTGCATCCTATTTATTTGTTTTATGTGTTCGTATTAATGTATATTTCTGTTTGTTTGCATATTTAATTTAGCACCTCCTATAGGCGGCGCTGCTAGTTGCTATTGTATTGAAGTTCACAGCGTGTCTGGCATTGGGCTTCTTCTTGTAACTGATTGCACTGCTTGTGGCAATTTACCTCGCTTATTGCTCGCATGGCTTGGCCGCCATCTTTCTTCCTGTTAGCGCTAATACTTGTATATAGTGGTGAATATACGCCTTTTAACTTGGAGTTTTCTTGTCTTTTATTTAAAGTTTACAACACTAAATCTATTTGGCCACAGCCACCATTATTGTACCAGCACTAGATTCCGGGGTAGCATCGTGAACTCAAAATCCTCATTCTAGCGTATCTAACGACACATAAATTGGAGGCGCCGGCAAAATTCCTGGAACTGCTGGATATTTCAGATAAGTACATTTTTCGATTTATTTTAAGGATTGTGTTGGTGTCGAGCTAATTTAAAATGACAGAAGGCATAGTGGAATTGAAAGGTAAACGCAGTCGTGCCAAGGCGATTTTAACTCGGATTACGAAGTCTTTGGTTCAGCTTGAATCTTTTGGTAAGGCCGATGTGGAGATTCTAATTTCGAAAATTACCTATTGAAATAAGCGATATGGAGTAATTTGAGGAAAAGTATTTTGAAACCATAGGTAAATTACGGACACGCTTGGAAAATGCGAATATTCCTATGTAGATGAATAATGCCGATAATTCTATGTCAGTGAACCATATTTTTAAAGCCGGTAAATCCGCAGATAATCATTCTTCTAATAGCGCCTTTATTAAATGCCGGGGAAGTCTTCTGCTTGAAAGATGTTTTCGTTATCAAACATTAAATCCTTACTGGAAAGAACAATTAGTTAGTCAACTAAATTTGTGTAGAAAGTGCCTTTCTGATAAGCACCAGGCCTTTCTGATAAGCCTGTTATTCTTCCGTTCTGTGTTACTTTTGAAGAGGAAGACACCATTCTAGTATTCACAACAGCGAATTTCAGAAAGAATCCGTTTCAGATTTTCATGTGGACCGAAATATCAAGGTCCTCTCAAATCAGACGGCAATAGAAAATGCTAATCTACCCACACAGGAATTTCCAACTTGTAGTGTAAATACGTCTTCACCAGCTGAAGTTGATAAATTTTCTACTCCTCTTCCGATTGCGAGGATCAAAAGTGCGAATAACTCAAATCGGGAGGTCATGGACCGTGTTTTGTTGGATTCAGGATCTTCGGAGAGTTTTATTATCGAGAGTGAGTGATTATTATGAGTTAATGAGTCGAATCTCATTCTCAAAAACGCAAGATAACCTATCTTAGGATTGGCGAACACGAAATTTGGTTTAACTAGAGGTGTCATGGATCTCGTAACTCGATATGAAAATAACAATCAGGAATTGGGGATTTCCGGATTAATGCTAAACCCACCGCAATAACTGAAAGCAATGGACTTTCCGCACTTGAAAATTATTAATCTTGCAGGTCTATTTGTTGATGTGTCAGGCCAAACTGATCTAATTATCAGAGCTGATAATTTCTTCTCTACTTTATTACCATGACAGGTGGTTAATCCAAATGTCAAAACAATTGCAAAAAATTCCAATTTTGTATTCTTAATCTCCGGGAGACTACCTGGTGTATGTTTCGACTGGAAAACCGCATTTTTCAATATATGCAATGTAAATATTGATAATGAGCTCAAACGCGCTTGTGAAGAGGAAGAAATTTTCGAACCAGGAATTGATCTTCCATCATCGGAAGTGCCAGTTCACAAAACGCCTCACACCAATTTTTGTGAATTTGAAACTTCTAATGACTGCAATGACTACAAAAGAAATTCAGGGGAAAACAAATTTTCTAATCTCTTCCAATGTTCCAGCGTTTCATAATTCTAATCTGGTTGAAAATAGAGTAGGAGGTCGACGATGAAAGTCATCTCGATTACTTCAACAGAAACCTCCTACAATTTCACCTTTTAACCATAAAACAAACTCATTGCCTGAACAGGATTATCATGCATCTCATTTGCCTGTCCTACCACATTTGCTTGCTAATGTGTTCAAATCTTCCAAGTGGGAACCATTAAATATGCATCTGGAATGCAACTATGGACCAGGTATTACTTGAGTCCCGTTCCGGCTAAAAGGGAGGAAGAGAATGGCAGCTAATCTCCAGCCCAATGATGTAGTGATTCCCAAGGAGGAGAGACAGCCTGCCGATTTGTGGACTCTTAAAGGGTTTGCTTAGACTCCCCCTAGGAGCTGACGAACTGCTTAGTGGTTTGACGAGCCTAAACTTCTAAACGTCCTCTTCTACGTGGTTTGCTAATCTTCTAATAAAAAGGACAACTGTGAAACTGACTGAGCTTCCTACGGACCTGAGATTTAGGGACCTTCCTTTGGACCAAAAGGGAATGAGAAATCCACCATCCAATCTCCAAGGTGAAGATCTTATAGTGACCTTTTGTTTCGGGCAATTTGGGAACTTTATATAGGACTTGTTTAGTAAAGAGCAATGCTTGAAATTTTGAGTCAACCTTTTATCATTTCCTGTCAAGAATAAATCTTGACAGGGGGTGGGAGTTACGTTCTGCATCCTATTTATTTGTTTTATGTGTTTGTATTAATGTATATTTCTGTTTTCTTGCATATTTAATTTAGCGCCTCCTTTAGGCGGCGCTTCTTCTTACTATTGTACTTAAGTTCGCAGCATGGCTGGCATTGCGCTTCTTCTTGTAACTGATTGCGCTGCTTGTGGCCATTTGCCTCGCTTATTGCGGGTATGGCTTGGCTGCCATCTTTATGCCTGTTAGCTCTTATATTTGCGTATAGTGGTGAATATAATACTTGTATATAGTGAAAATCTCGCCGGCGTCTCCAATTTTGTGTTGTCGTTAGACACGCTAGAATGAGGATCTTGAGTTCACAATGCTATCCCGGAATCTAGTTCTGGTACAATAATGGTGGCTGAAGTCAAATAGATTTAGTGTTGTAAACTTTAAATAAAAGACAAGAAAACTCCAAGTTGTGCTATGGAGACTGGCATTCACCACTATATACAAGTATTAGCGCTAACAGGAAGAAAGAATGGCAAGCCATGCGCATAATAATCGAGGTAAATTGCCGCAAGCAGTGCATAACAAGTTACAAGAAGAAGCCTAATGCATGACACGCTGAAACTTCTAATACAATAGAACTAGCAGCAGCCCTATAGAGGGTGCTAAAAATAAAAACAAACAAAATATACATTAATAATAGAACTACATAAACAAATAAATAGGATGGATCAACTATATTGAAAAAGCAAGACGACTCGAAATTGAGGTATTTAAATTCAAACGGATATCACTTGGGATAAAGAATGGGAATGAAACACTCTCCTTTTATCATTGCTCGTAGAATAGCGTTTGAATTACGTTGGCCATAATCTTGTTGAATCAAAGTCTTGTCCACTGCATAATTTGTCGGATTAAATTCTGAGAGCATGTTGGACGAAACCAACTTTTAGATCTCAGCATGTGTGGTGGCATTCCAGGTGGATTCAAAGAATTAAAAAATTCAGTTAGATAGTATAACCCTTGCCATCCATCAGAGCGACAACAGATTTATATGTAATAGAAATTCCTGATAACTTTTTAAGGATAATTTTTATTTTAATCATTTATTTTATTAACATTTTCATTCTTAGGAGCTAAAATTGCGTGTTCACAAAGCAAAAGATGATCCTTAAATTTGTTAGAAATGTCTGGAAAGATGTGTAACATTAATTCTTTTAATGATGGAACTGATACACAAAATTCAGATGGAATAGAAATTAAATCTGATGCGGATTTTGTAGGAAATTTTCCACACAAACTACATGGTACGCGCACTCGCATGTTAGTGGTTAAAGTTTTCCTTTGGACATATTGCCAAATTTCTGAAGCTTTGAGGCACGCATTTAGGTCGTCCGGCGTTTCCCTTGAAATGACAGGTAGAGACGCCCAATGGTAAGATAACAACTCCCCATAATTCTATTGTCATTTCGGAGATCACGCATAGTTCAATCAAGAGCATCAAAAGTCTTTTTGTTTGAAATTGTGCACTCATCCCAACGATAAGTTTGCAAGTTCGTAGGATAGACGCCTTAACAAACCTTTTTCTTACATTGCATATAGGATTCTTAGTTTGAACTAAGTTCAGTGGTAACTGTAATGCTGAATGAGCTGTGCTACCACCAATGTGGAAGCTATTCCTGATGAGGCAACGGCAAGAGCTATATAACGTTTAGATCAAATTTCAGCAAGGATAAAATTTATTGAAAAGATCTTTCCAGTTCCACCAGGGGCTTGCAAGAAGAGAGTTCACTTGTCTTCACATCAAATTCATCACTGCCCATAAGCCTTCTCTGATCTCCGTTTGTCGAGGTTTATTGTTTCACCATATAATTGTAAAATATTGATTCTTAGTTTCTCGTAGCAAATCTCTATCTAGAGTATGATGTGCTAGTCTTTTTGAGATGGGTAATCCAAGCCGAAGCCACGTTTTCCCACAAATTGATACACACTTATCTTCAAGTAGTATGAGAGTTTCGTTGTAAACCTGAGGTACCTAATGTAAATCTATGTCTGGATTTTTTCCGTTGCTTTTGATGCAAAATATCTTCACTAAATCTATCTTTGTATTTTTCCAAAAGGCTTGAGGGATTTGAAGGTGCGCAGGTTGGAATTAGGGATTGCAATCCGGCACCAATTTCAATCCGGCCGGATTGGAACATCAAAATTATTTTGCCTTTTCATTCCAAAATCAACTGTATAAAAGATGATAAAGTGAGTGTATTACAAAGTTTATTAAAATAGCCTTAATTTCTTATGAAATCAACTTTATTTACACTGTTATATTAATCAACATTTACGTATGAATCAACAATAAAATTTAGTACAGTGTAACTAGTTAAATTGTATGTTATATTAGTTTAGTAATAATGATAATGACGGGCTGTTAAGTTCAGTCTCATTTACTGATTATAAATGACATCAATGATAACTTGTAATGTAACTTATATTAAATCTAACTAAATCAAACTTATCAACTGAGATCACAATATAGGTATTTTAGACATGCCGAGCAGTCATCTTATAATTATGACAGTCATCATGAATCTGTTAAATCAATGGCAATATACAATAACGAGTTTAAAACTTCTTCGTATTTTTTAATATACTTACTTTAAATTATTATTTTAAGTAAAACATTTAAAAAAACTCACTTTGGTTTTGAAAAAATTATCGCAGGGAACAAAAGTGTTAATTGTGTCATCTGTCAATCGATCTCTTACGAGCTATAAATATAGCCAGCGGCCTAGAAAGCCCTTTCTGCTTCTACACTTGTTTTATTGTCAACAAATACTCATGAATAGAAGACAGTATTTTCCTCGAACTCCCTTCACTTTCACATGCAGTCATTTCCTTCTTAATGTTTTTCTCATTATCTTTCTCTTTTTTCTGGTATTTATGCTCTAGATTTTCATATCTTGCTGGATTTGCATCTGTAATTCTTCCTGTAATCCAATCACTTTTCAATGACGATGAATCTGAGTTATTTTCACTGTATTATCTACGTTTTCTTTAAAGCTATCATTTTGAACAACTCTTTCTAAGATATGTTTCATTTCTAGTCTTACAACTTTTTGTTTCGGCATCGTAAATGTATCATCAGTTCGTCTTGTTATCATCATCATATTTTTTTTTATTCTGTAAGTATATTAATATTCCTGTTTCTCATATATTAATATTCCTGTTTTCATTTTGAATTGGTTTCAAAAGTGGCATATTTGTTTTAGAACTTTTAGACTAGTACCTGCAGTGCAACACAAATAGGTGCATACTTACAATTTAAAACGTTATTTCGGTCACTATGTAAGAAGAAAGTCGTATTATAAAGAAAAATCAGAAATATGGATCGTTACTCAATTCATTTCTAAGTCTACTTATCTACTTAAATCATTCTCGTACTCGTAAATGCAACATAAACATAATTCATCTATCAATTGAACAATAAGAATGTCTATATGTGAAGCGGGTGAGTCAGCGTCGAACGACTCGTACACACCACGCATTTAAATACCTACTCCTGCAACAATGCGAGTACTTTTTCAAGAAATCGGCTTCATGTATTTTTTTTAATTTACCGGATCCGGTAGACGTCTAATGATGCCGGATCCGCCGGATTACCGGATCCGGTTTTCCGGATTGTAATCCCTAGTTGTAATAATAAGGGCAAATAAATCCCGTAATTGAGGGAGGAATCGTGTGACAGATGCCTCTTGTAAGGTGGAATCCCAGTGTTGATCGTCTCCTAGGAAACCGAGTTTTATATGATGTGCTTCTCAGTATGCTGCACACACCTGCCCTTCAACAGTTATTAAATCTGTGAAAGAAGTGGGTCCCCTGATGGTATGGAGTAACAGACGGAGATTAAAACACTCAGCGTTATTTGGATGAACCGTGTATACACGTCCTAAAGCATCAGGTTCACACACATCGGGATGTCCTTGAAAGACAGTACCTTGTTTTCTTCTACAAACTGATTTTTTAGACTCATTCCAAGTGTAATATTTAGGAATCTCTGCGTATAATAAAGTTTTTGCGAATATATCTTCATGGCAGGGCTTAAAGTAGGCTGTTAATGTTGTATCTGGTGGTTGAGTAGCTTTTTCGTGAGCAATATCAAAAGTGAACTAAACACGTTGGTCGTCCTCGAGGTGTTCGCTAAGATGAACGACAATTGGGTACCGGTCATGAATGAGGAAAAGTAAGATCGCCAAACTGCTTCATTGCTGTTAATTTATAGGCCCATTTGGTACCTTGCTATTTCATAATTGACTCCTGTTGTTGCATTTTTAATTTCTACAACAGCCATATCACTACCCTTGTTGATGTATTTACAAATATATTTGATTCAGTTGACAGAGTTGCAGTATTCCACATTGATTTGTGCTTGGAACATCTTTGACAAAATAGGCGAGCAAGAAACAACCCAACTATTGTCGATTTCAACTTCATGATATTTATTGTCGATTCTTAAATTTATAACTGTTGCATGGCCTCCTTGTTCGGGCTTTCGTCGTCTGTATAGTGGGTAACCATCCTCAGCCGCCTGAGTTTCGCAGATCATTTTTCTTGAAGTATCGTTTAGTACACTTCTTATCTTTCATGCATGGGGATTTCATATTTAGGGCGCCACAAGGACCGTAAATCATATGTTTGAAACATCTCGAACAGAACAGGAACTTGTTATATATCGGAAATCTCCGCCCTGATAACGTTTTCTACATATCCGGGACGTATTTTCTCTTTTAGCTATATCAGGTTGTGAGTGTTGTGATTTTGAGGTGGCAGGCCGCGTATTTTGGATGAATGAATTGGCGGAACTTTATAAACACCTTTTTATTCTACATTTAGCACGCACATTCATAATACTTTAGCTGATATATACATATTTACAACATGAAACAGTTAAGATTTGATACATCGCCATATTGATAGCTCGATAGATTCGATAATAATAATGTTAATGTTGCCAGTTCTAAATTGTTAATAAAAGAAAGATGAAAGATAGTCTAGATGTTCAATTCAGTTCTTATAGGAAGAATATAATAGTGAGCATACGGAAGACCCCTTTTTTGATATTCGATCAAATACATCCAGCAATTTACTTCACCTTAGATGCAGCTTTTGGTTATGATATCAATAAGTTTCATTAGTTTTTGCCAAAACACTCCAGCTATTAGATCATGGCGGTCTGCTGGTGATCGACAAGTTCTTTAATTTCAGACCATGCTGTATTGCACGTGAATGTGATAAATAGGTCTGGGTGCCCGTACGATCGTACATAAGTCATGGCATCCTGTGCATATTCGTGCATATGCCATGTACCGCCTATGTATGTTGCGGGAAAAATGACCATTCTGCCAATATCTGTAACATTTCCGTCGTAGGTTATAGCTTTTCTCAGTTGAATGTATTCTTCTACTCGAAGTATCTGCTGATTCAACTTAATATATAAAAGACGTTCACTTTCTATCTTGGCATACATGTCTACTATGTATTGATGGAAAAGTGACGATAAAGTAGAATGTGATTGGATGACTCTGTCCGGATCATTATCCGAAAAGCATAAAATTTCATGACCGAAATCTTCTTCTTTGTAGTTAATCCCGTATGTGGTTTTGTTTGTTTTAAATGAAAATGTTACCCGTCCTCTCCCTGCTAGAAAATAATGAGATACTGTAGAGAGTCATAAGATCGATGTGTCTCTACAATACGTTCCAACCTTCACCTCTTTTCTGGATAATTATATCCCTCCTATCCGATTCAACCGCAACCATCACTATTGCCACTTCATTAACTGTGGGTGCGTTGAAACGTTGTTTATTAACTGCGGGTGCGTTGTGTCCTCCCTTTGATTGTAATAAAGTTGATCACTTTAATATAAAGGAATCATAATCATCACAAATCATAAAGGATTAATCATTTTGATTAATTTTCAAAATTTATCAATGAGAAAGCATTGCATTTTACATAAAGTGGCGCTCTTATTCTAGAATAACAGAAGATTTCGAAAATAGCAATGCACATCAAGGGGGCTCAAAATAAAAGGTACTGATTGCTAACGAAATGGGAATAACTTAAAATTCGCCTAATTAAAAGGTTTACGAAGAGAAGGAAAAAGCAATAGTATTGATGTGTTTAAAATATGAAATGTGAATTATAATTTAATTTTATAAATACGGATAAAAATATTCGTCTCCAAACTGGAGACTCTTTCGAGAGGCTTTATGATTGCATCCATCATACCGGTTTAGCCGCCTTAAATCTAATCTCGACATGTTACATGGCTTCATAGTCAAGTTCATGTACACAATAAACAACATAGTTGTAAAGCTACTAGATTGTCATAACTTATATATCTATCATAATTTGAAGTTTAAAAATACTTTGTTGGAGGAACCATGTAATATATCAAATTACTAGGGGGCTTTGCCCCCTGCTAGCTAAAGCTCGCCAACCCCCAGGAGGATTGCTACGCAAACCCTGCTCGCTTCTCTCTCGCTACAGTGAAGACTCTGTGTGTCCTAGCACAGTTACTGTATATATATATATGTATATATGAATCAGATTTATTTGCTTCTTATGTTTAAACATAAATCAGCACAGAATAAAATTTGTTATTTCGAAAAAGATATTTTTCTTCAAATAAAACTTACAAAAAAAATTATGAAAGTGCATAAAAAAAACTAATAAATAAGAGTTGCCAAATTAAAACAAACATAATTAATATAAAAATTAATTCTAGAAACAAATTAGATTTAATATTATTAACAAACAAGATTGAGGTGTGATGTCTAAGCTGATTTCGTTCTGATGTTTTCACCTTAATCAAGACAGAATAAAATTTTTTGGCCCTAAAAAGGCCGTTTTTTTATATAATGAAAGCATCAGGAAAGCAAATTCAATTGGCAACTGAATCCAATTAAGAAAATCATAAGTGTAAGAAGTATAAAAAAATACATTTTAAATAATCAATGCATTTGATGTCTCAGAATTCTCTTAAACAATTTATATAGATTTAAAAAAATTAATACTGTTGCAGGTCAAAATCTAAACTATATACAAAATCTAAACTATATGCAAAATCTAAACTATATACAAAATCTAAACTATATGCAAAATCTAAACTATGTACAAAATATAAACTATATACAACTATATACAAAATATAAACTCATTAAAAGGGTTATATTAATGTTACAATAAATCATCAATTTCTAAGCTAAAATATACAATGATAACATGTTTAAAAATCAAAATTACTAACATCAATCAGTCATTTAAAACTTCCTGGTACACACAATTTACAATTTTCCTACTTGGAGAGACAACAGTCACTGAGTCAAAAGATGTAACACGTGAGAAGCCCACATATAAGTGTCCATGACTGAAAACAGGATTGTTCAGCATCAAACAAATTTTTTCAAATGTTTGTCCTTGTGCTTTATTAAATGTCATACTATAGGCCAAACGAACTGGAAACTTTACTTTACTTTACACTACGACACACCCCTGACTCCAGAGATAAAAATCTCCGGTTTGCAGTTTGGATGAGTGTGCGTAGAAACTTTATTGAACAAACAAAAGTTTACATACAGTGTTTTACCATTGGCGAAAAACATCTGAAAATTATAAATACAATCAAAAATGTATGTTTATATATGAAAAGAAAGACTCGCGAAGCCGAAACCATTTTAAGACAGGTCCCAAAAGTTCCCTGCATCTATATACTTGTAGGAGGACTGATTAGGGTTCTAGGTACTGAACCTCTAGAGGGTCTTAGTCCATAAGGCTGAGGTCTTGGTGAAGGAGAGAAATCTGGGTCGGAGTCGGATGAACTGGTTGCGTCCGGTGGCTGTTTTATGAGGTTCTCATTTTCAGTGAGGAAAGATATGAGTTTAGATATTTTTATTCTTGATAGTTTATTTGAAAGTACGCTTTTCCAACAAAGTTGAGTGTTTTCTGCACTTGGTTTTGTGAAATGATAAGATAACGTCATGTGACAAGAAGTTGCGTAATGAAGAGGGTCTCCCTTTTCCCCGCATGTGCAGATATCTGAATGATGAAGCCGGAATCTATAGAGATAGCTGGAAAAACGACCGTTCCTGTAGCGAAGCGGATGGATTCTCTCGACCATGAAGCTCGGGTTAGAGTGACTTTAGGGAGTATATTAAAAATTGCTCTCCCTGTGTCGCCTGAATCCCAGTCTTGAGATGACATTTCGGGGCCTGAAGATGGAGGTGAGTCCCTTCTTTAGTAGCTTGTTTGGCTAGGTTGTCTGCTGCCTCGAAACCGAGGAAACCAACATGCGCCTTAGTCCAGTTAAGTTGTATTGATGGGTTCTGAAGGAGGGCTTGTTGTGTTTCTTGGATTTGTGGGTTAGAACTTTTGAAGGAAGAAATTGCTCTGAGTGCCGACTCGCTATCACTCCAGATTGATGTTAATATTCCCTTTGAATTAGCCCAATTTATAGCCTCTTTTATTGCTAAGGTTTCAGATTGAAATACGGTATTATGTGGGCTTAGTTTTGGCGTCCACTGATGAATTTGTACGTTGCTTTGAATGACACAGAAAGCGCAACCTGTTTCACCTTCTAGATGTGAACCATCTGTGTAAATAGCCTCAGCTGGGGGATGCGGGTCAAAGACTATTGAGACCCTATCCTCTAAATCAAAATTAGCTGGATGAATAAGAGAAGGATTTGGTTGTTTGTCGACCTACTCTAACGAGAATGGATTCCATTTGAGCTTTGATATGTAGGGGAGTAATGCCTTCGATCACTTGTAGAGCTGCTGTTGGAGTGGTAGAATACGCTCCAGTGATGTTGAGAAGGAATTTTCTCTGTATAGAATTGAGAAGCCTTTATTGCCTTGAGGTGATATTATTTGCCCATGCCGGTGCTCCATAAAGTAATATTCTTTCTATAACTGTAAAATAGATTTTCCTTCTGATATTTTTACTCAGACCCCAGTTTGACGCGGCTATACTTTTTATTTTTTGATTTATCAATTAGAGTTTTACTTTTTAACTCGGACAGATGTGTTGCGAAGTTTAGTTTATCGTCAATAAAAAACCCTAGATATTTGATGCTTGATTTCCTTTTGAGAAGATTACCTTCCCATCTTATGCCTGCTGACAAGCGAGGACCGTTTCTATTTTTGTTGAAATGTATGTAGTTTGATTTATCTGCTGAAATTTCCAGATTATGTTTTGCAGTCCAGGATTTAAATTGATTTAGGGCTTCATTTGCAAGGGATTTGACTTTAGCCTTTGTTGGTGCTTTTATAAGAAAGATGAAGTTATCTGCGAAGGCTTGCAGATGAACTCCTTCTGGCCAGGATTGAGTTAGTACTACGTTCGCCACAAGATTCCAAAATGCCGGACCAGTGCACGAGCCCTGTGGGCAGCCCCGATGTTGTGGGAGTGTAGCTGGTCCTTGAGGGGTGTTTAAAGCTACTTGCCTGCCCGAAAGTAGATCTATTAAAATTTCTTTTGTATTGGAGTGGAAATTAATATTATTTAGACGGTTTTTGATTGAATTATATTCCAAGTGGTCAAAGGCACTTTTTATGTCCAGTGAAATCACCAATGCATATTGTTTTGTTGATCTTGCCATTTCTATTTCATCTATGAAGTCAACTATTGCTTCTTCAGATGATTTATTTACCGTGAAGCCATATTGGTCAGCCGCTTGCAGGTTATTCGTCCTAAGATGAAAGTTGAGACGTTCTAGCAATAATTTCTCTACTATTTTACCCAACGTTGGTAAAAGTGACACAGAGCGGTATGACTATGTTTCTGACTTTGGTTTCCCTTTTTTGTGGATATATAGGATATGTTTTATAGGACAATTATGCCAACTTTCAATGGCGTCGGGAAACATTGAAGCTTGAGACATTTATTATAAAAGGAAAGGAGCAGTTTTGGAAAATGTTTAAATATAGATTTAAGAATAACAAAATCTATGGCATCATAACCTGGAGCCTTTTTTGTTGAGACCCTTTGTAACATCCTTTTCAATTCATTTTGAGTGAAAGGTTTTTCTATATGATGATGAAATGCAGGTTGGCGTGGGAAGGGAAAAAGTTCCTGTGGGTAAAGTTCTTTTAGAATTTTAAGCGCCATTTCTTTATGGTCGCCCTTTTCTGATTGGTCAAGAATTTTAAATAATTCCGTGGGGTGGATATTGTCTTTGATGAAAGACTTATACGGGGTACCATAGGGATCTGTTGTCTTGGTGCAAAAGTCCCTAAATGTTGTTCTTTTAGCTCTTAGAGATAACATTTAAAACAGGCTTTTTTATTTGCGAATATCTGTTGATAATTCAGTTGCTCAGTTCCCGATGTTTTAGATACTCTTCTCTGGAGAGCTCTAAGCTCTTTCCTCTTAATGCCAAAGTCCTGGGTCCACCAATTGATGTTAAAATTCTTTTTTACTTTTTGTCTTGTAAGAACGTTTACAAGCCTGGAAGATTGACGTTTGCAAGTTCGATGTCACCTTGTCAAGATCTTCTTTTGAATTACAGAAGTTAATTTCTTGTAGGATGGTGTTAACTTTGGGTTTAAAGTTTTGAATGAATTTATTGTGGCCCCACATAGGCCGTTTTGAACCTAGTATATGACTGAGATTGCATTTTAATATTAAGTTGAATTTTGATACAATTATGGTCACTGAAGCTAACATCTTCAAGAACTTCCCAGAATGTTGTATTAGAAAGATGTCGGCCTTATTGAAAGCGTGAGGTCAGGCCATACTTTAGCGTTGCGTTGTTGAAAGTAGGGATTTCAATCCGGAAAACCGGATCCTGTAATCCGGCGGATCCGGCATCATTAGACGTCTACCGGAACCGGTAAATTAAAAAAAATACATGAAGCCGATTTCTTGAAAAAGCACTCGCGTTGTTGCAAGAGTAGGTATTTAAATGCGTGGTGTGTACGAGTCGTTCGACGCTGACTCACTCGCTTCACATATAGACATTCTTATTGTTCAATTGATAGATGAATTATGTTTATGTTGCATTTACGAGTACGAGAGTGATTTAAGTAGATAAGTAGACTTAGAAATGAATTGAGTAACGATCCATATTTCTGATTTTTCTTTAAAATACGACTTTCTTCTTACATAGTGACCGAAATAACGTTTTAAATTGTAAGTATGTACCTATTTGTGTTGCATTGCAGGTACTAGACTAAAAGTTCTAAAACAAACATGCCACTTTTGAAACCAATTCAAAATGAAAACAGGAATATTAATATACTTACAGAATAAAAAAAAATATGATGATGATAACAAGACGAACTGATGATACATTTACTATGCCGAAAAAAAAAAGTTGTAAGACTAGAAATGAAACATATCTTAGAAAGAGTTGTTCAAAATGATAGCTTTAAAGAAAACGTAGATAATACAGTAGAAAATAACTCAGATTCATCGTCATTGAAAAGTGATTGGACATTACAGGAAGAATTACAGATGCAAATCCAGCAAGATATGAAAATCTAGAGCATAAATACCAGAAAAAAAGAGAAAGATTATGAGAAAACATTAAGAAAGGAAATGACTGCATGTGAAAGTGAAGGAGTTCGAGGAAATTACTTGTCTTCTATTCATGAGTATTTGTTGACAATAAAACCAAGAAGTGTAGAAGCAGAAAGGGCTTTCTAGGCCGCTGACTATATTTGTAGCTCTGTAAGAAGTCGATTGACAGATGACACAATTAACACTTTTTGTTCCCTGCGATAATTTTTTCAAAACCAAAGTGAGTTTTTTAAAATTGTTTTACTTAAAATAATAATTTAAAGTAAGTATATTAAAAAATACGAAGAAGTTTTAAACTCGTTATTGTATAATTGTGCCATTGATTTAACAGATTCATGATGACTGTCATAATTATAAGAATGAGACTGCTCGGCATGTCTAAAATACCTAATTATTGTGATCTCAGTTGATAAGTTTGATTTAGTTAGATTTAATATAAGTTACATTACAAGTTATCATTGATGTCATTTGTGAAATCTAGTAAATGAGACTGAACTTAACAGCCCGTCATTATCTAATTATTACTAAACTAATATAACAATTACAATTTAACTAGTTACACTGTACTAAATTTTTATTGTTGATTCATACGTAAATGTTGATTAATTATAACAGTGTAAATAAAGTTGATTTCATAAGAAATTAAGGCTATTTTTTATAAACTTTGTAATACACTCACTTTATCATCTTTTATACAGTTGATTTTGGAATGAAAAGGCAAAATAGTTTTGATTTGTCCAATCCGGCCGGATCCGACCGGATTGAAATTGGTGCCGGATTGCAATCCCTAGTTGAAAGGTTGGGCCTGCATCTTTAACATTAAGGAGGTGAAGATTGGTGCTGGATATGAAGACCACCATTGCATTGCCTCGAGGTCTGTCATTTGGATAATCCCAAATTGTGCTGTGAGCATTCATATCGGCTCCAATGAGTACTGATTCTTGAGTAAGTGAAGTTATAAATTGCGAGATATCTTGAATTGTGTCCTGTATATCAGAGTAGGGAGAAGAATACCCTGATATGATCGAAAGTGGGCCAATAGATGTTTGTATTTTTATTGCCACTACATTTTCTTCTGTACCGAAGAAAATTGGAGTATTGGCTGAGGGCAAGGAGATTATGCCTGCCTTGCCGTTTTCTGAAAGCTATTGATTCCAGGACTTCGGAATACTTAGAATTTTACCACTAGTAAGATCCATTTTATGAGTCTTGGATTCTTTTGGGAGATTTGCAGTAGCAACCTTGCCCTTGCCAAGATTTATTTGAAGGATTCTTAATGGGTCAGGAGAAGCAGAGGAGCAGAACCATGGATAATTGGCGCTGTTGAGCAATGAGAATAGGAGGTGTGTAAATTTTGATTTTGGCTATGGGAAATAATATGGCTTGGAGGTAGGGATCGAGATTGATGTTGGTATTGGAATAGAAAATCTGTGGTATCCATTTATCTGTGCCTGTTAATATATAGTATTCTTGGTTATGGACTTTATTTTGGCTGCGTAGATTGGCCAAGTTTGGTCTATAGACGCGTGGCCCGTTCTATAATTTTTTTTGTATTTATAATTATGTTTTCTGCAGTTGCTGCAACTCAGACGCCTGCTGATGCAGTCTGTAATTCTGCGACTCTCTGTGCAGAAGCCACAAAATATCCTTCCTGCGGTGCAATGGGAGGCTGTGTGTTCTAGAGATTGGCACGTGGAACATTTTCTGGCACTCAAGAATTCTTTTACTTTATGGGTTTCCCAGTAGATGGTAAGCTTTTGTGTTCTTCTGAGCTGCCTGTAAATGGTCACTGGCGTTTGGAAAACCCAGTGCGTTTTTCCGGTGCGCCCTTTGATGGGGAACAGGACCTTCAGGTCTTTGTGATCTTCTCCGAAGGATTGAGAAAGAGCTTCTTCCATTTGTTCCTTCGTGAATTCTGGTTCGAGGCCATAAATTATACATTTCGGAAAGTTTTGCCTGACGTGAATAGGCTTTATCTTCTCTTGAAGGGATGGATTATTGCTGATTCGTTCCAGTATTTTGTCGATATCTTGTTGGCCTGGACAGTCGACTGCTATTCCGTCATTCTGCAACTTTCGTACGTCTTTTATCTGAAAGTCCCTGCCGGTTTTTAATTCCGTCTTGAGTAATTTGACCATATTCTTTTCCTCTAAGTCCTTGTTTGGGTAGAGGGGCAAGGTTTTTGGATTGGATGTGTTTGGCTTTTTGTTGCTTCAGCATATGTAAGATTCATTTGGCGGATTAATCAAATAAATGAGGCCAAAGATTCGTTGTTTTTGTCATGTTAGTTGCTCAGATGTACCAAAATTGCCGCAAGGCTCTAAAGCAAACGAGTCAACGATATTTTTTGAAGAAATGTAATTTTTCTTTTTCAGTAATCAAGTTTCAAAGTAATAAAAGAATTGCCAAAATTTCAATAAAATACTGGTGATATCCTGACGCCAAATTCTCGACATCTTCGCCAAAAGTAATCAAGTTACAAGGTAATACAAAAACTACCAAGAGTCAATAAAATATTCTGGTTAGACCTAAGAACATTGCATTGTCCCTTCTCCAAGCTCGGTCCGTTAGGTCTGAACTGTGCTAAATTTAATACTGAATTTGGTGAGTTATCGCTTTAAAAATATCGAGTTTGGCGACAGCGTTGAGTTCTTAAGTCTAATGAATGCCCTTTTAAGGTGAACTTACTATATCTTTGAAATCATTCTACGTTAATTTCTAACTGAATTTGGAAAGCTTTGATTTACGGCATCACTGGCGATAATCTTGCATTGAACTTTTTTGTCTCCCCTAACCGGGCTAAGTATCTTTAAGTAAAACAAAAATATCACCAATGAGGGTCTATATTGAGGCTGTAGAAAAAGTCCTTAAAAAACAAAATTATCATAATGATATAGTATATCAAAGCTGTACCTTGAATTTTTATAGTACTGCAGATTATAGTATTGTTTAAAACATCAAATACGTTAACTAACGATGAATTCTTTTATCCGCCTAAATAAGCAACATCTTTACAAAAATAATAGTTTAAAGCTTATTATTGATAACACTATACAAATTCTGTGGTGAAAACTTTTCTAAATATAAAAGAATTCTAAAAGGTATTTCAAACAGTAAAAAAAAATCGGTGCAGCTTTTGATATACGGCATCACTGGAGATATTGGTTGAAATCTAGAAGTTGGTACACACGTTCAAAATGGTGTCAAGCCGCCAAAGCTAATGCATGCATTACTTTCATTAGTTTTGGAGATTTGGCGTCAATGAAGTTATTAGTCTGGCGATTTGGAGGCATTTTAAGATTGTGTTCCAACTTCTAGATTTCAACCGAGATATTTCGTTATTTGGCGACTTTTTTATTGCTTAAACCATGATACGATGCAAGGTTACTTGAGAGTATAAAGGTTAGGCTCACAGAGAGCGACTGAATTGATGACGTCGCATTGGGAGTACATAATTTTGTCCCAGTGTTACGTAACGGAATAAATATCATATTTGAGAGCTTTTTTAGCAACCGAAAAACTTTTTATAAGCCTGTCTTTTTGTGGAAACGCTGTTAAAGAGTCACAAATCAAACGAAAGAATAAAAATGTGGAGTGTTTAATCGAAAATTTTAATAAAATTCAGTGATCTTTCTGATGTGATCTCTATGTAAGAAATAATCACGTCGTATGGTATATAATTTTTAAAAACAAATTTATCTAAGACACTGGATGATTTATAAGAAACTGGAGAGTTGAGAAAAGTACAATTTTGATATCCATTGAGCATATTGCAGAAAGAAATACGTAAAGAAGCGCGCAGTTAGATGTTACATAATATGAGGCATTACTTTTGTCATGCAACTGCCATGCCACGTGAATTGACGTATTGGACAGTTACTGATCATTCTCGGGTTCCGAAACCCTCCGCGCTTTTACGCATGCGCTAGGCGAAGTTGATTTCGCCAAAATAGAGGTGAAGTGAAAAATGGAAGGGAAGATGTTTACATTTTACTTGGAGTGACCTAATAAGGAACTCCAGAACTGCGCTGATCTGAATAGCAACTTTCCGGAGTAAAATCAACCAAAAGTGCAAGTCTTGGCATTTTGAAACGATCAGTATAATTTGGAAATTTAATCGATTTCTCAACCACTAATTTATCGATTTCTAGCTCTCTATCATAAATCGTACCTAAATATGTGTAGTTTACTTCGCAAACATAGACTTTAAAAGACGCATTACTTTCGATCACAAGACTCAATAATTCTGGGAAATTTTCAGACAGGTAACAATTTGTTTCAGCTCATTTAAGCACGTTCTTGGGATCATCTATCTCGTTAGCAATCTCATTGATTCCATGCCATGCCACAGATCAGTGACAGAAATTATATCTATACTTCTTATTAAAATGTAAATATTTAATGACTAATATATTTATGCATATAAAAGTTTACATTGCTTAACTGCTTACTTATGTATATTATGTAAAAAAAATTTCATTGTGTTTTAATTTTTCGTAAATAAACATGCATATAAAATCATTCGTCCCGAATTCTTATTTAGTAATGTTTGTTTGCCCCTAACGGTAAACTTTAAGAAACGCCTAATATTCGTTGAGGATATTACCCTATTACTAAACTAAATGAAAAGTTTAATAAAATTAATTAATTTCAGATATATTTAAGGATATAAAGAAATCTTACAGAAACTAAAATAATGTATTGAAAAAATTTTAAAAAAATATATATGATTTTTTTTGCACAATATTATAATTCTCTTCACATAATCCCTTTCCTTGCCTTTTAATCTAAAAAATCTTTCATAATATTCTCAATATCAATGTTCTGCAGAAGGTCCCGTTCAATTGATAGGGTTGCCAAATCAACAAGTCGCTCCTGCTATCGCAGATATGTTTTAATCAGTCTCAGTATCGAAAAACTTATCTCGACAGTTGCAACAGTTACTGGTAGAGTCAGAAAAATTTACTGAGTTAGTTTTATAATATACACATAATTCTTTAGAGGCTTTCTACTATTTTTTAATAAGATACGGCCTTGAAAATTACCTCTTTAATAGAATTGATTATTATAGACAGGTTTTGGAGATTACTATGGGTTGTTGTTTTTCTAGTGCATTGGCTAATATTTTTCTTCACTTATATGAGAGAACTTATTAAAAATGAAATTATATATGGTTATCGTTACATTGATGACCTTTTAGTGTTTAATCATAACAGTCTTAACTCCATTTATAACTGCTATCCAGAAGAGCTTAAATTAAACAAAACTAATAACGAATTAAACAAATGCATTTTTTTTTATCTGGAAATTGAAATTTCGAATTCAGGAGTCTCTATTGGCATTTACGATAAAAGAAGGGAATTAAATTTTAAAGCTATAACACTTTGTGATTTTCAGACTAACCTTCACTTTAGAATTATACGAAATTCCATTTTTTCTCAAATTAATAGAATAAAAAACATTTGTAATAACCACTCAACTTTTGTTAAAGCTCTAGATAATTTAAAAAATAACGGCTACCCAAATAATTTCTTTAATATTAACAGCTTATTTAAAAAAGTTTGAACAGTTTTTTTTCCTTCTGGATATTGGTTGGAATTTTTTCCTAATAGATGGAGCTAGGTGCGCTAGCCTCCAATACATTTTCTTACACCTTTGCTCTCGTATTATTGGTTCGAATTTTTCTTCTTAGACGGAGCTAGGTGTGCTAGAATATAATATTTTTTAACCTTTGTTTTCTCGTTTTTAGTCGGCGTCCTATTCCTGCATCTAACTCGGCTGAGGATGAATTATTTTTTACATTCTCAAGTTTTCTACTGGATATGTTTTTAAAGATTTTTATTATGCTTGTTGCTTTCCTTCTTTTTATTCTTCTCAAAGGGATTATTTCTTATATTTCAATTGGACAGATTCAGAGCCACAGAGGGTATATTTTTTGACTTTGTAAGTCTTGCCCTCGACTGAAAATTTGTCCAAATTAGAACTCCTATGGTGGGTGGCTCTTTGATAAAGTCCACCATTGGGGTCCTCCTCCAATTTTTCCATTTTGATTGTTTTTTCTTTCTTCTTTTGTTTTCTAGTTTTTTCTTTTATGTGTTTTGGCTATTTTATTATTGAAGAATTTTTGTTATTTAATTCTTTAGTGATGGGTTGGTTAGTTGTAGTAAAATGTATGATGCAATCATTGGATGCTGCTGCGTTTGGCACGCAAACAGGTGTATTGTTATCATCGTTGATTACTTCTTTTGTTTCATATTTTTTAGTTTTTCTTCTTTTTTTTCTTTTTAAATGTATTTTAATTTGTTATTGTTTTTAACATTTTTTAATTTTCTATTGTCGGGAAGGTCACAAACATTACTAAGTAGGGAAAATCTGAAAATTAAAAAGTATTGAGATACGCCTTTTACGTTTAGGGGGGGCAGTATAGACAATGTAAGTTTTTGGGCCCCCACCCGAACTTCCCAAACCAGATAACTTTATTGATTTAAATTTAATATCTAAATAAGCAGTTTTTGAGCAACAATCAATATGACAAACTGAAATTTTAAATAAAATGGTTAAACAATTACAAAACTTACAAAACACAATTTAAATATTCTAATACAAAGTATCCCAGGACTATTGACATGTGACCTATTGATCTGCTAATAAATTCGAAAACATTAAAAATATTCCAAGAATAATGCTCCGAATTTAAACAACACTGGATTTTAAGTTCAGTATGTTCTAGAACACACTTCTTGTAAATCAAATGGAAGCCCTGTAAATAATTTTAAAATAATAATAATATCGGTGCCTCCCCAAACTTGCAGGGCCAATAGGCAGTTCCCTATTTGGTAATCAGGCCCTGACCATACACCTTGCTTATCGATGTGAAACCTTGATTTATTACTTTTTTTAGCCATGTTACAATTTTTTTTATAAATCACAATTTAATCAAGAAAAAAAATTCTGTGAAAATAGTTTGTAATTTTACAAGTTTTCCTCTTATGTTTAGCACTTTCTGATGATTGGAAAAAATGTTTGGAAACTTCATACGTACAAATTTGATTTTTCAAAAAACAGTTTGAATATTATTATTTCAAGAGTAATGTTTATGTTAAAATCCAACAAACCTTATGATTCTCAGTACTGTTGTATGTATTTTCGGTTTGCAAACTAGTTTTGGCGCCTTCTTCATTGCTAGATTCTTCGCAGTCATTTAAGACGTTGAAATGTCCTACTGCTTCTGGTTCAAGAAATTGTAACTTTGCATGCTCTCCCACTTGGTCCTTGCCAACAAGTTAACTTGCTAACTAGTGCTTATCTAGCTTACCAAAATCATGAGTTAAGTTTTTTTGAATAATCATATAGAAGGTGCACAAAAATATTACAACTAAACCAACACAACTTTTGATATAACTTAACCCATTGTGCACTTTTAAGCTTTCTGCTCAGTAATATATAAATATAATTTTAAAAAATAACTAAAATTTTATGTACGGGATTTTAATATATAGAATTTTTGTACAATTTACAATGTTAGTATTGTAAATATCGAACAAATAGATATTTAATTCTGAAAATTTTAAAGTAACATGCCAGATTGATAATAACAAAATTACATGTGGTGTTGAATTCGCAGGAACTTCTGGTTCTTGGTTCGAACAATAAATTATATTGTCGTTCTCAAAGTTTTCTGAAGTTAAAGATCTGCCTTCAACTGTTGTTGACAGACCTTCTCTGGATTCAATATATTCTATTTTGATGAATTTTTTCAAAACAGGCGCCTGCTTTTCGTTTTATGCTGCTATCCGTGCCTTTCTTTTCCTATAAAATATACCTGATTTAATAGGCGGGCCGTATTCAGCTAAGGAAGTTAACCATAAAGAAGCTCTCACATATTATCTATTGTTCTGTGAAAAAAAATTCCAGTGTTATTCTCATCGTAAAAATATGCATGTGATTTATTGTTGCGAATCTTGTATTTGATTTTCAATCAGCACTGTAATTATGAATGATAAAGGCGTCTCGTAATACATTGAAAGAGGAATAAATAAATTTCAAAATTATTTTAAAACCTTTCAAACATAATTATTATTATAATTACTTTTAAACCTTATTGCCTTAATTTATTAAATTATAAAACTTAGTTATAAGAGCTAAAATTGTTTCCGCTTTTACTTCTAATTTCATTTTGAACTCGAAATTGTAACGATAAAAGATAATTTAATTAAAAAGACTATTCGTATTAATTGTTAATGTACATGAAATTTCGTAGAAATCCGAACCCTGTAACTCCATTTTATCATCATCATTTACGCTCTCCGATGCAAATATAGATGGTCCAGTGGTAAGGTGCCGGTTTGGTATGCGGAAGGTCCCGGGTTCAAAGCTCGCTGGAAGTCGATGTGTTCAAAAAATAAAGTATTACCCAGAAGCTCAGCACTTCGGATTTAAGTGATTATTATTCTTTCATGCTTCTAAAATGTATTTTTAAAATATTCTCTATATTGTTATATTATACAATATTATTCAGTATAGTGCAATATTATTTAATATGGTATAATATTATACAATATTATATGACATTATCCAATATTATGGAAAAATATTGCCCATTATTGAAAAAGTCTTACGTTTCACACTGATTCAATATTGGGAAAACTATTGTATTAAATTTAGGTTTCGTAATTTTTTTCAACAATACATATATTGACGGACACAATATTTCCATCTTTTAAATAGAATGGCAGAACCGGGACATGATATTTTGACAGGTTGTTTGATGCCAGTTACCTTATCGTGACCTAGCCTTCTCCGCGACGGGGAGTTTTGAATGACTGTAAACACCAACTACGCACATGCGCTATGGGTTTCTAAACTGAATGAATGTGGTTCTGACTAGTCGGTCTCTTCGCATGTCCTGCAGGAAATCACATAATGAAAATATTTGAAAAGTTCCTGAACTTTGTGAATGCAGTAGTAAGAAACTGAACTTTGTGTAATATAATATAAACTTACTATGCTGTGTTTGATATTTATCTAGTTTTCTCCCATTCATTTCGTTTTTCTAAACTAGGGGTTCCCAACATGTGGTACGCGTACCCCTGGGGTTGCTCGAAGGGCTAATTGGTGAAACGTGAAATCAAAGTTGGTAAACAAGAAAAGATAAGGAATTAAACATATTACAGGCTTTTGTTTCTTCAAGTCAATATTCGCTATTTAATAACTATACTTCCTAAACAGTAGATTATTACGGAGTGTAAGTTTTAGCTATCCTTGTAAGTTGATGCTAAATTATTCCAATACTAATTTCGTTTGCTTTGGTGTTGAACAAATACTAATGTAAAAATGCAAAATAACAAATAAGTCCAACAAATGTTATTAATACGGGTCATTCGACTCTTAAGCTAATAAAAGCCCTTAACATTATTGATAAAAACTTCTTTGCAAAACGGATGGTTGTAGTAGTAGTAGGCAGTAGGGGGAGCGCGAAAATAAAAAGATTAATCAAGGGAATAAAAGTTGGGAACCCCTGGTCTAAACTCTATCTCAGATAACTAATAATACACTCCTACCCTGGACATCGATCAGCCAAGGTTGTCATATTTTTTCATATTCGCTCTGGATGTCCAGCTGATCTGCATCCATCCGCTAGAAATAAATTGCTAACAAAATACTCTCATAACCAATCTATATTGGACTGCCGTTTCCAAGGATACGTAGACACTGTCCTTCACTTATCAAGAACGACAGCTAGATAAGTTCGTTGTTTTACTGCTGATATGTCCAAAGAGCGGATGAGAGCTTTGCGAGAGATCTGTTGAGTCTTAAAGGAGAGTAAGTGAAACATAATAAATCCCTGTCCGCACCAGAAAGGTCCAATAAAAATAGAAACTTGAATGTATTACTGATTTTATAACCATTTTATTATTTTTTGTTCATTTATAAAGGGTAAGTTAAGTATGAAATTATAAACAATATACTTATTCACATAAAACATATAAATTGAAATGGCCATTACTGACACTTTTTATAGCAAATGTCTTCAAGCTATTTTTTGACGTAGTCTTACGTCTCTCCATAGTGGTCTAATAGTGCGTCGGGAAAGGAAAAAATTATGACGCTTTTCGTGATATTTTTAAACGCTTATATCTACGCAACAAAATAACATAGAGAGTTGATTTCAGTTTCATTTAACAGAGAAAGGTTATCTTTGAAGATTGCAAAAAGAATTTTAGAATTTGGGATTACGGTTTAGTCACAGTCGACCTTCGAAGTTGGTGAAAATCACTAAAATTTTGATGACGTTACAGCGACCGATGCGTGCGCACGCAGACTATCCAAGTATATTTGGTCATTCATTCATCGATCTTACGTTCACGCGAAATACTACTCAAGAATTGTTGAATTAAGTCGAATTTCGTGGTAAAGTTAAACGCTTATAGCTCCGCAACGAAATAACATAGAGAGTTGGCTTTAGTTTCTTTTACAGAGAAAGGTAGACATTGAAGATTGCAAAAATAATTTTAGATTTTGTAATTATGGTTTAGTCACGGTCGAATTGCAAAGTTGGGGAAAATCACGAAGAATTTTGATGACGTCACAGCGATCGATGCACGCGCACGGTATATTAACTGGCGTATATTAACTGTGAGCGGTATATTAACTGGATTTTAACAGATTAATAATTAATTCATTTCAGATTAAATAATTTAACAGAGAAAAGTCATAGAGCATAGGTCAGGGGTCAAAGTCACATAGAGAAACTTTAGTCACAGAAAATCACAGTTGAGTAATCGATTAATTGACTATCCTTAATTAATTATTATTAACAATTGTTGATTTAATTGAACTGTCCTTTCCATCTATTTAATTGAGTTGAGTTGGTTTTAGTTTCATTTAACAGAGAAAGGTCATAGAGCATAGGTCAAAATCACTTACAGCTACTTTAGTCACATAGATCTTTAATTCCAAATAGAAAATACAGAAGAAGCAGAAGTTAACAATAGTGATAACAATATACCTTTTGCGCGCCAACGCAGCAGCATCCAGTGATTGCATTAACAATATTGTCTGAAGTAAACTAACCAATTAAGATACAACAGAAATCATGCTTTAATAAATTAATAAAATTTTTACAATAGAGTTACAAATTTGCTTTTTAAGAGTATTGGAAAATTTGGACGCAGTTGAGATTATAGAAATATCTTTAACAGGAAAGTATTCTTTGTTATCATGAATAATTTTAGGCAGCTTTAATTCTTCGAAGAAGTTATCAAGAAAATTAACAACACAATATTCTTTTTTCTCAGTTTTGTTAGCCTTACCCTAAAATCGACATTTTCATGAAAATTTTCCAATTCTTTTTTATTATTTTGTATTAAAGTCCATACATTTATGGTTCCAAAAATGGTTTACTTTAGTTTTTTCGATAGTTAGAAACAAAGTTATTGCCTAAATTATGAATCAGAAGTGAAATTTCCGAAACCGAAACTAAGCCATAGAATTGTAAGCAACGCATCTAAACAGCTATTTCTTTACTCTTAAGCAATGCGAATGAACAGTTTACATTTTAAACATAGAATTAAGTTTTATTTATTTATTTATTATAGTTTTAGGCGTATCTGGCAACTGTTTCTCTAGTTACTGGATATTTTACCTAAAGAAAATTTCTCTCACTCCAAACAGTGTTATTCGATACTAAGATAGAAGTTTTATTATTTAATTCAAGCGATATAGGGCTGATGACTGTATTGAACCATCTTAATGTAAAACTTGAACCAGAAATTATTAAAAAAAACTACATAAAAATTGATATTGAGAGAATTAAGAAATCAAAGCGACAAGTCGAACCAAAAACAAAATTATCAAGAAAAAAATGTAAAGCTAAAAGAAAATCAAAATTAATTAAAAATTAAGTCAATGAAGGCTGGACTTACAAATACTGTGAATTTTAAGTTGTTAAAACACGTATATAATTTTTTATGGGAATTTTAAAATCTTTATTTGCGTTTTCTGGAAAATTGCTATTTTCATGTTTTTTAATTACGAAAAATCTCATTTCTTAAAAGGTTTCTAAGATATTCAAATAAAATTTAAACACAGTGTTCTATATATCTCTAGGTATGTTCTGAACCTCAAATATAGCTTGAAAGTGTGTAATTAGTTATTTTAGAGCTATTTTTATCTGAAAAAGTGATAATTTTTTCTTATGAAAAGCTGTTGCGTATACGAACTTTGGTATATCTCAGCAACTTTAAGAGGTACACTAAATATTCTGCTTCATAACACAGGTAGATGTATAAAAAATATATTATTGAAAGAAAAAGTGAAATACATGTAGAAACTAACTTTAGCATTTTTGTTCATTTAGAATTGTAAGAGATGGCACCACTAATAAAATCGTCTGTTTTATGGCGAAGTGACGTCACGTCACGCGGCGGGAATTAAATCAGTTCGATGTTGGATTTTCACCGAAGCGGTCGATATAATTTAGGCTCTCCGTTTTCTGAGCGAAAGTAAATTATGAATTAGCCTGGTGCTATCTCGGAGGTGAACTTGTGTTTATTGTTTTAACCCCTTTGTAAATAGTTAAATGTTTTAATTGTGTTTAAATAATAAATTAGTTGATTTTAACTCTCTCTTTTCATTTTGCATCAAATTAGAACCTTTATCCCCTAGACACCTTTCCTACATACATGCATTAGAATTGGCTATAAGAAGTTTGGCGTGAACGTCAATTTTTACTAAATTTTGACCAAAAATGGGCAAAATTTCGAAAATAACATTTTTAAATAAAATTGTTTTAGGTTTTTCTGTCGGAGTATTTGCTTTTAACTGTCGATGAAGATTTAAATTTGCTGTTCAAAACGGCTGCATTGATATCCTATGCTTAAAGCACACACGTATTAAATTTGCAACTCACAATGTTTAACAATTTTTATTCTGTTATGTGTTAAGAATTTAGTGACTATTATCTCTGTAACCAGGGGGTTCTCTAAATGAGCCCATTCTAGTAATGTTTAAATATTTCATGTCATGTGATTTTTGCATATGACAAAGTGATGTTCGCACAATTATATGGTAACCTAGATTAAATAACTTATTTTTAAATCCATATTCTTTATTCATTCATGTCAGGTGTCAATTTTTTGTTACTGTTTCAGGTCTGCTGTTTTAATGTTATCTAGGGGATATTTGCTCTGCTGGGATGTTTATTTCTTTATGATTCCTACCTGTTGAATGATTATGTGATGGGATAGTTAAAAAGAAATTGACCAATATACTGACCAATAAATCTAGCATAACCTTTTGGATTGAAAAATGGAATGATAAAACCTTGATATAGTAAAAAATTAAATGTCATGAAAACAGAATCACAGCGTAAATATTGCAATGTGCAGAAACAACAAAGTCATTGGCTATGTCAGTATTGATCAATATATGTAATATTTCATTACTTTTGTAACATTAGCGTAAAGGAATCTACCTTTGCCTTCAAGCTTGCCCAAAAGGGAATTTTCTTTAATACGTCATTGCAACGACTTATTTATTCATTTGCATACAAGTTGATAATCTCGCTGCAAATTATTATTTATTCGCTAATTCGTCAGTTACACGATTCAGTGTAAGTTATCTTTTAAAAAATATATAATGAACTTTGACTGCATGTTGTGATTGTCTAGAATACTTCGTGATTTGTGTTAATTCAACAAGTGTGAGAAACTAATTGTTTTTTCTATGAATGACGAAAAATAAAAAAAAAAATAAAAATTAAACCCCCTTTCATGTCGTCTACTCTATAATAAAATTGTTTCATAGAGAATTAAAATTTGATTGATTCAGCATAATGTAACCTTTTGTAATACTTAGAAAGAACTATGGTTGTTAAAATATTTAGAAACATATAAAGGAGAATGGGGTTAAATCGGGTAGTGGGATAAAACAAGGTACCCTTGACTCTGGTATTATTATTTTTCCTATCTAGCAAAAAGATACTGAATTACACTCTACCAGTCAAGAAAAAGAACAGTCATAGTGGTGTGTTGTAGCTGCTGAATTCATTAATTCTGTGGAAGTTTATTTGTTTTAAACGTTCCTTTGATTTTAAACTATCCTTACTTAAAAACCATTACAGTTATAAAAACTCTATTTAGTCCAGCTTATTATACCCTATCAAACAATAAAGATTTACTCCAATAATTACGCGGTTCTATTTCGTTTTTTATAGCCTCTGCACTCGGGGGAAAATCGGCTACTCCAAGTGGCGTAAGACCGGGAGAGTCAATATTGATGATTCCTCCGATGAAGACGATAAAAACACATCAGACGTTGATTGTTTATATTTTAATGATGTATCTTCTAATTTAAAAAAAGAAGAAGGGTTAATCCAATGTAAAATCTGCCTTAGATGCGGTGGCGCGGAGGAAGAAGAAGAAAACTGCTTTACTTGTGAATTTTGTAACTAATATTCTTAAATTGTTATATAAAATAAAAATGCTTGCATCTTTTCCACTAAAAATCGAGTTTTCCTAAATTCCGCTAACGTTAACATGTGTACCGGTTTTACCCCACAAGTGGTGTAAATGACCTTTACACTGGGTAGTTTGACTTTTTTTAATAAAAAAATCACTGATAAAAAAGTAATGAAATGTGACTTTTCTGGAAAAATATATTGTACTCCGATAAACGATGATTACTTTAATAAAATATGACAAGCTCTATATAGAATATTTGAGCTCCGACAGATCTTCGAACCTTAGCTACCCGGTTTTACCCAACCTTCCCCTACTAGTAGTTCTGTGAACAGTAGACATCGCGTCCAAAAAATTTATCTAAGATATCTTCTTCAGCGTATATAGGAATTGAATTTGATTTCTCTTCATCGCAACGAGGAATTTATGATTTTGCTTCTCTTCGAATGCGAATTATTCGCATAAGTCTCTGCTTTTACCGGTTGTTAATTGCGATTATATTCCTGCTTTCATCAGTATTAAAAATTACAATAGACTCCTATTTGGATAGATCCGATGTAAGAAATTAAACATTACATGAACCGTATCCTTAAAATGGCCACCATATTCAAACTGAAACAAAAAATACAAATTCTTATAAGTACGTCCTTTGAATGACTTCAAGGAGCATTTATGCGAAATTCGAAAAAATTCGAATGACATGTTTGGTCGTAATTGCATAACAAACAAATTCTCAGAATAACAGACGAAATGCTGGACGAAAATTCGGATCGCTCGGTTAGTGAATAAATATCCGAAGCTTAAAGAAATGAAGATACCAAATACTTACTAATAAGTGACCTAACTTCTTTGGTGGTATCTTGGAAGAGTCTTTCAAATCTTTCTTGAAGTCATCAAGCCGGGTGTTTACAATATTAAGTTTTCCGCGGAGATATTCAATGGTGCTTTCGCTCTCCCGGATCTTAGCCTGGTACTGTCTGGCGTCCACATCAACAAGTCGTGATTTTACATCATAGATATTCGAAAGATGGTACGTTTCCCGATCTTGAATAAGTTTAATTAGTGGTGATATGACTTTATCATTGAGCAAATCACGTACACTTGCTTTGATATCTCTGGGTTTGTTAATATAAATTTTAGATAGTTCCTGTAAACAGGCAATTAAGTCATCCGATACAACAGGATCTAAATTGAAATCGATGACTTGATTAATGAGAGTTTCTATTATATTAACACCGCTAACTTTAGACATCGCCTCCGGCGGGATTTTTTGGGATTTAGTTGACGAAAAAGACATATCTTTATCTTTTTGAGATGAGTCGTCGTCGAGTGGATTAGGCATCCTAAATTCTGTGGCAAAATTCTTGCTTAGAGAAATAGAGAAAATTTTTTCCGATGTCATAAACGTAAGAAAAAATTCGAAGCATTGCTCAAAAAATATGCACTGAAGAAAACATGACGAACAACGTAAGCCAACTTCTAGAAAATAGATGCAGCCTCGCTGGTAAGGTCGAAGTCTTAGTCAGATTGGTGAAATGGCAAAGTACAAATAATTCAGGACAGGACCA
>BGPR01000367.1:34810-155946 GCA_013235015.1 Araneus ventricosus
CTCCAAAGCAAGAAAAAACAAACAATCAAGTAAAATACGATGAGCAATCAGTCAATCAAGTAGACTGTGACGTCTATAGCGTTGCCTAGCAACGGGGGCGTAACACTGAGCACTGGATAATTAGCTCCAAAGTTCAAAACAGTCGTAAATAATTAAACAAAAATCACAACTCACAACTAATGGCATATTTCAAAGGCCCTTGAAAAAACCTTTCAGGTAGCATCATTTCCGTAGACAAAAACATCAGGAAAGCAAAGATTAAACATGATACAGTGGGAGCAGGAAAAAGCTCACATCTCCACACCGTTGCCGAGCCGACTCTGGGATACCAAATACTAGGAAGATACAAATAATTTTCTAAGAGTTATGAAAACGAAACAATCGAGAATAATGCCTTTATTTATCTTTAATATCTTCGAATGCCAGAAAAATTACAGATTTCCACTAATTAAGCTTTGTTCCGGAAGTTGACTTGCACCACTTCCGCTTTGAATTTGTGTCTTTGTAGTTAAAAAAACAAAAAGTAACTACAGCAATTTCCATATTTCTGCAGTTTGACCAACATTTCCATCTTCATGATATTGGAAAAGTAGATTTTCAACAACTGCTAACGGTAAAATTAGTACACGAAAATAACATCACTTTTAGAGAAAATTTTTCAACAAATTATACACAGGAGAGCTTTCAAAAGGTACTTTATGCAAGAATCAGCCGCATCGATGCCAAACTTACGACTGTAGCAAAAGTTACAAGTCTGTACAATGAATAAATCAAGCATAGTGGCACATGCTATAAAATCCACGCAGTTGCTCGAGTCGTGTGTATCTTGATTATAAACAACGAGCTGCAATTTCAACTTTCAATCGTGCTAAATTCCTTGTAAATCTTTCAAAATTTTTCGGTCCTGTTAATCTTACTTTTTGACACCAAATTGCAATACAAATTAATAAAAGTCACAATAATGCAGCGCCGCGATGACAGATGTTATCCATTTAACATCTTAAGCGACGCAGTCTACGATAAGCTTAAAAAATACTTCCCGAATGTGGTTAATCGAAAATGTGACTTGCGCCTGGCGATTGCCCGCATTGCCTGCGAGTCGAGTGTCGAAGAATATCTGACGGCAAAAGTAGCGGAGATCGCCGCAAAGAAAGCCAAAGAGAGAGGGAGTGATACGGTGACGTTGGAGGACCTCGTGTTCGTAATCGACGATCCAGAACTGAAGAAATTCTACCAAACTCTGGAATAAGTTTGAAAGAAACATTGACCGGATGAAAAAGGGAGTCACACGAAATGTTTGACCAGTATTAGTTTGTCCAGTCATCTACCTATCACAGTATGCGGTTTAACAAGATATTATATAATCAGTTATAATGAAATAAATTTAATACCATTTCGTTACTTCAAGCTACTTCTTTTATTCGTCTCTATTAATAATTCAATTACATTTCTTTTAGCATGGCGACTTTGCTTTGGATTGTTCTGTGAACAGTGTTTGGATGTTTTTCACAGTATTGGCGATTTCTTCTCGCCATCAAGCTACCGCAGATGTAATACACTGCATATCAAAATTCGGGATATTTCAGTTAACGTGATGTCATCGCCAATCTCGGATATTGGCGCTCTTCTGACAGCGTCAACATTCTTTGCTAAGAGTCACTCTTGAAAGTAATCGTTAAGATGTGGCGGGCTTTCGCTTAGATTTGGCAAGTTCTTGTCTGCGCTGCCGATAACGGTAAAATACCCAAAATCCTTAATACTGCAACGAATCCATTAAGCTCAACCATAAATGTTTTTGTTGTTAGAATAAGTTGTAGCGAGGGAAGGGAACAGGTTCTACAGAGCAAGAAGGATTGTTGCTCAATCCTTTTGGGGGTTGGCGAGCGTTACTGAGTAGAAGTCCAAGCCCCCTATTCTAAATTTTAAATTTTTATCTTTAAAGAAATTGGTGCGGATGTATTTGTATTATTAAATGGCAGAAATTTAACTGAAGTGATTAAATCAGAAATTTAAAAATATGTGAAAGTCAGGTATTTTTTCATTTGCTTAAATGTGAGTCTTGACTTGAAAAAAGTAATAAAATATACAAGACATATAATTGCTGATTTATTCAACTGATATATACGGCGTGACAAAATTCTATTATTTTTATAAAAAATATTTATTTCCTTTTCTGCACATGTTATAATACCACCACGAGGCACAGAAATTCCATTACGCCAGTAACCGAAAATAACCGATTTCCTTATACAAATATGTTAAAAGCGAAAGTTGTTTCATCTTACGGAAGCTAGAAACAACTGTTGGGGGACCAGCGGGCCGCTTAAGGAAATTTTTAATATAAAATTTATATTTTTAGTTGGAATGAGCTATAACTGTTCAAAACCTTTCTTTGAACACTTTTTTTCATATTGATTCTATTAAAAAACTTTATTTAAGTTAATATTCTATTATTTTTTCCTGATTTCATGGGAATTTTATCTCCTGAAATACACTGATGTCTTTCGAAAAAACGCCAATTGGTTTTTTTAAAAAAAGAACTATTTATTTGGTTCAGTAACTCCATTTTAACGGAAATTGTTTTAAATTATTTATACTTTTCCAAGAGTGAAATATTTTCTTTTAGTTTGCTAAGGCTTTTCAGTAATTCTGTTGCATAACATCGACTTAACAAAGTTGTGCAAAGGTGCGGATAATACCTGGATGCGGCCTGGGGGATGTTTTTAAACCACGCTTCCCCATGATACCCAGAACAACTGATATACCATTTGATTTTAAGCGATTGAGCTAAAATGTTCGATTTACATTTGCTGACTACCAATAAGGTCCAAAGTCAGTTCTTCAGTGTGACAGGCACCAACTTAGAAACAGCCTACTTTTCGCAAGGGCAGTTGTATGTGGTCTGTTGAAGAGTCGGTGCACAGAATTAACGGTAGATTTACGCTTTAGAGGAAAGAACAAGAAATGTTGTTGTGTATCGTCAGGATTTACAGTAAATTCACGGAAGAGATTATTGTGCACAGTCGAGTATAGTCAACAATCCAGACTAACTCAAAACTCTCTCTTTTCCACCCAGTTGCCGTGTAAGAGAATATATATATATTCATTTCTGTGCACATACACAAAAAATAGACGAACAGAACTGGAAAGGAAACAATTCTGTCGTCGACAAGGAGCGATTCTCATAATGTGGCTTCAAAGCTTGACTCAAGCTGAAAATTCCATCTCTTTTCTCTTGATCTCAAGGTAATTAAAGGTTTGATTTTGACTTCTCAAATGCATTGATATTTTTGAAATAATTTGGAAATTCATTAGGTTTTCTTCATTAACATTTTACTTCGTTTATAGAATCAATTTTTATAAATCTTAATTTTGATTTTTTTTGAGAAATAGCTATTCATTTGGTTTGGTAATTGGAAATCATTTCATTGAATGGCTTTAATTCAAAATAGCTTAGATTTCAACTATAATATCAGCTAAATGAATATGTTCATTCCTGTCTCACACAAAGTTTTAATACTGAAGATCGGACACGCCGGATATTCAGCTAATAGCTGAATATACAGGGTGGCCATAAAATAACTTTCCCTGTTTGGCGGCATCTACGGATAAAATAATGAACGGAATGAAATCAAGTTTCATATACAGATTGTGGAAGACATGGGGAAATGATTTCCGCAAAAAAGAAAAGAAATAGTTCCGAAAGTCGCTTATGGGTTAAATGTTAATTTGCTGCATTATAGTGATGTTACACTGAAATTTCTTCTTAGTTATTCACTTTTCTCAGTTGAGTAGACTACAGCAGCGCCACATATATCCCTGTCGGCGACATTCAGAACTTTTTTCCCGAGGAAATCATCTCCCCAAGTCTTCCACAGTCTGCATATGAAATTTGGTTTCATTCCGTACATTAGTTTTAACTGCAGATGCCTTCAAACAGGGAAAGTTATTTTATGGTCACTTTGTAGATATGTTTAAAATGACTTTGAGGATGAAAAGAATATTTTTAAAAATCAGTAGTTAATTTTTAAAAAATAGATCAGCACTTACTTTGCATGATTTAGATATTCTCTCTCTCTCTCTCTATACATATATATACATAACACATAATTAAGATTGCCATCTGCAATGGTTTAATTTGTTAAAGTCTGGGTAACAAAGTAACAAAATATTCACTAGGAAGTTCCAAACATCTTTGTTCCGAAGAAGAATGGAAGCTTGGTTTACAAAAGACCAGACTACATATAATAGTTTCGGCAAGATGGAATCTTTTTACTCATCACTTTTTAACAGTTAAATATAAGGGATTAACTCAAAGTTCATTGCATGCAAAAACATCCTGTGCATTTTTGTTTTGTGTATAAATAATTTAAATTCAGTTATAATTAAACTGTTCACTGTTTCCGTTTTTAAATTCATTTCTGTGTCCTTATTGCAATTATCACTTCAGCTTACAAAAATTTAAATGTTTAAAATGTAAGCCTTAATTGCCTCATTACTATTAATACAAGATTGGCGAACCATCTGGTCGCCGTAGGGGGCTAGTAAATAAATAAAATAATAACCTTATGCATGTGGATGCAAAGAAAAATGAGGAAAAGAGAAATTATCTTAATTAATTTTAATCTTATCTATAACTAGCGGGAGTGGCCTCCCCTAAACTTTCTCGTATACTTCCCCAAAAAGGTGCTGTTTCCCCTCCCACCACGTGGATAAATTAGAAGACCACATACCAAATTTCAATTATATGATGTAAGTTACTAAAAGATTTGCACGCATCTAAGCAGCCTTTTAGCTTGTCAGCAGTATTTCCGATCTGATTTTTACAAATTTACTACCGATAGTTGTAGTTGAAAATATCATGCACATTGGCAGAGTGCTTAAGAAATTTAAAAAGCACGAAGAACAGAACTGATGAATCAATTGACACTAATTTTGGTTTGTTACTTTATAGCTTTACTTTTAACAACTACTTTCGTTCTGTCAGAGTAAAAATAGTGCAAAATCCACTCAGAAAAAAATGCATTACGAAATATACAAAATAAAACTCAAATATGCAACTCTTATTGAGAAAATGTTTCGGCGTGAAAGAAAAATTAAAAGAAAACACTCCATAATTAATTCACTTTTATTCGAGAAGAATTTGGCAGTGAGCCAAGATAGACCGTATTACGGGAACAGCAGTAACCAGTACACATGTGCGTGGAGATAACGGATTCTCTTCAAAAGTAAATTATACGGACCGACAGACAGTCAACCCTTTGACGGATTTGGCTCAAAATTTTATACGGACCTACATTCATGACGATAAAACTGTGTATAAAATTTTATCCATCTGGCTTTTCACGTTTTCGTGTTATAGCGTTCGCATGACCTCGAACATACAGACAGACAGACTTCCCGTTGACGCATTTCGTCCAAAATTTGATAGAAACCTACAAATTATGTTTAAAGACCACATACCAAATTTCATCGCCGTAGCTCTAATAGTTTTCGATTTATCGTGTTCACAGACAGACATAATTCCAAAATTGTGTTTTTCGGACTCGGGGAGGTCTAAAACGTGGAGATTCGTCAAAATCTCGAGTTCGAATTTTTTGACGATTACAATACTTTCTCTTCGTATACAAGAAAGTAACCAGCGGGAGTGGTCTCCCCAAAACTTTCTCGTATACTCCTAACACATGTAGGGACAAAAAATAAGCTAAACCCCTAGCGCAGTGGAGATAAAAAAAAAATAATAAGCGAAATTAAGGCAGTTCCTCGCAAACTCGCTCGGATAAAAATTTCGAATCTGCTACCCCAGAACGCAGCAAGTTTTGTACAGCACACGTTGAAACGACAAAGCGGAAATTAAATAATCCGAGCAGGATCAGAATTCGGGATGCAAAAGGAAAAAAGAACCGAAAGGGAAGAAACGAAGCGCGTTCGAAGCTACAATTTCGTAGACCGCCAAGGTCAAAAGCCAACTATACTATCTTGAGTAAAATAAGCGAAACGCTCGCCAATACAGAGTCACAATGTGCAATTTGAACACCTTTTTTTCAACGGATTGAAACGAAATTTGAGCACAGATCTATAATTAATATTAGCAAGCGTCATATCAATTTTTATTTATCTAAGCCAAAGCGTTTAGGAGATATAATTTTTACAAGTATGCAACTATACAGACCGACAGACAGTCAACCCTTTGAGGGATTTGGCCCAAAATTTGATACGGACGTACATTCATGATGATAAAGCTGTGTACCAAATTTTATTCATCTAGATATTCAAGTTTTTGAGTTATAGTGTTCGCAGTACCGCGGACAGATAGACAGACAGACTTCCCTTGGACGGATTTTGTCCAAAATTTGAGAGAAACCTACAAATTATGTTTAAAGACCACATACCAAATTTCATTTTCGTAGCTCTAATAGTTTTCGAGTAATCGTGTTCACAGACACACAGACATAATTCCAAAATTGTGTTTTTCGGATTCAGGGAGGTCTAAAACGTGGAGATTCGTCAAAATCTCGAGTTCGAATTTTTTGACGATTACAATACTTTCTGTTTGTATACTTCGTATACGAGAAAGTAAAAATGGCTGAACAGTGGAACCTCGCTTACCTAGCATAATTCGTTCCAGGATCTCACTCGTTATGCGAAACAGTTTTTCCCATATAAATTAATGTAAAATACGATAATGCGTCCCTTGCCCCAAAGAAATATTACAAAATTTTAGTTATAACGTGTTCCAGTTAATTTTAGTTATAGCCTTTATTTAAAGCAAATTATACATAATAATGTGAAGGATGACGCTCATTCCTTCCTTTCTCGCGAAATGAATCAACCTAGAATAGAGATTCGATTTGCAGAAAGCTAAAAAAAAATCGAAATTATTTATTATTTACGATACTTAATTCTTTATTTACTAGAAAGCAGTCTAGAGATGCTTGTTTTTGCCGACGCTTCAAAAATCACTTTCGTCCTCTCACAAATGATGTTTTAATTGAGAAGTGTTGCCTTGCAATGGCTTTTCGCTTATACATGCGAGAAGCAACCTTTCAACATCGTCGAGAATACGAAACCATTACTTTGACATTCTTATCACTCCCTCTCTTTGAAGCATAGATCTCCTCAAGCATGTCCTTGTACTTGAGGATATGTATATATGTATATGTATATGAAGCTAATGTATCAAATACAAAAGCTCCTCCGATCTGGCCGAAGCCGTACGGAATTTTGTGAACGTAGTCCACTCAGCACAAATGCAGTCAACTCCTTTTTCAGTACCACTGAAATGTTCGTGTAGGTCTGAGTTTTCACCGCCACTGCATAACAAATAAAGCAATTATAATATAGCGAATAAAACAAAATGAACGCAGGAAAAGTTCCGTTCCAACTCAGGAAGTCAAACGTGAAGACATGAGTTTTTTAAGGATGTCAATAGAGCCTTTTTTGAAAGGCGAATAAAATACCAAGTCCGAAATATCTTTTTGAAGCCAGCTTTTTGGCCAATCGTCTCTTTCTTCCCCCCAAATTTTAAATTTTAATAAAATGTGTTCAATATTTTCAAGTTGTTCACCACATGGATAGCCTCCTTCTTTGCCGAATAGTCTCTTTTGATGCGCACCAAACACTCCGTGACTTGTCAACACTTGGTTATAGTAGAAGTGACCGTATAGCCTACTGAATTTAACCTCTTTAAAAAATTTCTTAGTCCACGATCCCTTTTCTGAATTATTCCATCTCTCTTGCCATTTCGTAGCAAGTAGTTCCTTGCCCCTATACCTAACTTGAGCTTCTGACGGGCCAAATTCAGTGTCTATTTGATCTTTACTTGCAGCAAGCTTAGCAAGTGCATCTGCTCTCTCATTTCCTACAGTTCCATTGTGAGCCCTGACCCACTGTAATTGGATTTTGGTTAACTTTAATTTCTTCTTAATTTCAATTATAATCCTCCTTTTCTCCTCAGTTGATTCAATAGCCATTAGGGTTGATCTTGAGTCAGTAATAACTTTAGAGTTGCGAATATTCTTATCTATACAGTAGTCGATTGCCCTACTAATTGCCATTACTTCGGCCATGAAAACTGTATTTTGGTTTCCCAATCTTATTAAGCAAGAATCGGTTTCTGTTCCATTATGATAATGTACATATGACACGCCCACTTGATTATTGATCTTCGATCCATCTGTATAGATCTCGTGGCCAGCGCCCGACGACTCAAAATAGATCCATCCAATAGTTAAGGTATCCCATGGTTTCATCAATTCTTCACAGTCAAAATTTTGAAATCCCTCATATATTTCTTCTTTTCTTATAATTTTGATCTGTTTCGCAACTTCATTTTCTAATTGAAGTATTTGAGGATAGTGCAAATCCTCAATGCAGACCGATTGTTTATGCGTGATTGATCAGCCACGATGTCACCTTTCAATGACACCTCGAAGTCGCTTCCAACGATTTTACGTTTATTTCTACTGTCATTTTTCTTCTCTCTTGGTTGCCTTCTTACGGCTTTTTCTTCGGGTCGCTTTTTCAAAGGTTATTTTATTAAACTTAAAACCACAAATAGTATGTCTGAACACAAGTGATCATAAGCGTCACTAAGATGCTAGCGGAATGAGTGCTAACTGAAGAACTGATGCAGCACAGCCGCACAATCCGAGACTTCCTCTCTTCTTGTCACTCGTTATGCGAAACGTCGCACGTTAAGCGAGTCATTTTTTTTTCAATTTGTTTTGTTCTTTATGAGATGTGCTCGTTATTCACGGTTATGGTTTATAAAACAATGCAATTATGGTTTATAAAAAATCTGTATATATTTTTTGTATAAAATAAAAACGTAATACGTTTTGCTATGTTTAAAAATAGCATTTTTCTGCTTACAAAGTAGGAAACAAATGCCTACTAGATTTTTTTGAATAAAGACAATGCAATTAAGTGTAAAAAAAGTATACATGATCTTTGTCTAAACTTTATATTTATACATGTTTAATTTTACTTGCATATAATGTAATCATGCCAATTTCGATGAATATATATATATGTATCTGTCAGCATGTAAACGTCCTAAATGCCTTTATGAATTAGTGTACAGACAATGTTCTCGTCTTCTTTATGCAATTATTTTTCTTTTTATTTCGGAGTCATCTTATTTTATCCTAAGTTTCAATAAAATCCTCATTGTGGCAAGGAAATCGTACAAATATAGTACTCTTTATACTTATAAATTTTCGATGATGGCATTAATAGAAAATGATGAAAATATTTAATTCTTCCTGACATTCACTGCCTTTGCCATTACTTCTTTCTGCGTCCATGTCTCCACAGCCTTTTCTGCACAAATTAGAATTAGAGACGTTGCAATATATATTTCCTCCTTCCACACTGTAAACGAGCCACGTGAAGAGCAGTATCTTTGATTCGATCCAAGTGTCACGAAATGAGAAGGAATTCGCCAGTGGATAGGATTTCTAGAAGAATCCGTTAGAGCAAATGAATTTTCGTGGAGGCCTCCAAAGTGGGAGTAATTGCCTGCGAAAGTATTACTTCATAAACTATAAATGATGAGCTTTCTTCAATGAACAATACCTAATTATGTAGGATTTGAATATAAATAATACTTGGTTTGGAACCAGGGTAAAACAAGAACAGTAGTAGTTAAAACAGAAGAAATCCGTAATTTAATTGCGGTGCCTCTTTGGTTTGACGTATAAAGAAGTTTGATTTCATTTTGATAAGTTGTTGTTAATTATTCTTCAACGACACGTGACAAGTTTGCGTAGAGCAGTACCAAACGACTGTTAAAAAATGTTTATGTTTATAAATAAAAGTGAAAATTACATATTCCTGCGTTTAACAAGCGTTTATAAAATTCTCCTAAGAAGCAAACAACTTCCTGCATCATCCCTAAACATCAGAGAATTACTGCACAAAGAAATTTAAAAATTTAAGGAAATGGTGTTAAATTCTTTGTGCCGTAAAAGTACTCCTTATTGACAAATACTTAATGAGTTTCATATGTGTTTGAAAAAATATTAATGCTTTATTTTATTCATTAATTTCTCTTCTTTCTATGATAAGTTTCTTTAATTTTGGGGTGGGTGGGCTATGGTTATTGCATTAATTCCATTTGTGGCATTTTGGTTTTGTCCCATTTGGCTTCAAACCATATTTAGGTATGTTTAGTACATTGTGTTATATACAAGAAATTTTTTTCAAATCTCCTACGAAATTATTTCAAACACCTGGGCTTGAGTTTCCTTGGAAAAATTAACTTTAAAATTTATAAAATTTCCCACGTTCTTTTTCCATGAAGAATTTTTGATAATTAATTTTAAGAATATTTTTTCAGTTTGCTACTTGTCTGAGCAATTAATTTCATCAATAAATACATTTTAATAAAAATAAGTTTATATATATATATATAAGAAGGTTATTTTTCATATATAAATAAAGGCTCAAGAGAGAGTGATGTCAAAAAAGTTAATAGAGTATTGAACAATTTAAAAGCTGAAGCAAAGAAAATAGTTCTTTCAAAAAACTATTCCTCAGATTTCATACTAAATCACTCAAATTTACAGCGCCAAAATTGTACTGCCTTCATAAGAAAACCCATATCCTATAAACAGCACTGAAGCCAAATTTAATATGAGAAAATATCACGGATATCGAAAGCATTCCTGAATATCCAAAAGGAATCTTTATTACCATCAGTGACGGTATAAAATACGACACTATCTTGAACAGAAGAACGTGACGAAAATGAACTTTTGAGTTTTTTTCCTCTTATGGGGAAAACCCGCGCCACCTGTGACGAATCGCGGGCACAATTACAGCAAATAGTATAGCTGCCATTCGGCGTTAGAACCATTGCTTTTTTCCCGTCATGGAAACCCAAACTGTAACTTTGCTTCTGACCGCAAGTGATTGCGAAAAATGAAATTTCCTTGAGTTTAATTCAAGATATGACGGAATGCAGTTCAATAACAAACGGAGAGACAAGATTTACTTTCCGGGAAGTAGCTGGGTATTCTTTCAATGAATTTGCAGAAGAAAGAAAATGAAATTTGAAAGCTATATGCGATGAAAAAACAGATGAAATTGAAAAAATAAATACAATCATATGAAATGCATCTTTATTAAAACCTCATTGTTGGCGTCTTTTAACTGTGAATTAGCATTTTGGCGATAAATGGTTGTCAGAATATCTGAGCGCGTCAATGCGCACTTGACTACGTTCTTACTTTTTCTCTAAAAACATGTATATAGTGTGTGTGTGATCGTCGAATTAATGTTGTGTTCGTGAACAAGGGTTCTGCTTTAAATTTCTAACTAAACGGACATTACATTATACGCATTCTACTCCAGTGCTCTCCGTGAGTTTGGACGTAAACATTGGTCCGACTCACTGGAGTTAAATTATATGTCGTCTGTGGATATAGCACTCTTTGTTAAGAAGTAATTTCGTCTTCGTTTTGAAGCAGCCCTTGTTCGGGGACTTTCGTCAGTTCACGCTACTAACATTCCTTCCGATTAAAGCGATTCCTTTATAAAGGAATAAAGTATTTCGTAACGAAGGAATAAATTGCGTCTCAACATGACTATAACCGAAATTAATCGTAAGCAAAAAGGCTTACAAAAATAAGCTGAAGAAAATCAAACAATTCGTTAATGCTTTCCAACCTATATATGAAACTAAGGATTATATCGAATTAAAATCAAAATTGAACAGTGTAAAGAATATACTTAAAGAACTTGATAATCTCCAAAAGGAATATCGTACTCTTCCTGATAAGGTCAACTTGAAAAATGCCTTGGATATTCTAAGCGATATGAAAGAAGATACAGAAAAATTCAAGGTAAGCATCCTTGTATTTTTATCGAAATATAAAGAGCAGGAAAAAGAAACCGCTAAATTAGCTCCAAAGAGTCATATAAAATTGCCAGATCTTCCGTCACCCACGTTTAGTGGAAAATTCCAAGAATTCGAAAATTTTAAAACACAATTTATGAGTCTTATCGTAAATAATGATTCTTTAAATGAATCTCAAAAACTTGTGTATCTAAAAAGTGCTTTTAAAAAGGAAGCGGCCTTAATACAAAGTGAGCAAGATAAATTTGATTCCCTTCTAAATACGTTGGAAAATAGATATGAAAATAAAAGAGCCTTGGCTGACATGCATATCGCCGAAATATTTTCGATTAATAAATTGCATATTGAAAGTCCCACTCAAATTCGATCACTAAGCGATACTGTTCGGAATCATATGCGACCTTTGAAAAATCTAAAATTAGAATCTAAGGAATCTCAAATATTGTTCCAATGAAGTTTGAAAACCACCCAGGTACCTAGATTACAATGCTTTCTTTCGTTTTTAGACTTAGGATGCATTCAACTAGAATCAGTCATTAAATTAGATTTCGCAGCAAAAAGTATTCCGATAAAAAATAAAAGCCCTTCCGGTGTAAATAATTCTCGCTGGAAATCTTTTTTGACTAAAGATGAATATGAAACATCTATTGCCGTTGAATCCAATAATAGTCAAGGTCAGAAAGCGAGCGTCATCTGTAACCAATTCAAGAAACATTCTGTGTATAATTGCGAGAGTTTTTAAATCATTCCCCTTCGGAGAGATATGAACTTTGTAAGAAGCATAACATTTGTACAAATTGCCTGAACTTCCATCGATTTCGTTGTCAGATTTCCAGTTCATTCCATAATACTAAATTGCATAGAGACAAAACATATGTTTCAATTCCGTCGACGGCAGAAGAATTTATTGATACTGCTGCCAAGGTCAACTCCGAGCAGCGTTTCTCTTTGCATTCAACGGATACTAAGAATTGAAAGCCGATGAAATACTTACAGAGTACGGCGGTAGCTTATGTAAATGGAATGCCAGTTAGAATAATGTTATACATCGCTCTGGAAGTGAACTTTATTACTAGCGATTGCGTAATGAGTTTGGGTTTAAAACGAAATCGCATACATTCTCCTGTTTCTGTCATTAACGGGCTCGCGCAAGATTTCTATAATATAAAGCAGAAAATATATGTATCTGTCGGTCACTCCTCCTAAACGGTGTACCGTATCGGCATGAAATTTGCACACGACATTCTAGAGCACATTTCTAGGTCAACGGTGCTATTTTCAACTTTCAGAGTTAATTACTTCTTAAGATATTTAATTAAATAACGAAAATTAGCCGCTGTTAAGCCTAATGCTTAGACGCTTTTTGCCAATAACTTCTGAAATATTTATTAGACAACAATTATTTTTATGCCGTTTTAATGAGCAGAAAATTATCTTTTTCATGATAGTAATTCCATTGCGATGAAGTGTTTTCTTTGATTGTTATTAAGGTTTAAAAATATATATTTAATGCAATTTCTAACAATACTTTTTATTCTTATAGAAATAAATTCAAGACAATTTACTGTTTCGCGCGCGGGCTTTTGCCAGTGTTAAAGTTAATATAAGAAAATATTTTTTTCTTTGAGCATAAACAACAAAGTAGACTTTTCACTTCCAGTTTCCGGTTGTCGTAGCATTTACAGCTTTTAATAAGGTTACACAGTTATCCAATGACGTTAGTGAATTATTCTCACGATGCTTTGTTTAATTTTCACAAATTTTTAACTGATCCTAATGACTGTGTGATAAACCTTCAAGGCTACTTAGTCCGGTTCCTATCGTAGGAAGAGGAAAAAGGGAGGGGAAAAAAGTTGTTCTAACGGTCTATCTGTAGCAAGAACTCCTCCTAAACGGTGAATAGTCTTGACATTAAATTTGAGCATGTCATTCTGGGGTCCTTTCCTAGATTAATCATACTTTTTCAAACTTTCAAAAAAATTACTTCCTAAGATATTTAATTAAATAACGAAAATTAAGCCAATTTTCGGCGTTTTATCTAAGCCAATAATTTCAGAAAAATATATTGCACGTAGATTATTTACATACCATCTTAAAGAGCAGAAAATTATCTTTTTAATGATTTCTATTTAAATATTCTGCGTTCTTTTTCTTAATTTAATAAACACTTCAAATGTATTTCAGACACAATTTGTTACAATGCTTTCTGTTATTGTAATTAAATTCAAACCATTGATCGTTTTATCAAACCCTTCATTCCGGTATTTTTACCACTGTGGAAGTTGTGATAAAAATATTGTTTTCTTTGAATGTTAACAGAAAGGCAGAAATTTTATTTAGCTTTTATTTCGTAGCATATACCTCTTTTAAAATGTTTGCACTACAATCATGTTAATTACTCTCTTTCCGCGATGCTTCAATTAATTTTACAAATTTTTAATGATCATAATGAGTGTTTAAAATCCTTCAAGATCGTTGAACCCACTTCCTACCGGAGGGAGAGGGCTTAAGGAGAAAAAGAAAGAGCACTATGAGTTTTTTTCCGGTCAGTGACAAAAACACTGGAGAGAAGAGAATTGTTGTCCGGATAATGGCAAAGAATACAAGATATGAAAGAATTTCTGCTGTTGCTGTAGAAATAATGGGGAGGGGAAAATAGAGTACGAAGGACTACGAGATTCTTGCGAGGTGGTTCAAACTAAGAGGAGACAAAGAAGAAGGGTGTTTCACTGCTGGTCTAAAGGGTCAGTTGATTAACGAAAATCAACGAAAGACGCTTCCGCGAAAAACACTTTTATTAAATTTAAAGGGTTATAAGTACTTGGATTTGAAAATATTTTTATCACGAACAACGCCGGGTTTATCAGCTAGTAAAATATAAAACAAATGCTATTATTTCAAATAAAGATAATCCATTCAATGAAAGCTTAAAGTTTATGTTTGTTCCTAAAATATCATCAGTCACTCCGTTTTGTAATTTAGACATATCAAGGCTTTCTCTGCCAAAGCAAAGTAAATTAGCAGATCCATCTCTTCATAAGCCAGCTAAAATTTCAGTGCTCTTGCATCAGCAAGCGTTCTCTAAAATTATTAAGGCAGGTCAAATCAAAATAAATGATTCAAACTCTGCGAAATTCGGTCTTTAATTACATAGTTACTGGAGGTCTACCGACAGCTGATGATAATCTACATTGTTTTCTTCTTTCTGAACAAGAAGGGTTAAAAAATTTAATTTCTAAATTTTGGCAATTAGAATCGATAGAAGATGAATCCCTTAATTTGAATTCACAAACCAAGTTTTGTGAAGATCATTTCGTCAATAATCATCGGAGAGATCAAACGAGGCATTATATTGTTCAAATGGCATTTTTAAAAGAACTTAGCTGTCTCGGTGAATCTAAGCAAACGGCAATTCGTCGATTAAATTCGTTATGGCGAAATTAGGAGCCAATCCAAATCTTCAACAGTTATATCGAAATTTTATTCATGAATATTTGGATATGGGATATATGGAACAAGTTTTCGAAGTATCAGAACCCACAGTTGCATATTACATGCCGCATCATGGTGTTTTACGCCCCGATTCCAAATCCACACCTCTTAGGACTGTTTTCTATGCGTCCTGTGCTACTTCGACTGACGAGTCGTTGAACTCTATTTTAGCTAATGTAAGAGTCATCCAGGACGAGTTATTTGCAATATTATTGAGATTCAGAAAAAATAGAATCGGTTTGGTTTCAGATATTCAAAAAATGTTTCATATGATATTCATAGATAAATCTCAAAGAGATCGATTGCGAATCGTTTAGAAAGAGAGCATTCATGACTCTATTAAAACGTATAAAATGGATAGGGTTGTGTACCGCACAACATGTGCTCTCTATCTTGCACAAAGAGTGCTTAAACAATTAATAATGGATGATGAACAAAATTATCCATTGTCTGACTCAGCTGTGAGTAGTGACCTAATTAGTGTCTCTGCAGACATCTATTCTGCTAAACAGCTTAAGGAACAACTTATAGCGCTTTTCAGAGGAGGAGGCATGCAACTGCATAAATGGTCCTCAAATTGCATTGATGGAAATGTTTCTCTTACAATATCTGATGAAACAAAGGCTCTACGACTTGGTAGGCTAAAGTTGGACTGGAATTATTCCTTGCCAATACAATTGGAATCACAATGGAAACGATTTGTTACGTTTTTGTCAACTATCAACATTCTGAACATTTCAAGATATATTCTGTTAGATTATGACTCCGAAAATAGAACTGCACGGCTTTGCAGATGCTTCTGAAAAGGCACACGGAGCAGCAATATATGTAAGGTGTCTCAATAACTCAGGAGAAATATCTACAAATTTATTGTGTTCATAATCAAGAATCACACTTCTGAAGTCGGTAACAATATCCCGGCTTGAGTTGCGTGCCGCTGTGCTTCTTGCCAAGTTCGCACGAACAACCATCACATCGATGAAAATTTCATTCCATAGTACTGTGCTGTGGACCGACTCTGCCAATGTCCTTGCATGGATAAAAAAGGACCCTTCGGTACTGAAGCCTTTTGTGAGAAACCGAATAAGTGCAATTCAAAATCTTACATAAATTAGTGCCCAGGAAAATCACGCAGATATTATATCTAGAGGGATCGATTCAGAAAAAACCGATTGTAATTTGTGGTGGTTTGGTCCGTCGTTCTTATAAGATCATTCAGTAGTTTCTCCTTGTGATATCAACGATATGAGCTGTACCAACGAGTGCTCAGGAAAAATCCGACAGAACTAGTGTGTCTTGTGGTGCAAGGTCAAGAAGTGTTACCTATAATCAACAATTGTTCTTCATTTATTCGACTTCAACGATTCATCAGGTGGTGTGTGCGTTTCGTTAGAAATGCAAAAAATTCTTTGCAACCAAATGAGTGCAACTTAACTAGCCCTGAGTTATTTAAATCCTTAATGTGTTTGGGAAAAACGTACAGGCAAATTGTTTTGCTCAAGAAATTAAGTGTCTCAAAAGAGTTCAGCAATTACCTAATTCAAGCTCTTTAATACACTTAGCTCCATTTTTATATGAGCAGGATATTCTACGCGTTGGTGGCAGACTGAAAAACTCCAATTTGCCGATCGAAAGAAAACATACAATTTTTCTACCCTATAACAATCACTCTTTTCGGATTTAATTATTAATAATTTTCATGTTTTGTATCTTCATACAGGTGCTGAAGCAACTTTAGCCAATATTCGAACTAAATTTTTGATAATAAATGGTAGAAATTACGTAAGAAAAATTATTAGAAAGTGTATTGCTTGTCTAAAGGTAAGTGCAAAAGGTAGTAATCAAATGATGGCAGATCTTCCCAGCTCTAGAGTAAATATATCAAGAGTATTTATAAGGGACGGTATTGAGTTTTGTGGCCCACCTATATATATAAAACGCTTATGTCTTCAAAATCGGGCCGAATTTGATAATCGCCGTTTGGAAACAGCTCGCAAGTTTGGAGGATTGTTTACGTTTAAATCGACGGAACTCTCAAATTGGTTTGATGTCGGAAACAACGCAATTTTTTTGAGTTAGATCGTTTCAATTCAATAAATTTGAGTCGTACAGTTTGGATTAGATAAATGGATGAATGTGTGCTTAATACTGAATGTCCTTTTTAGCTAAAAGTTTCTGAAAAATCGGTTTATGCATCTCTCGACAGCTCAAATTTTCTATCTATCCAGAGAAAAATAGTGTACCTTCCTTAACTTAAAAATAATTGGAGTGAGTGTGTTTAAATGTGCGGAAGCAACATTTCATTTAAAAAAGTGTATGTTTATGATTTTGCTGGAAAAAAAGATGTTTGAAAATTTTGAAAAAGGCTATCTAATCAATTTTAAAATGATAAGGTTTGCAGATTTAAAATACAAATGACTACACTGAGAAAGCACTATATATTTCTTGATTAAATGATTATTCGAATAAGCATGTATACAAGTGGGAAAGCTTTTCTGTGCAATATTTAATTGAAAAGTGGGAATGTTTAAAATTTTGCTGTAAGAAGCAAGGATTTGGGAATTTTTTGAAAAAGCTATCTTATCAATTATAAAAGGCTAAAAGTACATAATTATCATGGGTTTTAATTTTGAATAGTTAATGTGAACATGTTTCAAGCCACTACTTTCTTTAAACTGTCCTTTTTCAGCTGAAAGGTTGTGAGATGGGTTATGTCATTCTACGACAAATAGAATTTTCTGAGATTTAAAACACAAATGACTGCACTGAGAAAAACACTATAACTTTTTTGACTAAATAATTATTGGAATTAGCATTTCTACATGTGGGGAAGCTCTTTCGAACTGCATTTCATTGTATAGAGATCATATTTGAAATTTTGATGGAAAAAACAATTTTTAAAAAAAGAATTTTGAAGATTTGGAAAAAGGCTATCTTCTCAGTTTTAAACTTAAAATTTTGGTGGAATGAAGATATGTTGAAATAAACTGTTGAAAAAATAGTCAAAAGTATATGTCAAGAAATTTTAAATGACTGATTTCTGATTGATGAATATAATTTTGAATTTAATCATTTTTGAATTATAAATATTAACATACAAATTTCTTTCTAACTTTTACATATTTATATATCTGTACTAGCAGAAGATTTTAATTGTAGAAACTGATGAAAAATTAATTTTAGGAGTTCATGCAATTTCAAATAATTTACTTTTATTAATTAATGTACTTATAATTTCCTAGTACTACCAGAAACACATAACTGTATGGCGAGCGAGCGAATGATCTGGGATCAGACAGTAATCCCGAAAGAATGCGATTCTTCCTGATTGGTGAGCGGAGAGAGAAAGGGGTATAATATATATATATATATAAAGATTTTACAACAGCTGTGCTAGGACACGCAGTGTCTTCATTGTAGCGAGCGAAGCAAACTCAGGAGTATCGCAGCGCAGTCCTCTCGGGGGTTGGCGAGCTTTAGCGAGCAGGGGGCAGAGCCCCCTAGTTCAGTATTAAATTGCTTTCTTTTTTCCATTTTTTTATTTTTAAATTAGGTAGATTTAAGAAATCGTTTAAATGTTATTTATGCATATTTATTTGTTTTGTTCTAAAGGCAGTTCGGCTGGAAATTGTAAATAGTTGTTGTAGCCTTAGAACGATTTATTGCAAGCCTAGGAAAACCTAGTGATATTTATAGTGATAATGGCACAGATTTTGTAGAAGGTAATAATGACTTAAGAAAAATATTAAATAATCTGTTTAATAAAGAAAGTACAGGAAAAATTAATTGAAAATTTCATTGCTTCAGAAGGTATCGTTTGACATTTTAATACATGTGCCACACTTCATTTCGGAGGTTTATGGGAAGCCGGCGTTAAATCACTAAAATCTCGCCTAAAAAGAGTTGTAGGAAATACTGTACTTACTCGTGAAGAATTTAGCACACTTGTGACACAAGTGGAAGCAGTATAAAATTCTAGAACTCTTTGTAATCTTTCTGGTGATCCTAATGATGATTTCGTTCTTATCCCAGCAATTTTTTTAGTTGCATCATCTTTAACAGCTTTACTAGATCCAGATTTAACAGAAGTACCAATGAATAGGTTAAATATATGGCAATTGGTGCAAAGGCTTTCTCAAATATTTTGGAAAAAATGGTTGTCGGACTATTTAAATCGTTTGCAATCACGTGTTAAATGGCGTAAGAGTGAGAAAACATTTTAAAAAATGAAATTGTTTTGGTTAAAAATGAAGACAATTCTAAAACACTTAATTGTAATCTTGGAAAAAAAAATTAAGGTTCACGCAGGAAAGGACAATGTGATAAGAGTTGTAACAGTGAAGACAAACAAAGGCATTTATCAACGTCGAGTAAACAAAATCATAAAATTACCTTTCTATGATTAACTATCAATATGTATTACATATTTATACCTGTGTTTTTATTCATTATAGTATATTAATTATTCTAATGTTTTGCGATTTAATTACAGTGCTAATCAATGAATGCATTGTGCATTAATAATTTCGTATAGTTTTCATGCGTTTGTTTTGTAATCAATGTGTATTAGTGTTGCATGTAAACATTGCAACGGGCCCAGGATGTTGGCGCCTTTCTACTGTGAATTGGCATTTTGGCGATAAATGGTTGGCAGAATTTGTGTGCGCGCCAATGCGCGCTTTACTACGTTCTTACTTTTTCTCTAAAAACATGTATATAGTGTATGTGTGTGCGTGATCGTCGAATTAAATGTTGTGTTCGTGAACAAGGGTTCTGCTTTAAATTTCTAGTTAAACGGACATTACATTATACGCATTCTACTCCACTGCTCTCCGTGAACGGAAACAGTCTTTATAACAATTTGTGGATAAAAAAGATGCTCAACTGTTGAAAATAAAACTTTCGCAGAATAAATGAACGAACCATTATTTTTTTCCCTGTAATTCACAATTAAAAACCGTGAAACGGGATTGCTTTGCACTCGTGGACTTAACCTTGCACCAGCATAAAATTTTTGTTGAAAAGTGAAATAGAGACCAACTGATATGAGGCACGGGATCGAGATTTTTTTTCTCGTTTCTTGGCAACACTGACTAGTGTATTCATCCTTTAAACTTGTATAACAATAATTCAGCCGTTTACAGACGGAAGAAAACTGCTTTTCAGCGAAAATTGTATTGCTCAAAAATCCGTCTCTGGTGAAGAAAGCTCAAGATTTCTGAAAGCAAGTGCATTTAAATGCGAACAATAATAAACCTAGATTTCATTTTGTTGCTTTGAATGTCAATTATATTTGTTAGTTAAGTTGTAATTAATTTTTTCCTGATGTAGGGTAACTTTGCACCGAAAAAGTAGGGTTTTTTTGCATCTTAGAAATTTGCGGTATAAATCAACCTCATTTATTAGTTGTTTGTTTGATTTTGGTATTAAATGATAGCAAGAATAATGTTTAATTGTCTTGTAGATATGCCCAGGGTGTGTAAATAGCAGTTAGGTATGTAGAAAATGTGTGGATTTCTCTCAAGAAACTCTAAAAGTTTGCTTTAATGCCATTTCACAAGGTTAGTGTACTCTTAAAGAAGTAGAAGCTATTTTTGGTACTCCAAACGAACAGTTTATTTCAAAAGAAAGCTACTTCGTATAAGAAAACCTAGAAATACCCTAGTTTTCAGCAATGGAAAGGAAAAGACCGTAGCATCTTGTATAATCTAGTTCAGTGACTTCGAGATTACTGTCGATAATGCAGATAGTAAAATGATAATAAACGTTTATCTAACTAAGCAAAGTGTGGTAATAGATAGATATATTAATAATACACCGCCAACACCGACCTAATAAAGATCGATAATAACTTTGCACCATAATAAAGTGATTTCTAAAATGCCATCCTGATTTGACCGGGTAAAATGGCGTAAAATTCTTTATTACAATCAAGTATTTTTAAAATTTATTTTTCTTTTATGTTTCCACTCAGGTTTTTAATAAATAAATCTAACATTGTATACAGCGAGTTTGCTATTGAAATATAGTGAAAAAATAACCAATGCAAAGAATCCCCACTTATGATATAACTTTGCACCAAAATTTCGAAAAATTATAATTTATTATTAAATTACTTTACGATCCAAATTTTGCCTCAAAACGTTTCTCTAGTATTTAGTCAACGAAGAAAAATATGATAAGCCGTTTCTTTACAGGAATACATACAACTAATTTAGAAATTCTTTCTAAGGCATGAAAATCAGTGCAAAGTAACCCTGTTTCACAGTAGCTGCTTTATGTTTCAAAAATCAAGGCAGTTCCCATAGCAAGTGTATGCTATTCATTATTTCTGTTTCAGTGTGTTCAGTCCTCCAAAAATACCAATAAAAGCAAATGATATTTTTGTTAATACTCAAAAAATCAGGCATTTAATTGCAATTTCGTGAATATTGAAATAGCAGAAGTTTCAGGAAATAATTCGCCTTCAACCTTTGAAAACTGCGATAAAGAACAGATCTTAGGGTGTTTTTTTCCTCTTAGATGCGGAGTTTATTGTTCACAGAACTACTAGTCAAATTATATTCGTAAATATGAAACTACTCAAGATTCCACTTGGTAAAACAAATTTTACTCTTTTGCTGTCAGATTCATTCTTCATTGAATGGGTATCGGAGGCTTTAACGAAATTCGATGGCATTCCTATTTCTTCTATGATTTTCTAGGTTTTTAAAGTATCAAAAGGAAAGATGTTTACTCTAAAATTTGAAGGTAAAATCATAAAACAGCTTAACAGTTAGAACCAGAACACTGAGTCACATAAAAGAGAAATGAACAAGGATGGCATTTTTGTTTCGCACCCAAAATATACAGGGCGATCCGAAATTCCACCGACAAACTTCTATGGGTGATCGCACACATGAACGCAAACATGGGGTCTCAAACGCAGCTCCAGTGAATTCAATAAAAGATAATGGAATATAAGGTAAAATATGCAACTCAGATTCATTGGAATAAAAATTCACAATAGCACAACAACAGAATTGCGCGAATAACAACAAGCGAAGCGTCCATAGCTTTGGCTGCAAGTCGTTTGAAAACTTACTTTATGTTACGTCAAAGGTTTGTTTCTGATATGGCGTCCTACTTGTCATTATATCTGCCATGTTGCGAACGACTTTCAGTGTTGTTTTTCGTGCAACAGTCATGTTGTTCTGTCGTGAATTTGAATTCCATTAAACCTATGACACACATTACCTGTTGCATCCTTTTCTTTTACTTAATTCACTGGCAAAGAGCATTCTGTCCTTTGAATTTGCGTCCTCGTATTCTATTACAAAAGTTGTTTGTTTTGACATATACAATTTCCCCTAGAAGTTTGTCGGTGGAATTTCGGAACACCCTGCATAAGGAGAAGTTCCTCAGTGTTATACTGATACCTGATTAAAAGTATTGTTATTATTTCTTCTAATTTGTATTCAGGTCCATATAATGTGTAATAAGATATACGACGAATGGATTAAAGGAAAGAAGTTTCATATAAATTAAAAATTATTAAATTAAATTCATTCATATATTGACATAATTTTTAATTGGTTTCATTTTCTATGCCACTTCCAATTTTTTTCACGTTAAACGGTTTATTCACGTTTGCACAGTATCTCTTTTTTATATGTGAACATTTATTTTTCTTGTCTTTTTAACAATCGAATTTCCGTGCCTTCAAAATGCTTCTAAGAAACAAACACAAATATGAAACTACACTTGTTATCCTCGCGAAATGAAGATGTAACTACAAATCTTTCACTTTGCCCAGTGAAAAAAAAGGCAATTTCAAAAATAATAAAATCATTTTTGCAAAAAAAGTAGGCTTTCGAGGAGTCCATTAAAGAGACGACTGAAAAATGAATTGGCGACGAAGGAAAAGTTGTTTCTTCCATTAGCATTTAATATAAATAAATAAATTAGATATGGGTACTCTAAACGAAAAACATAATGGCTTTTGGGTTCTTTGGAAGGAAGAAAAGAAAAAGGAGATGCTAAAAAGTTATCTCCCTCTTTTAGCTAAAAAGACTTTCTTCTAGTTTTTAATTCATTAATGGACGAAATGTAGTAAGATAAATACATTTTTTGCTTATCGAAGCAACGGGCTAGAAAAAGTTAAATGCGGTTATACTTTTTTAATCAAGCAATAATGAATTCGTATTTGTCTACTTTGAAAGGCTTATCTTCTGATTAAAGATTATTAAGAAACAAAATTCCTAAATATAATATCTTCAAAAAATATCCAAGGTATAAACGTTTTAAGAAAGAAATATACACTTATAATTTATTTTTTATTCCCTTATTTTTTTCCATTTCTAACTGTTACACTAAGCGAATTTTAAAAAAATGTAATTCTGCAATAGAATGCAAAATTTACCACGTTGAAGTTTTACTTAAAGCATTTGAGATATATATGAATGACAAAATAATTAAGTTTGGTCCTTAATGAGACATTACATGAAGTGTGATAAAAAATATAAAAACATTAAGCACAGAAGTTTTACTACAGCTTATGTCAAATTACAATCAGATGAAAAATTACCACGTGTTAGATTTCAGTTTAACAATCTCTTAATAGTTAATATGTGAATGTTTACCGTCTAAGTCATTCGTAACTGGTTTGACTTTTGCTGTAAATTTGTGGTCCTAAGTTATGCAAATTTTCAGAAAACACAGTAAAAGAGTATTAATTTGACACAAGAAACGTGGATCTTTTATTCAAACCCGTTAACTATTTTTTCTTCATCTTTAGAAGTAGTTTAATACTTATTAAATATAACATTCATTTAGTGTCAATTATACTGTTACGAAAATGTAATGTCGCTTCCCTGTCATGTTAGTCTTAAGGTTGGAAAAAAATATTTACAGAGATGCGTATTGAATGCAAGCAATGACCCCGACCTTGATCAGTGACTCCAGGTCAGCACTTATAGCATTAAGTGCTGTAGAATGAGCCAGAGACATTAATATAAAAGAATACAAGGGAAAAATAACCTTGACTTGGATTAGAGCACACATGAGGAATTTTGGGAATGAACGTGCAGATCAATTAGCCAAGGAGGCAACATTAATTTCAGATGAAACAACTAGTTTTGTTCCCTCTAGAAACCAGATAAGAAATGAAGGAAATAAAATTATAAAGGACCTGTGGCAAAATCGTTGGAATGATTCAAAAAATGCGCGATGGACCAGAAACCTAATAGATAAAGCTAACGTTGATAGACTATATGGCGATTTCTATATAAATCAAATTTTGACAGCACATGGAGTTTTTAGAGAACATCAGGCTAGATTCTTCGAAAAAACGTCGTTATGTTCATGCGGCCAAGAAACGGTATCTATTCTTCACGTAATTAAAGAGTGCGAAATTTGGACCTCATACAGAAGAAACTAGCCTAGTGGATGGCAATCCAAGAGTTTAAAAGACATGATAAATAATGCCGATATTCGTGTCTCATTGCGAGGACCTCTTCACGAACTGCTAATTAGAGAATTAGACTTATTGTCGTAGTGCAGTGAAACTGTTGTTTCCCGTTTCTAAAAAAAGAGAGAAAAATATTGTAAAATAAGTATTGTTCATAGGCTGGAGTAGGATGTATCACATTTTTCCTGCTCGGCCTAGGCCAGGGCGGGATAATCTTTGTATGACCCCCAACCTTGGAGATAATTTTGGAGACCATTTTGGCGATTTTGACGAGAGAATAAAGGTTCTGGAAAATATAAGAATTATTAAACAACTCTACTAGGAACGGAAATATGGAGAACCTTTAGGAAAATTCCATGTGACGTAATGTCCTGCCGGAAATAATAATAAATACTTAGTTATTCAAACGAGGAAAATTATCTCTTTGAAGTCTGCTCGCAGTCCAAATTGGTCAGCTGTTAGACGCTGTATGATATAGTTAGTGCTGTTTCTGTTATTACCAGTGACTTTCTGTCTGTTTGTGTTTTTAATTTTTACAAGTGCTATTTTTCTTGTTGCTTCTGCTTTGTGTTTTCCGGAATATTCGTGAATAAAGCGTTATTCTCCATTATCCTCTTTCTTGGACTGCTTCCACCGTACATACATAGGACGATTTTCATAACATTATGTAATAAGATAGATGAGGAAAAACAAGGTTACAGAGTATGAAAAACGTTCCATTAAAAATATGAGCGGATTCATGTAACATGAATGAAAAGTTAATTTAAATTTGCATTGATTCGATATTTTTATAAAATGACTTCCTAGAAATTTTCCTTTTCGAAAGCTTTCAAACAAAGAACTCTCAGTGTTCTTAGACAGAATTTTACATACTAACAAAAGTAGTTATTGACACCAAGATATGAATGAAATTGTAAGTGTTTAGTTTTGCAAAAGCATTTAGTCACTCCCTTTTTGTCTGATGATAATCGCATCTTCTATTTCTTCTGAGATGGAAACCTAATAATAGTGTAAAATCATTTTCTTGCGATTATTTGTAACGAAATTCACGAAAAACTTTGAAAATTCCGAAATATATTTTAATATTTAATTAATTAAAAAACTACTTAAAGTTTTGGGAACATATCTTAGAGGCACATACAATCACCCTTATCAAATTCATAGGCCTTGGTGCAAATGTCTGTCGCGTAGATCAGCAACAGACATATAGGGGAGAGTCACTGAATTTGAAAGGATCACCGAGTTTTGATCAGGTAGGAAATTTGTTTGGCTACAGTTTACTATAATAATTTTTATAAAATAGTTAAAAAATAAGGCTACGGGAATTTTCTTTGTTGTTTTTCATAATTTGCCTAGATTGGACCACAAACATTTGCCTAAATTAAACTATTTAAATCAATGGAATTATTATCTTAAACTGCACGAATGCTTCAGAAAGCAGTTATGACCACTAGTAATCTTCACAAATTGGAAGTGGAACGAGTCGAAGCACAAAATAAACACAATGAAAGGACACTAAAGCCATCAAATGATGTTTCAAAAAGAACAAAAATAAGGTTACGTTTTTTTTTGTATCATTTTTGAGGGACGAAATGAGGAAGTGACACGGTGCGTAGAATGTCATACTTGGGTTCATACATTGTGTGCTAGTGTGAATTTAAGAATAAGAAAAATATTCTTTCTTTAATTGTGCTTGAAATATTAGTGATCCAAATTGGATAACCAATTTCTTCGATTGGACCAATGACACAATATTTAAGCAATTGTTTTTCCTACTATAAAGTGTATTTCATAAAAAAATAATTTTATTTTTTAAGATAAATAAACTACAATAAATTCTACCTCTTATTTTTCTTTAAAACTACTTCTCTATCACTGTACATTAAAAACCCAGGTTTTACATATTCTCCGACACTCCCCTACACATTTTCTTTTATTTTTTCCAGATGATAGGAAACTTATCCAATAAAAGAAAGACCCATTCTCACAATTAAAACTGCCACCCCTATTCCTCGTTTGTGTAATAAAGTTAAAAACCCGTGAAAACATAGCATAAAACGCCTCCCTATTCGTGTTAATCCGTTCTTAACGAAATCGTTTCCTTCACGGGCCTAATTCCGTAAGGGATGATGTCGGCCTCGCTTTCTTCGCTGCATTAGCACTCTCGGTTCTGCAGACATTGCCTATCGGTTAGTTGCAGAACAAAAACACGGGATTTAATAAGCAGCAGCCTCATCTGTGGAAGCAGAGGACCTTACACACGGCTAATCAATACAGAGAAGACGATAAAGTGCTTAAGTAGGCATCCTGTATACAGACGATTTCTACGGAGGTGATTTCTATGCAAGGTGTTCACGTTCATTGTGGCCCGATAGTTAGTTTCTAAACCGTTAGCGTTTGGCCTATGTTTGCAGTAGGGAAAAAAGGCTCTAAATGGCGTGAAAAATTATATTTCATGTTGTTTGAGTCAACAAATGTACTTTTTGAAAAAAATTAGGAATTCTGAATTTTTATACAGTTCCCCCGGTTCCTATGAGTGATTAGTAAAATATTCTAGAGACATTAACATTTTAAGCAAAAAAAAGTCCCACTCTTATCCGACCAAAACTGACAGAGTTATGAAGCTTTGAATTTCGTTATTTTAAGAAAATTAACAGTCGTTTTCGAGCTACGAGGAAGGTCTTCCTCGAGCAGAAATTGAAAAGGCCTAAGATAGTGATATTAAAAGCTTCATAATTCGATCAGTTTTAGTCGCAGAAGACTTAAACTTGCGTCAGAAATATTTTACTAAATATGACTAATAGAACCAGGGGATTGCATAAAAATGTAGGCTCGCAATTTTTTAAAAGTGCATTGACTCACACAACATAGATGTAATTCTTTACATCATTTAAAGCATTTTTTCCAGTCGGATGCATATACTTATCTCTAACAGTTTAGAAATTAGCTTTGGGCCACGATTCGAGTGCACCACCTGTGTATATAATTCCATAGAAACTCGCTGATCCATCGTATCGTGTTTAGTTTTGCTTTCCTTAATTTTAGATTATGTGCCGCAGGCAATCTCTCTCAGCGTGTCTACCTGTATTGAGCACTAAAAGAATCAATAATATGTATCATTTAATGAACTGAAGTCATTAAACAGTAATGAGTAAAGAGATGTTTTATCAAATATCTGGTAATGGTTAGTTGTAGACGCAGATATACATTGTTTCAGAGGACAGGGGCTTCATTAGCATCACAAATGAGCTTAAGGAACACGCTTACCGTCAAGATAATTAGTATAAGACACATCATTAGGAGCTAGTCAAACATGTGGTAACCTTGTACACTCGGTGTCGTTTTTCAGCAGAGGGGCAGAAATAAATGATTTTCATACCTCAGGCTGTTCAGAATTTATTTAAAGTACAAATATTATACTAGTAATTAAAATTTCTTATCACCATCATAGGAAATATGAAGAAAAATATCAGAAAAAATTAAACTTAATATGAAAAACACTAATTCTTGCATCTAATTAATAATAATATCTTATAAATACGTTAATAAAATATTTAACTTAGTTGGATCTTTTGCTGTTTTTCTCAACTCTGTAAATATAAATTAAAAACAAGTTTTTAAGACATAAGTTTATTAATGTATAAAAATAACTTCTTTTTATTCTGTATTTTATAATTAACTAATAAAAAATATTTTGGAATCTTGTAATTAATTTTTTCTCAAAATCGCAATTTACAGGTAGTAGGGGAAAGTTGGGTAAAACTGGGTGGATAAGGTTCGAAGGCCTGTTGGAGCTAAAATATTCGATATAGAGCTTGTCAAATTTTCTCAGAATATTCATTGCAGAATATTTTTTTCCAGAAAAGTCACAGTTTCATTATTTTTTTATCAATGATTTTTTTATAAAAAAAGTCAAACTACCTGGTGGGGTAAAACCGGGTACACATGCTAAAGTTATGGGAATTTAGGAAAACTCAATTTTCAGTGGAAAAGTTGTAATCATTTTTATTTTATATGACAATTTAAGAATATTAGTAGGTTTCCTTTAGGTTAAAACGCATTATTCTTAAAGTATGCAGAAGAAAGCTTAGTCCTCGAAATAAAATTTCAAACTAGAAACATTGATTTTAAATCTTTTGATGAATCTTTCTCTATAAATGAAGAATCGTAATCGAATTTTGCTCAAATTAATCAATCAACTCAATCCCAACTCGGTTCTGTATTCAGACAAAATTCAATGAAGCTAAGTTTGCATGCTTGAATGCTACGAGCAATTACCACCAGCCACAAATGGAAAATTTGTACATGAAATTAATACAAAATTTGGGATATTTATTCACAAAAGCGAATATTTACACTTCAAAAGGAAATAAGTCTCTATCAAGATCCAAAAGTGCTGACATTCGTCTCTGGCAAGTTTTAAAAATAATCATTTCGAATAAGATAAAAAATAAAAAATTAATTTGATTAATTATTAATTAATTAACAAATCTGGACACTTCATCACGGTTTCAGAAAGGTGAAGGGTTCATGGTTTGATAAGGAACTGAAACATCTAGGTATTGTTTCATCTAAAATTTGAAGAGAACTTCTTTACAGGCCTAGATGTTGGTACGTATTATCTAAAAAAATTCATTTTGGTAAAATCTAACGTTTATCTTTTCCTAAATATAAGTGTTTATTAATATTTTTGTGGTTTCTGAATTTATTAAGAGAAAGCAACTTTAGTCACAGATGGTAAAAGAGCTTAGCATGAATAATTAAAAATGTTTGGTTTGTATACTTCTCACGATCTTAGAAAGTGTTAAAATGTTATTTAACTTCATTTTACTCAAGTAAATTCTCAACATGTTCAAACGTTCTTAATATTTAATAAAATAAAGTACTTGAATAATAAAATATTTCCAATCCGAAAATATTGAATATCCGAAATATTTGAAGCAAACTTCCACTTGAAGTTTCCATTCATTTCTATTAAGCCCTTAAGCGAGGAGTGAAAATAAAGCGAGAGAAAGGAAAGTCGCTAAACACGATAAAAAAAATTATATTTCGTATGTTCGCTATTAAATCCTAACCAAACGTTCCTGCAAACTTTCTCGGATGTTGCAAAAAAGTTGGGGAGGATGACTTTAACCCCTCCCCCTTACATTTGAGGATTTGGAGGACTTATTTCCGCCCCGAGTGCTTGTTAATTTGAAAGTAGAAGGGGGCAGAAAATTTACCAGACCCCTCTGGTAAAGGAAGATCCCTAATTTGGATCGATGAAGTTTCTCGGAAGAGACAAGTTGATCTTTTGTTGGTGCGGCAGCCGACAGATCGAAGATCGCCTTATTCTGCGGTTCGGTTCTTCACCTTACAAAGCCTCTTTAAAAGCAAAGACGAGAGTCTTTCTATCAAACAATGTCACAGCTCGAAAATAAGACAACAAAACTGCTTTATTCCAAAAAGGAATGAAAGATGTAAATGAAAGGCAAATTCATAGAGAATATTTTTTATTTCTAGATAAAGATTTGCAAAAGTTTTCATGAAAAATACATTAAACATCATCAGAGTTACTATTTGAAGCAAAAGTGCATCGGTAATCTAAATTTAGTAAAATGCCTCTATAATGAAATTGAAACCTTTGATGCGATATTAAACGTTGGTTAGATGAAATTGCTGCCGAAATAAGCATCTAGTTAATTGTGCAACTTCATAGATCAGGTGTCTGCAAGAAATTTTAAGTGTAATAATTACTTTTCAAACACTAATCTCCAGAGAGAAGCAGTCATATCAAAATCAGTCATTGCCATCTTTGTATTTTCAATAAATTCATTAATAAATGCTCTATTAACATGTTTTGTAGTTTAAGGAAATATGTTTCAAACGATTTTTTCTGAATTTAGTATTTTAATAGAAAATACATACAATGAGTCTCAAGACAATTTTAGTAACAAGTGTTTGAGTCCATAACGATTACTTCTGCGATTAAAATTTAATCTGTGTTTGACAAACACTAACACATTTTATCTTTCTCCTTTTCTTTTCTTAATTTCATCCAATTCAGTGTCGTAAATGGGAAAAGAAGTTTTCCTCCCAGACGAAAACGAATGTGGGCCGATTCTCCCTTGGAAAGTTATCCAGGACGCCCACATACTTCCATATACTGGAGCCAAAGGGAGAAGCCTAGGTTCTCCAAGGTCACTCTCATGAACAGATGTCGTCGCACTTCTCCTTTGCTTCTCTCATGCTCTTGGCTAGATACAAGCTAGACTAAGTGGGATTGGTGAACAACAGGGTCAAAGTTTGGAACAGGATTTGATGAGTTTTTCAAATAAATGATTGTCTTAAAACAAGCACTTGTAAGTCTTGTTTGTGTATTTTTAGACAGAATAGTCACCAACCAGATGAAGACTGCAGACAAGATGGAAAAGTAGTGCTTTGAACATAAGATAACAGGCAATCGGATAATTAAGAGTATTCAACTTACAAAGTATCTTCCGTTTATATTCGCCAAGGTATTTGTGAAAGAATTTAAAACGTTGAAATTATACTGCTTACTCATGTGTATGCCTGCTGATGGCAGACACATGGCCTCTGGCTGTACTCTTAACCAGCACTGGTTGTAGAGAACTATCCACTGCTATGGATCTGGTTGGCGGATGAAGGTTTACCCGGTTTTACTCAGAACTAAACACAGATGTGGGTCTATTTCCCCTAAATGTCTTCTAGAGAGGCAACTTACCACCTTATATTGGAACTAATTTAGCCTTCTGTCTCAGATGACTCCGAGATTGCTTTCACCAACGGAGAAGCCACATTTTCCTCAACTTCGGGACTTGGTTAGACATTCTAGATAAAATGGGATAAGAACCACCACTCATACGAATTGCTTTCATTTTTTAATGTACGCTTCCTTGTGTCGAATAATTTAGGTGTTGAACTTTTCCGCTTTCGATAAGAAACAAGAACGGTATCATATTTTTGGAAGTTAGAGTTTTGTTATATAGTTTTGATAAGATTGTGTTGCAGAAGTTAACAATGCAGGGAATTCTATAGTTCAGTTAACTTATTTTTGCTCAAGTTAGTTTAAACAAGGTCAGAGGTGTTTAATTCTTAATAAAAGAATACAGAAGGAAAAAATTAGATTTAAATGTCTCGAAGTATTCGGGACAATGCCTTCCCTCCATTTAATATACTATTCATTCTCATTAAGCTCTTTAAACAATGCAAAGAAAGAAAACGAAAAAAAATACTGAAAAATAATTTTGAAAAAAAGTCCTATTAAGCGTGGCTCCTCTTTAAAAACTTTTTCTTCTTCTTCGTTTATTTTCAGCTTAATTCTGTCCCGATGGGCCCGACAGAAGTTGCTAAAAGAAACGGAGGAAACTCGTCAACTACCTGCAAATTCGAGGATTTCAAGAAGAATTACTCCCGCTCTGTCTCTCTTCTGATTAATTTGCAATAGAGGTAGGAAACTTTCCACCACAACCCCTCCCCATCCCCAACGTCAAAGGGAGATCCGTAATTTGGATCGATGAAGTTTTCCGGGAGGGATATGTCCTCGAGTTCACCTTGTTCTGCGGTTTGTGTTCCTCAATGCCGAGGGAGTATGTAATGCCAATGCATAAAAAGGATTACTTTCTTCATTTCTACAACTTCTTTGACTGTATGCGACATTCTTTGTAAGAATGACTAACTTTTTTCAAAATTTTTGAGTTATCAAGGGAAACCTGAAAAAACACTTCATTTAACTCCCCGCCCCCCGCCCCGTAGCCGCATCTCACCTCCTCGGAGGCGCAAAACTTGGGTTAGTCATACTGAACCCTAACTGAAGTGACTAAAGCATAAAAACCTTAGCCATAAATTATTTCCTATTTGAACTCCTTTGCAGTATTTTGCTCTTTTATGGTATTCTTGTTCTAAATAAAATATTAAAGAATTATTTTGTTAGTTGAACAAGACATTTGGAAATACAGAATAGTTGTCTTTGTTGCTCAGGCATAGTTTCGCAGGAGATATACTTTTACATTTGGTACCACTCAGTATAATCCTACCTTCCACCGGGGACAACACTAGTATATGGATGAGAAGTCGCCGGATAAGTAAGCGGGCTCTCACTCTTCGACAGGGGTAGCGTTAGAATCCGCCCGTCAGGGGGGTACGACCTGCTGTACAAGGGGAGGGGCGTGATGATGACCCTCTGAAATTTTCGCCAGCTCTTTATTTATCTACTAGTTGAATAGCCCATTGCATGGAACGGGTACAAAATTTTGCTCCGACGGGAGGGGGACACGGCATCCCCAGCAGGGGGCCTGGTCCCCAGGATGCCCCACTGGCGTCACCCCTGCTCCTGGACTCGAGTATAGGGGGTGTGGATAGTGGTGGGAGCTGAGTTACCCTCACCTATGACGATACGTACCTCCTGCGTCAGGGGCCGGGACGTGGCCGGTGATGGCCGTTAATACTCTCACCTCAGCATCCAAGCTGTTGTTCGTTCTTCAGGTGACCCGGAAGCCGAGGCAGGGCGGCGATAGCTCGACCAAAGTATCACTCAATATGTTTAAAAAATTAACATTTGATGTATTGTTTGTCATACTATTGGGAGTGCTATTTTAAGAATTACCTAATAAGGGAGATTCAAGGATCTAAGGGGATGTAAATAAACGAGAATATAATGCATTAAAACTGTACTGTTTAAACGAAAATAAAATGTTGCCACACTCAAAAGTGAATACGGATAAATACCACAAGCATTATTTCGATAACAATAATTTAAATTTCCTAATTTATTGAAATCAGGAACAACATTTGACAAAAGTCACTAATAGGAGGAGGTTATAGTCTGAAAAGGTGTGGAAAGTTAAGGCCTAAATATTAATAGGATAAGAGCGGCTAAATTATTGTTGCTAAAATCTAAATGTATTTCTATTGTATAAACAATAGTGTAGATTTCCGTGCTATATGTTGTGTAAAAAATATCTGGGGTATTTTTTTTGTCTTTTTTGTTCTTGTTTTTAGTCTTAAATAAAATTCCCGTGTCGTGCCCATTAAACCATTCAGTGACCGGAGTGGTCACGGGTATGGGGGTAAGAGACGGCGTCCTGTTCTGTCTCGTCTAGTAGTTAATTGAGATATCTTTAAAAACTAGGCACTTGTCATTTTTAATATTTTTCCTATACATACCGTCTAAGAGTGTGACAGACTGTCTAAGAGAGTGTGTCATTTTTAATATTTTTCCTATACATACCGTCTAAGAGTGTGACACACTGTCTAAGAGAGTGTGTACATTCTGTCAAAGAGCATGAGCTTTAGAAAAATCAAAGTGAATTATGGGCTCCTGGCTGGAAGGATTTGGAACTGAAAACTTTACTGAAATTTCAACTGGTCAGAAACTCTGTCTTTCAGATTGTGGAGCAACTCTTGATAAAGAAACTAGATGATACCTAAGCAACATTTTCATTGCCATTTACTTCTTACTTTAGTACTTACTTCTTTATTATTTTCTTTCTTCTTACTTTATTTGATTTTTATATTTACTTTCGTATTCTTTTTCTTTTTTTTTTATCTTATGGACATTTTTCTGTTTTTAGATTTCATATGTTATTCTCTTAACGATTTGTTTAAATTCTCTTTTTGACGTTAAGTGCAGTTAAGCCTGTTTGATGTTTTGGAGATTCGCCGTATCTCTTCACAAATTCTAGGAAGCCGGTTGGGATGATGACCCTTTGACCGTTGGGTGGGTCATCGGAGATCTTCAGTTTTGCTGCGTTGGTTTTTTTCTGTTTGTCACTCCAAGGGCCTAGATGTGAAAGATCCGGCTGCTAGTCCTCTGTTTTGGTCGGTTCGGAGGACTGTGAATTTCGATGTTGCCTTTTTTCTAGATGGATTGCTTCATGGCAGCTGATAGCTCAAGTATTGAGGCAGGAGTCCTAATGGCCATAACCGGCCACGGCCAAACCCCTCCCGAAGTAGGTACTGGAGGGGTAACTCGACACCCACCATTATTGTATCTACAACCAGGGGCGAGACCCGGCTTACTTATCTGGCAGCTTCTCATCCACGTCCTCGTGGTGCCCCAGATAGAAGTTAGTTTGTAGATAAGTTGGGAGCAAATCAATTTTGATAATTATTAACAAAATGCCATTGTGATAATTTAGTCAATAATCTTACAGCGAATAGTTGATGAAAATGTTTTCCGATATTAATTAAAATATTTGTGTACAAGGGAAATAAATATAATTGAAATAGGAAAAATTAATTAATCTACGTCCTGATAATGAGTCCCAAATTCATGAAACTAATCCGCTGAGAAAATAATTGTCTCGAACTTGATTGAAATATTAAATTTTTTTCTAAACATAGAATCTCAAATTTACTGAAAATCGAACGATATTTTGATTTTAATAAAACGATATTTATGAAAGGGTAGGAATATGTTGTAGATTATTTAATTTATGTATTCACGACAAATATTCCTAAATATTTTTCTTTGTCTTTTGCTTCTGTTGCTTGAATCACTTAATTATCGGTTGTTAAATAAATAAAAATATAGAAATTAGCAGTTATAAGCAAAAGGGATTAAATAAGAATTACTTTCGCCGAAATCAACATTCAGTAATTTATTTGCAGATAATTTCGATCGAAAAGCTATTAAAAATAATTCATTCAATTTTCTTAGACATTCCACATTTTTTACATAAGCACTATCTTAGAAAATGTTTAGTTTAGTGCTTTAAAAAAAACTCTGAAAGTAATTAACCATTTTGTTCATATAATAAAATTAAGCGCATTTTGGTATTTCCTTATTTTATTACTCAAGAAGTTTTCGTTAAAAAATATTCCAACTCCTTAACGAATTTACGTTCTGCTTTTTTAGGTAAGCACGAACAAAACAAAACAAAAAAACACCTTACCTATGATCTACTACAAAAAGCTTATGGAAGGCATTTTTTTACTCTTCTGGATTTTGTACTGCCATGTGTTATGGATGAGAGGCATTTCCAAAATGGTGTGGGAGGGAAAAAAACCCGGAGCTCTGGGAAAAGGGGGAGGCACCTCGCAGTAAATCAAGATTAATGGCAGTTACCGCTCCTAAATCCTGCTTGACGAGTGTAGGGGTATTACGATTGCAGTAACTGTAAACCTCCTCGGAAGGCGCAAGGTATCAGGGGCCATTCGTTTGTCTTGACAGCTCCAGGTAAGAATGCCCGCATCTAACAGAAATCCGATTTTCCACTGCTTGTTCTGGGATGCCACTTTTAACAACACACATAATCTGTTCAATAAATAGAAAGGGTGCGCAGAAAGGCAAGGGAACCTGACACAAATAACCTCGATGCTAAATTGTTTCTTCAAACTATCTGGATTGACAAATGGCTGAACATTACCATATCGATATGAAAGGTAATGCAACAAGGCGCTTCGCTTACTTCAAAATTCAATCGATCTGGTTCACGGAACAGCAATTTGGGTTTGTGAAATGTATGTGTCTCTTTGAGGATTTCTAAGTTAAAACTGAAAATTGAAACAAATCTATCATATTTTTGTTTTTAAAAGGCACCATTTACCTACTTTCGTTTTCTTTTGATTTGTAGGTCAGACGAAATTTCAAGACATTGAGGGTGGTTTATATTAATATATAAATATATGTGCCGAATGTTATGAATTCTGATTATAAATGCGCCGTTCTTTACAAAATATATCCTGTTTCAAAAATAGTTCCCGATCAATTTCACCGTTTAATCTCTCACGGCAGAACACACATGTTTAGTATTTATTCTCACTCTCTTCGGGTCAACACATTTATGTGAGCAATCGTTTTTTATATTGGTTTCATTAAATAACAATTTAAAAGTCATATTGCTGTTAGAAACGTAGATTCATGCCTGCAAATCGGGCATACAAAAACAATCTCAGGAAATGCAGCTTTATTGTTCAGACTGATTGGAACCCATGAGAGTGATTTTTCTTATTTTCAGGAAGTTATAACTAATATATTACTAAAATATAGCTTTAAATGTTTTCCTTATTACTAAAGGTATGCTTACCGCTCTCAAATTAATTAAAAAATTGTTATAAAAAAGATGTTCGTCTGTATTTCTTCTCAAATATCCTCCTGCACTTGATGATGTAGTTAATCAGTAAGTCGGCGCCTTTTAGATTAACCAACATGTTCCCCCATTGGGGGGCACCGCGAGTTCACGGATGAGATAAGGGGATAAGTACGCTTACTTATCCCCTTATCTCATCCCCTTCCTTGTTGGATATAGCAATGGTGTGGATCTGAGTTACCTCCACTCCGATGACGGACGTACCTCCTTCGGGGGGCGGGCGTGGCCGGTGATGGCTACTAGTGCTCCGACCTTAGTTACCGAGTGCTGTGGAAAAGCTTCGGCTTCCTATCAGGACGGGGGCGTACCTTACACCCTCTTAGTAGGCTGTGCCGGCGTGGGAAAATAAAGAAATAACAGGACGGGGATGTCTCCTTTGTGACAGCTAACATGTTAATACTCTTCTCCAGCAACAGCATGTGAGATCTCTAAATATATGGGAATCTTCTTCAGACCTTAAAAAAAAATATCCAAGCTTGGACCAAGTTTAGTTTAGTTATATGAACGTCTCGTTTTGAAGCAACACAGGGACTATTTTGGCACGGACCTCGTAATTTTGAACTCTGGTCAGATGACGAGAGCGACACCTGGGCCGGCACCTTTTCTCTCCAAGCATCCGCACTACACCAGTAGGAAGACGTTTGATCCTCTACATATGATTTAACCTGCAACAAGCCCACATACACGGTATATCGTTAATGGAATAAGGTTTCGAGCCTGGAACCCTTCGGCCCCAAACCTTAACACTATTCCACCGTGGTTCCCAAGTTTGGACCAAATTAACAACAAGATACTTTAAAATGTTCCACATATATTTGTTACTTATATAACATTTATCATTAAAAAAAATAAAAGAACTTATCATTTGGCATTTACCCTCAGCTTGGAGAAGTTTAGTTGTATTCCCCATTTTCTCAAACCAATGTCGTATCTCAGCAAACCTTGAAAATTATACGCCTATCCCCTAACTTAGTGCGTTCAGTAAAATGAAATTGTAATACTTAAGAAACTTTTCAATTTCTGTTACAGCAATAGTATTATAATGTCATAAAAATTTGGTATTAGTCCCAAATAAAGCAATAATTCTCAATTTCTCAAATGGACTGAATTAGTTCGTGACATTTTCAGAAGAAACAAATGTACTACTACTAGATGCCTTTTCTTTGACATAGACAAAGTATATATTTGATAAAATGTAGCAGAAATCTCATCAAAATCGCTTCACAATTTTTAAGCTCATCAAACTTTTTAGCAAAATGCTCATAAAATTTGTTAATAATTAAATCCAACTCACGAGAGAATTTTCTGAGAAAAACAGCATATTTTCGATGATCTCGCTTTTCTCAACTTTGAAGAGTGATTGAAATTAATAAAATTGACACATTTACTTCTAGATCAGCACATAATGTTGTTTTTTTTTATGTAATTACAAGAAATTCATTCGAATTATTATATTAAAATATTTATGTTTGTTGTTCCTAAAGCCATAAATAACATTTCAGACACATACTTTTTAAACTCGGAATAAAAGTCAAAGTAACTTTGACAATATTCTTTTATTTAACTTTACTTGTTTCATAATTGTACAAATAGTATTTTATAAACGATTTTTCAGCCTCTTCTTGATCCGCTTTATTCTCAAATTTTGTAGATTAGTGCGTTTTAGATAACGATACAATATTTTGAAATTTTTAGAGCTTAATTATAAGATGATTGATTAATTAAATTTTGATTCCATAAGAGTGGTACCATCTGGTAGTGAAAAAGTAAAAGGTTATTATAATCCATAATATTTATTTCCATTATATAATTTTCCGATTATAATAATTTATAATTTAAACAATCAATTATAATTTATAAAGAATAAAAAGTAGAAAATAATCAAAACAAAAATTGATGCTTTGTAGTAGACTAATTAAATTGTGCTTTTAAAAAATTGTTTTGAATGCTCTTTAAAGTTCCACTAAGTGACTAAATTATTTAATTTTCTTACAACTCTTTTAACGACTCGATATCTCAAAATTACAAACTTAAAAGGACTTATTCCTTTTTCCACTTACATTACGGTTTCCTCTGCCGCATAAAATATCACCACTCCACACTAGAACCTTTAAGGTTATTTAAGCAGTGTCGCAGACATGAAGTGGAAGAAAAATCACAACACAAAACGCTACAAGTTTACAAATGTTATCAGGTTTACGAATGCGAAGCCATTAGTCACCAGAAAATTTAGAATTAGCCATTAGGCTGGACTGCACAATAGCAGTCAAGCCTAAAGGCTAATTCTAAAGTTTCTGGCATCACAGAGCATCTTGAATTTAAAAAAAAAAAATGAAAATACGCAAAATTATAATATTGCACATGAAATAACTAGTCACAAGTTATAACAACGTGGAATAGAAAAACTTTAAGATGAGAAAAGACAATCCATTTACAATACAAAACATAAATGTGAGAAACGGAGAGAAAAAATATAAAGAAACAAAGATAGTAAGAAAAAGAGAGTTGGTGAGAATTTCGGCTGCAGAACTGGAAAGTCGTGATTGTGATCTCGATTCTGCCACAGATTCATCATGGGTTTATTACAGATTAAATCTGTCACGATCATTTGTCCTCTCACTGATGTGGTGGGAAAATATGAGAGAGGACTGTCGATTCTGGTGTCTTTGTCTTCAATACAATCTCATTTCAAAACCATCACACCCATATAAATTAAGATTATTAATTCGAGTAATTTGACTCTTCGCCTTAACTAAGCCCTTAACATTATTGAAAAAACTTTTGCACAGATATATGGTTAGAGGGGGTATGAAAGTATGGGGTACGCGAAAATAAAAAGACTAATCAAGGGGTACGCGAGAAAAAAACGGTTGGGAACCCCTGTTCTAAGGCGTTTACGCCTTCCGATTTCACTCCAGGTACAGATGATGAAGCCACTGCCTCAAACAAGAAGCGCAATCAGTGTCAAATCAATAGATGCACAATCAAACTGTGAACATTTGTTGAGATTCCCAAAAGTCAGTTTGCGGCTGTATATATATATATATAACCTTAATAGTAATGAAATTCCTACCTCCTTCTACGAACCTTTAATTAATGACTTCAAGATGTAAGTAAAGGATTACATATTAGAGCTATGCTGGCGCAGTTCTAATACTGTGGTAGGGTCTCTCAAGCCAGACAGGTCTAATGTGATTACCTCGAAAACGCATCTTTCAGTCGTTTATTGATGGATTTCAAATTCAAATAGTATTTAACACTTACCGTTACCACCTTAATTTTTAAATGCACTCTTTTCCTTTTTCATCATCATATCTTTAATCTTCATCGTTTTCTCAATGTAGATCGCTTTCATTTTTGTTTCCATAGGTTTCTTAATCTTAATCGAAACTCCCCCAACCTTAGAAGTTTGGCGCAAAAGAAAGTAAGTGATTCCTCTAATTTTTTAGCTGTTCGTATAGATTTTACGAACCGCCTTAAAAATAGCATCTATAAGCTTTTACCGATAAACTACAGTCTTTCCATTTAATTTCAACATTGATTGATTTTCATGACATTGATATATATATACATATAAAATATTTTGTAATTGGAAGAAATTTCCTATGTATAATGTGCTTTATTTTTGCATTCATTGCATTTTATTAATAATTTATTGCATATATATTGCATTTTCTCGAAAAAAATATTATAAAACAAAGGAAAGTGATGAACAGGAAATTAATGTTAAGAAAATGTAAAATTTAATAACAAAATGTCTTTAAAAACTTGTTTCAGTAAACAAATCTTTAAAAGCATGCTGTTTTTGGTCATTAAAAGATAGCGGTAAAAATGACCGCTCCTAGTCTTTCTAGATATGCGGAAAACGCCGTCTTTCTAGTGTTAAAAGCACTTTTATCTCTTGAAATATGTATTTGAGGAAGAATATTGTTCAATCTCAATTTATATTCTGCCAAACAATGCAAGAACATTTTAAATTATTTCGTTTCGAATTAATAAGTTCGAAAAATATAACTGTTTGAACCAAATTTCGCATAGATACATTCTATTAATCCAAAATTCTGATAAACGATATATATCATGAGTTGCGTACGAAAAAATACCGCTCTAATATTAAAACTATACATTTCTTTTAACGGAATAATTTTATCTCTGTAAGACAGATTTGAACCCTGCAGTCATTTTTTTCCATTCTTTCTCCAAAGAACGGCTGTAGTAGAGCATTTTTCACGTTGTCATCATTTTTACGCGGTCATAATCGTGTCTCTGGTATTCAACGGATAGTTAGTCCGGACTTTGAGACACAAATTATAAGGTCGTTCTAAGTATTGCTCTCAGCAAAACCACTCTATCAGCCTCTGTGCAGTCGTGTCTTGCCCTGAAGCATCAAAGCCTTAACCCTCTCACATCGAGCGAGGCGGTCTGGAAATTTCACCTTAACATCTACGAAAGCCGGTCTTTGGCTTCTTTTGAGGGGAGGGGAGGTTCTGAGATGACCTCGGAGATAAGCGCGATATGGTGTCCAATCATCCTTGCCCATCATAGCCCATTTCCGTGCGCCTTAAGGGAAGGATATAGAGGGTGATGGGCTCCCAGTCTAGGTCTCCCACCTAATGTCGAGAGTCCAATTCATATCGCAAACTCCCAAAAAGTTCCGGTGTTAAAGGGGCTAGGAGAAAAAAGTCACCTCGGGATTAAAGAGTTAAAATGGACATTCACGAGGGGAGTGCTCCAGTCCATTTACAGCAAGGAGTCATTCCATTTTCGAATTTCCAGGCCATCCATTTAGGTGGATTATTCACGGGTAGGACCACACCAACCGCAAAAGCATTACCTACGGGCACTCCGATCCCCTAGGGTTACTGTGCCTACTCCTCCCTCCCCTCTACTGGTAGAACGAGTCCTCTCGCCCTGATTTCCTCCGACTGACTCCCCCACACACTCCCCTTTCCCATGTTTATGGTTTTCGCTTTTGTGAAAGAGACTCGATTCCCCTTACCATTATCGTGATCAGTTTTACGGCCTAGTGCACCGAATGAAAATCCAAACATTTCGACCACACCGCGCCAATTCTCATCGGATTTTGGCATTGACTAAGGGTTTTGGCACGGTGTGAGCCAAAGGGGGTGGCACGGCGTGATCGTGGATGTCCCGCTTTAGTGCTGATCAATGCATAATTCTTGCTGCTACCTAGATGAACTGATGTAAAGTTTTGATTTCGAAACCTTAGGGTTCCACGTTCGAGACTCACTTCAGTTCGAGTTCACCAAAGAACAGCGGAGTATCGAAGGTTGGTTTACGTTAAATCTGCTGTCGTGTTTGTGGTATAGTGCAGAAGTTTATAGCGGTTTTACCAGTTCAGATTTCGTCCTCACCATCTGATCATGGTTTAAAATTAAAAATACCCTCCCAAAATAGCCCTCGTGTTAATTCAAAACTTGACGTTAATATATCTAAACTGAAACAAGCCCTTATTTTAGGTGGCACTGTGATGGCTCTAAAAGTGTGACAATTTGAAATTTTTTTTGTCTCTGTTCTTGTCCAGAAGCCAACCAACAAAGACCTTTACTTATTTCAGATAATGAGCTTGGATTTCTGATTTTTCCGATACGTGCATATTTCGTTCCACAAACTGCTGTTGGAATTCTGGTGTTATGTGATATACGTTGTTTCATCACCAAACACTGATTGGCTCGAAAAAATCTGTACCTTTTGTGCAATAGTGTATAATCATGTTTCCTATTTAAAAATTATGGAAATGGGGAAAACCCTGCTGGTGTCATTTTCTCAACGATTTCAGGATGGCAATAGACTGATTCAAGACATAACAGCCAATGAAGCTGAAGAAACAACAGAATATTTTACTGGAATGACTATAATCTTGCTAGATAACAAATAAATTGCTTAATTAACGTTCCGTTTTGCATAAATACAACAATTTTGAACGGACCTCAAAACTTTCAAGTCACGCCAGACAACGAGACGACAACATGAGTGAGAAGCTGCCGTATACGTAAGCGGGTTCTCGCTTCTCCGGAGGATATAGCAAGTAGTGGAGTAGTCACCTCCTCTCCGATGAAGGGACGTGCCTCCTTCGGAAGTGGTTTCGCAGTGGCTGGTGACCGAATTCCAAGGACTCCAACTTCAGTGCCTGATTTGCTGACTTGGCGTTCCGGTGATTCAGATTTTACCGCACAGCTTCGCGCCAAGTCGCGTTGGCTTGTATGCATTAAGGCTGCACCGCCTTTACTCCAAAATTCCATGGAACGATTGTTCCTAATTAAATTACAGAGTTGGTTTTCCTCCAATAACATAATTCATGTTAATCAATATGGGTTCCGAGAAAATAGATGCTGCGAACTTGCAGTTACAAGAATTTTGTCTAAGATTTGTTCTCTTACTAATAATTTACATGCTGCATTGGTGTCAATTGACATCAAAGCCGCCTTTGATAATATGAATTGGAATGTTCTCTTTGGCTTGTTTGATAAATTTAATGTTCCTTTTGCATACATAAATTCTATTTTTTATTACTTGATTAATAGAAGTGTTGTTTTCAATTATTGTAATTTAATTGTTAAGAATAAGATTTTTAAAAGGTGTCCCCAAGATTCTGTCCTGGTCCCCTTTCTTTGGAATTTTTATTTTGATCATATTTTGCATTTAAATAATGACTTGTATTATCTTCAGGTATTTGCAGACGACCTAGCCCTTGTCACTTTTGGTCGAACTAGGAAAATTTTAGAAACTAACACTAGCAATGCATTAGACTTGATTTCTCAGGAATTAAATATTCCAAAATTAGACATCTCTATCGACAAGTGCCAGGCGTTGGTTTTCAGATCAATTAGTTCTCGTTCATTGTATAAGCGTAATACTGCTGTTTTTAATAGCAACCCAAGTTTTAAATTAAATGGCAGATCAGTCAAAATTACTAAAACCCTAAAATATTTGGGTTTAATTTTTGATAATAAACTATCTCATATATTGTTTGTATAGGAAATCTTACAATTTGTGTTCAAATTTTAATGGATTAATTGCCTCAAATTGGAGTGTGTCTCCCTCTCTATTAAAATGTTGGTATTTGAGAGTAGTTGAAAAGGCACTACTTTACGGCGCTGCTGTTTGGGGTGGTGCCTTGACTAAATCCCAGATTGCTAAATTACACTCTATTCAAAGAATGTTTTTATTGAAATTGTCTCGAGCATATAAAACTACTCCAACAAATTCTTTATATATTCTTTTAGGTATTCCCCCACTTCATTTGGTTACCAAATCACTATTTATTAGGTTTAACATTTGGAAACTTAGATCGGATAAGTTTAGGGAACTGATCGATCCTATTTCCCTAGATTTTTATAGAGATATAAATTCTATTTCTTCGAATAGAAAAATCATAATTTGTGAGGACTTTACTGATTATGATTATGAGGTGTACACCGACGGGTCCAGGATTGGTGACAATGTTGGATTCTCGGTGTGCTTTTCTGAAAGAAATTCACTATTACCTGTTTTTTGCTATAAAATGAGTTCTTTTAACTCTGTTTTCCAGGCTGAGCTGGCAGCACTTAATTTTGCTGCTGGTTGGGCCTTAGAAAGAAATGTTAAGATCAAAGTGTTTTCCGATAGCAAATCCTCTATTGAAGCGATTAGAAGCCCCAAAGTCAAATCTAATTTCGTATTATCAGTTAAGAATAATCTGTACAATGCTAAGGATCTAGTCAGCCTTGTCTGGGTGAAAGCTCATGCCGGTAACCCGGGCAATGAGCTGGCTGATCACTTTGCAAAAATTGCTTCTTCTTGTGGGGCCGATATGTCTATACCTGCTCCTTCTTCTTATGTAAATAGAGTTTGTAAGGAATTCCTTATGAACGAGTGGAACTCATACTGGAAAAATTCCACCACTGGCAAACGTACAAAAGAAATTCTTCCGTCAGCAAATCTGGGCTTATTGATTAGCAACAAATATGTCATTTATCTGATTACCAATCATGGACCTTTTCCAGCATATCTGTGCAGGTTCAAGATTTTGAACAATCCTGATTGATTGTGTGGTGAGAATGGAGATGTTGACCATTACTTGACTTCATATATGTATACCAAGGACTATCATTTACTACTTCCGACAGGTGCTGCTCGGACTCACTGGACTAGAAAACTTTGTAAAAACTATTTATTTTTAAACAGGTTGAAGTAAATTTTTTAAAATTTCTAGGGAAATTTGTGATGATTTGCAGCGTTTGTGATCTGAATTGTATATATATATATATTGTTATGTAAGTATTCCCTTGATTGAGTTTCTATTTTTTATCATTATTATTATCCATTTTTGTTTCTTGTGTTTTGCAACGTTGGTTTTGTTTTTTAGCACCGTTGGTGCTTTTGTGTTGTATGTGTTTGTGTATGTTTCTGTCTGTGTTTCTGTGTGTTTTTGTTTGTATTTCTTTTGCACGTTGCTCTGTAATCCATACCCTCCAAATATTGTAACTTTTTCTTTCATGACTGGTCTGGCTCCTCCCCGTCGATCCTTGCTGACTCTAAAGCCTTTGGGTGAGTCGGTCGGCGTGGGTTATGTATGTATGTATGCTACTCCGGTGGGAGGACGTTTGATGTCCGGCAGGGTTGGTGTGTATGATACCCACTTGCACGGTGGATCTTTAAAGGAATCGGGGAATCGACTTTTGTAAGTCATCATGCTGTTTTGTAAGTCGTCACTCTGCCGCCATGCACTGCGACCCCTCTGTCCAAAAATAATAGTGGTAACATAATAATAAAAATGGCATTTCTAATGGATAATAAAACTATTTTCGGGACTTCGGGTAAAAATACTATAACACATGGCATGTGCTTTAAGGATAGAAGAAAATAAACAATCCATTTTTTCTTGTGAAAATTGGTCCCAGAAACCTCTATAAATCTTCTCTCTTCTAACAGACTTTTTAAAACTTTAGTTTCTTCACTAATAAAATAAAAAGACCAAAAAATTCATTTTTTATGTTTACTGACATAAAAGTTCTCAAGCAATTTATGAAAACCAATTCCATATTGTGCAGCACACTGCACTACCAACACAAATTTCCTTTAAAGTACAGAAATTCCATTCTATGTATGTGCTAACCCGATAAAATCTTCGACCATGGACAGAAAAATACTAAGCTTGCGGTCTATAAAATCCCATTTCCGTTCTTAAAAGCTTATCCCCCTCCCTCTATTGAACCCCTCTTGAATATCGGCAGACGACTCTGGCAGGGACCACTAATTAACTCAGTGGAAATCGTTTGTTCCAGTCAGGGCTGCCTGTCAGCGGGAGATAATGAACTTTCCGGGGCAGGAGCGTGTGCCAGTGACAGGACACAAAGAAACAGGTTGAGCGTCTCCTGCTGCCGCTTTGTTCGCTTTCAGAACGTTCATTAGAAGCTCACTCCCTTTCGTGGTTTTATTCATTTGGGGCTTGCTCGGGTGCAGGGATTTAGTGTTAGTTCAAATTTTTGAAAAGTAGTTTGAGAATCCTGACCGGATAGGTACAACTATTTATCATTACATGATTAAAGAAGTTTTGTCGAAACTTACCCGAAATTGGAAGCCAATAAGGAAAATAAATTCTGTTTAGACTGACAGCGGTCGAGTTCATATTTTCTTGTTACTGAACCATACACGTGATTCTGAAATTTGAAGGGTCCTTTTTCTGAAGGTATCAAGAAGATCTAGTGAATCATGAAATGAGTGAACGCAATCTATTGTGGTGTCTTGGCCTATGAGCGACAAGGTGTAGACAAATAATGAAACATTCTTAGGTTGACCTAATTATTTTATTTCACAGCTATGATTTAAATAAAATTTACTTGCATAAGAAATCTTGAATACTTAATTATGTACAACGAATCAAAGTTCGTTCATTAGAGTTCACAGTTCAATTGATGTCAAAGTTCCACAATATATGGAGATCAAGAACACCGTATTCCGAACGTCTTCTTAAAGATAAAATTCAGGTCCAACAAAGATCCAAGGCAGACCTCTAATTTCACCTATCAGGGTGATAGAATAAGCACGGGACTGCAAGGAGTGCCCGGAAGGTTCCGAAATTCGACGAACCGAGATTTCGAAAATAATTGCTGATTCTCAGCAAACGTTGCCAAAGTCCGAATCAATTCGGAACTTTCAATCAGAGATAATCGCTCAGCTCTTTTCTGCTCTTCCAGAGTCTGAACCACGTACGAGACTCCCTAATCGGTTGTTGTCAACGCTCTTCTCTTGTTTCCGTTCAACACCCCCGTTTTTGTTCGTACCTGAAGGGGTGGAGCTCCGCCTCCCTTTCTTTCCACTGGTCAACCGAACTTACCATCCGGCCAACGATTAAACACCTATGTCTCCAATGGTCATTTTCGATAGTGGGATCCTTCCTGGATATTCTAACCACAAGAGCTATGCATGTGTCTCATGAAAACACCCGCTAATCTACTGATAGCTGGCCCGCATACACTGTTTGACAGAGATTTATCCTGTATATTGTCACGACCTCAGTTCTGCAGGTGCTATTTTTGCTAATGTAATTTTAATGACACTGTGTGTGGCTGGCTTGCGGTTTGCGGTCTGAGTGAAAAGTGGTCGACTCTTTTCTCGTGGGAAAATGTCCTCGTGGGAAGGGGAAAGCATCACACTATAAACGAAACGAGCGGGAGTGGCCTCCCCGAAACTTTCTTGCATACGACCAGTAATGTGGGGTGGATAAATACCCAGTGGGTAGGTAAATATTTTTGGAGTACATACCCGGGTATTTACCCCAGGCTGAGTGTTTTGAGAAAAACAATTATGAATGGTGATTTACAATGAAACATGTAAAATTTATGTATTCCCAAGAACTTGATATTTTGTAAAAAAAGTGTCATTGACCCACATTCCGAGCGCATAAAAATTGGATTTTATTTAACGTTTCCGAATACGACATTTTATTATAGATATCACACAATATTTCAGTCCACCTCTGGTTAATCAAGGCCGTCCATCTGGAGAATGTCGGAACTAAGTTTCAATTTAGGGGGGTTGCCATAATTTCAGAAACGCGCGTTTGCCTCTCGCTACTATTTCCTTCGTAGACCGCGCCAAGGTGAAAGGAAATCATACTGTAAACAACCGTTTGGTGGCAGATTACTGACGCCAATACACAATAGCAATTTGAACCGAATATGCAATTTGAACGCCTTTTTTTAATCGATTGGCAGAGAAATTGGACGCAAATCTACAATTAAGGTTAGAAGGCAACATCCAAAATTTAATTTATCTAAGTAATTTTTGTTAAGAAGTTATTGCATTTAAAAGTATGCGATTATACAGACCGACAGACAGTCAACCCTTTGACGGATTTGGTCCAAAGCTTTATACGGACCTACATTCCTGATGTTAAAACTGTGTACCAAATTATATCCAAGTAGCTATTCAAGGTTTTGAGTTATAGTGTTCACATGAGCGTGGACAGACAGACAGAGTTCACGTTTATGGATTTTCTCCAAAATTTGATAAAAACCTACAAATTATGTGTAAAGACAACATACCGAATTTCATTCTCGTAGCTCTAATAGTTTTCGAGTTACCGTGTTGACAGACAGACATAATTCCAAAATTGTGTTTTTTTTTGCTCAGGGAGGTCTAAAACGTGGAGATTCGTCAAAACCTCGAGTTCGAATTTTTTGACGATTACAATACTTTTTCTTCGTATATTTTGTATACCAGAAAGTGAAAAGATTCGCCAAGCAGAATTTTTTTAGTCCTTGTGACAACTTCAGGAATGCTTTGAAAATAAATAAATGAAATAATGGAGTCATTTCATTCTCTCGTGACACATATAAAGTGCCTCAATTAAAATTTGACATCTATTTTGCATCATGTATTGACTGCAGATAACGGTTTAAGAACTTTCCTTTTTATCTGTTTGAAATATTTTTTTCAATTTTAATTTATATTTTCTTTACCAATAAAATTTTAGTCCTAACACTCGTATCTTAACTTAGTCTTTTGTTTGCTATTAGCCGTTAAACTTTGTCTAATTTATTTAGTATATTTTACTGTTTACTCTAGAGTCATTCGTGTTCGTTAATATTATTAGAGTAAGTCTAAGATGAATAGTTCTGAATTCTTAGAATTTATAATATATTTATTTAGTGGTACATTATTTATTAGATTCGTTTCATTTTTATAAATTAATAACTATATCTACACACCAGTATGCTAAAAAAGTAAATGCCTAAACGAATACACTTCTCAGAACTCAAATACATTTACTCTTGGAATTTTAATAACTATGGATTTGTAAATGGAAACTTGTAAAACGATTTCGTACGACTATCGTCTTTTTTTCGCAGTATAATTGCGAGCACGCCAAACAATGAAGCATTTTTTTAACTCAAAAAGCTTCTAAAAAATATAACCACATCAATAATGCGCCTGCCATCCACATTAGATGTTGGATGGCAGGCGCATGCGCACTGTGCCTTATCATGCAACATTTAGTTACATATTTAGATAGCATGTGCAGATGAGTTTATCATGTCATAGCACGTTAGATAAACTGACTCAATTGCATTCGATAGTTTTATTTAAAATGCAAATATCAAACGCGATAACAAATTTGATTCAACTCTTGAAATCATTTTTATTATTATTTATTTTTGACTTAAATAAAATTTAATAAATTCCATTTGAAATCATTGTTATGATTTTAAATAGAATTATACATGTAAAATGTGTGTAAAACGTTTATTAAATCTTAGGTAATTTTCACTCGTGAGAATATTAGACGCTATAGTTTGAATGATAAAATTAATTAGCAATTTGACAACAAATCTTGTTTATAAAAAGCAAAGAATATATGTAAGTTTAAGAAAAGCTATTTAGGATTAGAAGGATTGACTGCTTGGTAAAATAGGAGATTTGTTTGATGATATGAAATAATTGTGAAGTAAGGAATTAAGTACAAAACAGCAATGATCTTCTTTTGGCGTTAATTTCAGCTCCTTATGTTTCGAATATTTGGACTATATAAGGTATCAAATGTATTCAGATTCTTTCCTCTTAAATTATGATGAGCATATCCCTCACTTGCAATCAGTATAGTAGATTTTACAGTGATAGAATTCGTTTCCTACTCCATTTTCATTAAAATTTGCATATTTAAGGCAATTCTTTGCTAGACTTGTAATCCTGAGTGACATTTTTCTCGCGTATGAACCAATAATACAAAGTTTAATTAGATTTCATTTTAATATGATTCTCCCAGCAATCTGAGATGGTGCATTCATTTAAACAACTTTTTATATACTTTTAATTATGGAAGCTTATTTCGTATTTTCCTGATGTCTAATTTTAATTCTATTTTCTGCTGTAATAATTTAAATTTGTTTATTTGAACTTCTTAATTGTAAATTGATAAAATTCTCGGTTACTGTTCAGTGAATTATTAAATCCTTTTTCTATTTTTGTTATTTGTCTTAACTATAAATTATTTGAAAATCATTAATAAACCCTAATGGTCAAACGTCCCTCTTTAGAATTAACAAAAGCAATTACAGTTCTATTTGAGATCACTGTTGCCTGATAGCAGACTTTGGGAGTCAGAATCGAATATCAATGTCATCAAAAATTCCACATATATACACTATCTGATCGGAAGTATCCGGACCCTTTCTGGTCTTCACATTTTTTAGAATTTCCCCTGAAAGGCTAAGGCCCTTGAATTCGACCATGAAAAGAATAGACTCTAACTCACATTTTACAGTGAAGATTCGGAGAGGGCACAAGGGACCATCTACAAATTGATCAAGACGAAAATTATTTATTTCCACCCCGCTTCAAAGAAAGCTAACGAGATGAAACTTTTAGAAATGGTTATGTTTGATGAGCATAATATTTACATGAATTTTCGTAATCGCAGCACAAATATTCGGGAAGATATAAAGGTTTTCTTAAAAAATCTCAAATTTTCCTGTCTGTTTTTTGCTTATAACATGCAGAGTTTTCAGTTATAGTATACGACACTTACAGAAAAAATGACAATATGTTAGAAAAACATTGTGTAAAAATTTGGAAAAACAATTTTGAATATTAGAGAAAATATGAGTAGTTGTAGCAAATAATATTTTACTGCGCATTTTCTTTCATAACTTCAATGCAGGGCAACTTATGCAAAAAATACAGGCAAATATCATTAAGATTTAGAAAGATATCAGCATTGCATTGAGAAGAATTTTTACTTTCTTCTAAGAGAAACAAAACGATGAGGGGTTTTCCAAAACTTGATATTTTTACCACGTTTTTATTAACTCGCTTTCTTGTCTGTCTGTCTGTCTGTTCGGTACAAATCTTGCGATCGATTTTAAACTAACTTCCCGATGAGCTGGAGACTTGAAACTTTAAACATAGTTCAGAACTAGATGACAATGCATTATTAATTCGCTTTCTTGTCTGTCTGTCTGTCCGTTTGTCTGTCATTTCATATTTTGCATGACGCATCCGCAATACGTTTTTCATTATATCTCCAAAACTATTAACATTATAGACTTTGTTCTTGGGTATATGGATGACCCATGGTATCATCGAAGCACCCCCATATTTTAGCCATGTCTTTGCGCATGCGCAGTACGTTTTTCATCATATCTCGAAAACTATTAACATTACAGACTTGGTTCTTGGGTATATGGATGGCCCATGGGATCATCGAAGCACCCCCATATTTTAGCAATATCTTTGCGCATGCGTAGTACGTTTTTCATTATATCTCGAAAACTATTAACATTACAGATTTGATTCTTGGGTATAAGGATGGCCCATGGGGCCATCGAAGCACCCCATATTTTAACCATATCTTTGCGCATGCGCAGTACGTTTTTCATTATATCTCAAAGGTCATACATAACTTACTTTTTCAAGAAAATAACAATTTTTTATTTATGATCAGGTGAAGAGAAACTGAAATAAACCTGAAATTTGCCACATGTCTCCGTCATAATCTCATCAAGATGTTTAAAATTGATTGCAAAATTTCACACACAGAAGACTAAAAAGCAGAAAATAATTATTTAAAAAAATAAAAATTTTAATAGACCACATTTTTAAAACGGACTAAAAAGTATAAAATAATTTCTTCTAGCCCCATACAGATTTATAAACCCATACAGATTTAAAACGAAAAACGTGGGGCGCATGTAATAGATAATTGATGTATAAATAGTTTATTTAAATTTGAATTTTCGAATAATTTTATGGAATTTAATAAAGATTGAACATTTTTAATACCCAGGCATATTCACAAATAAAATTCATAATGTAAATTGCAGTTTGACGATTACTGTTCGAATATTAAACTTTAAAAAATATCAATTTGTGGAAAACCCCTCATCGTTTCGTATGATATAACAGAAAACTCTTCATGTCATAAGCAAAAAACAGGCAGGAAAGTTTGGGATTTTTTAAGAATTATATCTTCCCGAATACTTGTGCTGCACGCCTTTTATGCAGTAACAAAAGAGCTACAACACAATTATTAGCAGTGCAACACAATATCAATGAAACTTAACTAAAATTCAAAATTTATTTGTTTGTGGGTAAATTTAAATTTAAAGACTCAAAATAAAATAGAATTGTAAGGTTATTCACTTTAAACAAAAGTTAGATTTAAAACAAACAAAAAATTCAGGGGGAAATAATTAGAAGCCATGAATATATGAAGTAAACTTAAATAAAATTAAAAATTAATTTATTTGGAAATAAACTTAAATTAAAAAGAATCCAAATAAATTTTAAGGTTAATCGTTTTTAAGTAAAATTCAGATTTAAAGAAATAATAAGGGAAAATGTTTATAAAGCCTCGAATATCAGTGAAACTCAAATAAATTTAAAAGTTTATTTATTTGCAAATATGTTAAAATTTAAACTCAAATCAAACAAAATAAAACTTAAAATCTATTTGTCTTTGAGAAAAATTGAGATTTAAAAACAAAAATTAATAGTAAAAAAATGGTGTGAATGAATTTTAGACTTCTTGAGATCAATTGAAGATCCTCGTGGGCAGGTTTGAAGGATTCGACATTTTGTAAATAACTCTGTACATTCCTGTTTTAATTTGTGTAAGGTATTGGTTGCCTGTTCTGTTTGCTATGAATTGAGAATCTGATATACTGATGCACTTTCTTTTTAGGATAACGATTGGTAAGTGTTTATTGAGATATTATTGCGGTTGATTTTATACATTAATTAAATTACTAAGAGTTTGTAAGGCTATGTTACCTCCATTCCGATGGCGGGAAGTACCTCCAGCGGGAGGATTTGGGGAGTGGCCGATGAGGCCTCTTAGGACTCCACCCTCAGTTCCCGTGTCGCTACGCCTATCACTCAGATCACCCCGGATGCCAAGGCAAAGGCGAAGGGAACTAAATTATGGTTATCCTGCTTGTGGTTTATAGATAAACATTCCGCTTCTGAGCTATATGAAATGTAGTGGGGACGGACCTGGTATGTTTCCTCGCTAAAATTATGGTTACGCACAAGAACAGGCGCTCAGCTCTCCAAACTCCTACGTCACACCGCTTTGTTATTGAGGTTGAGATGAACACCGAATAGAAAGTTAGCGAGCATTATTTGATGACCATCTTAATGAATTTGATATCTCGTCAAATTCGGCAACAGAAAAATATTTCGAAAATTTGATTTTCTGTTGATATCTGGAACTACAAAGTTATTAATCTTTCACGAAAACAATTATTTTCTTAAAGATCCTATCGAAAAACTATCTCGGTCTCGAAAATTTATTTCGGCATTTTTCAGATCTTAGATCCTAATTTTGCACCCAAAAAAGGAATTTTAAACCTTAAGTGTAACAAGTCTCAGAATGTGTATGTACATTACAGTTCTCATTATATGTGTAATTTTATTACACTGATATTTATGAAAATAAAAGTTATATGGTGTCTTATCTTGTGAATAAATTCATATCAACATCCAAATAAGCTGCAATAACTGAAATCATTCAGATATTTATTTTGTTCTGATTATTTTAAACACCTAATTATAGATTTGGGAGTCAAACCTAATTGGATCTAATGATAGATGATGATTTTGCAAAATATATGGGCCTCAAAAAATATACTTTCATTTAGATAGTCACTACCAGATGTACTTGAACCAAGACTTTAAAATAATGCTATGACCAGGTAATGTATATTCCAGAAACAATGTTATCTGTCTTTCACGGAATACCTTAATCTACAACCCTTCCTTTGTTTATAATACTGTCCAATCAAGGGATGGGTGGACAAGAACTGTCAAGAACATCTTTTCGGTCATTCTTTTCATCACTTATCCCTCCGTAGAATTCTAAAAAAAACTCTGTCTGTCAAAATAACATTATGCCATCGAAATAATTCACGAAAAGACCCAAAAGAAAAGTACTAACTTTATTTTCTTTTCTTATATTTGACAGGAAGGTACCAAAGAAACTTATCTTTTTCTTCGGAGAAAAAGAAAAGGCTTTAACTGAGCGTTGTATAGTAAACACAATGAAAACTTTTGATCCCTTTACACAACAAATGCTTTTTGTATAAAAAGCGACACAAAGGCTCATCATAAATTCGATTTAACAACGCCAAAGAGGGGAGTCTCTGTATCTTTTTATATAAATAAAAACTGATATCGCTGCCAACAAAAAATATCGAAAATTTAAGGAATATCGTTTGTCTAGTTCGTGAATAAGCAAAATACAGTGAAATGAAAACTCATACTTTGTTCATTTTAAAATATCATTGAAAAAAATAAGTTACTTACTTTCACCTAAAATTAATTTTTTGAAGCATTTATAATATAAAAAACTTCTTAATTTACCTAAAGAGAAACCACTGTAACGATATTTTGGTCAGACAGCAAAATTATAGCTGTCCATTAGGTTTACATGTTTTTTTCCCTCGTATTACAAATATAATAATCATCTCAAATTCGAGACGGAATTTTGATAAATATATAAAAACAATTTCGTCTTAATTCTGTATATTTGTATATCACTGTATGTGAACACGGCGTCACTGTCTTAAGAACTAGATGCGTGATATTCAATCAAAAGTTGTCTTCAGACCAAAATTATAGATTTGTAACAAATTTTGGACTATTGTGTTGTCAACAAGAATAGAATCTGTCAACTTATCTACCCGTGTGTACATTAGCGTGTACCAGAATTGAAAAATTCAATAAACTATAGGGAGAAAATTTGGTGTGTGGTGTTTACACCAGAAATATAGATAGATATCAAATTATAACAACAGAAAAACGTCAAAGAAAAGAGGTACTTTTTTCTATTCTCGACTTAATAAACTATCATTTGAAAATAAACAAAACAGTGTCATACAGTGAAACTTCGATTAACCGTCAGTTGCCCGTTATGGTCTTAAAAAATATCAACAAACAGACAACTTAAATGTCCACCATACTTACTTTTATAACTACTGCATAGAACTGATTTTTCTATCCCATTGGCAAAGCACAACTCCTGTGTTTGGAAGAATCCCATAATCCACATATTCTACTTGTCTATTGCGCTGACCAATCAGATGACGGGAGGGAAAATGCTGTCAGCAGCAGACTTTTCCGTCTTTTCATTCTTTATCCATTCGTAGAATTCTAGGAAGTGTCTACATGTCTCGGTAATCGTTTAAATCATTCGAGAAGTACGCAAAAGAAAGACCAAACTTTATTTTGTGCTGACTTCCTCTTCTGACATTTGACAAGAAGAGTCTGAAAGAATTTTTCGGAGAAAACGAAAATGCTTTAAGTGTGCATTTTACAGAAGACACAGAGAAAACTTTTGATTCCTCTATACAGCAAAAATGAACTTTGTTGTTGTTGAAAACGTGACAAAAATAGTTTGTCATAAATTCCCTTTGTCAACGTTAACGAGGAAACTTTTAACAATTTTTTGTTGTTTGAACGAGAATGTCATCTGAATTTTGAATGCCTTATAAATCATAAAAATAAATTAAAATTCAAATTGATTTTTGGACATTTCACGAGGACACTTAAAAGATCATGTTTGTTACTCCTAATAACATTTATTTTTAGTGTGCGTGCTTTCGGGAAAAATGTATCACATAATGCTGTTTCACTCTGTCAATAGCGAAATTACTACATGCACCAAACAAAAGAGTTCGAAATTTTATTGGCACTTTGCATTCCTTGCGCATTACTTAAACACGAAGTGACTCCAACTGTGTATTAAAAACTGTAAATCAAGTTCTTTCTCTCCATCCAGCCAGTGGTCCAACCTAATAAACCAACTTCTTTAATTGGACCGATGACACAATTTTATTAAGCTATCAATTTTTTACTTTAAAATTTTAATTAAGTTTATTAAAAGTTTATTAAATTATTAAAAGTTTTAATTAATTTAATTTATTTTAAAGTCCAATTTTTATATCAAAAATAAATTTATTAGCTGTTAACAAAAGGTTAATAACATGTTTTATCGTACAAGCAATTTGAAGAACTAACTTTCAAGCTTTTAAAATAAACAATCACAAACATTTACATTACGTGCAGTCTGTGCCTCGAGAAAAATACATCAGAACACTGGCTTAGCTCATAATTTGATTATAAGACTGAAGCCTGAAAACAATTCGTTACAGTCTTAATACCTCCCTGCTGGGAAAACGTTTCGGAGGTTTAATGACGAAAAGCTCATGTAGTCCTTGGAATAAGCATGACGGGTTACCATCATGGGTCAGAGCACTCCTCAAAAAATGCTTAAAATTTTTAAATAGCATTTAGAATAATTTTTCAAAATTAAGACCTAAACAAAGAGCAGATTAAAATTTTTAACAGTGAAAAGATGACCTTATATTTCCGGATCTCTTGCACATGAAACTAATCTGTTATCTATTAAATCGAACACTGAAAAGCTAAAATATTTCACATTCTTTATAGGCCTGAGTGCAAAATGAATAAATTCAAATTTATACCATAATATGAAATTTGAAAGTCTTAGCTTCTTAGCATATATATATAGCTTCATAACCATATATTTTTGAAAAATAAAACATTTCAAATTTTTTACAGATTTAAGGAAGGATCATTAAGCTTAGGAACCCTGCTGAATCTTAACAGTGTTTCTTCTTTTTCTTCACGTGTTCCCCAGATAGCAATTTTAGTTTGCAGCAAATTTGCACTGCAAGTCTGCAAGCTTTCTGCAAATTTGCCACGACAAGTGTGCAAGTGTGAAACAAGCTTGCAGCAAGTTAACGTAAGCCTCGAAGTCACCATAGGACGAACTTGCAGCAAGCTTGCATTGCAAACTCATTGTAAATTATAGCAAAAACAGAGAAGGAACACAACCCAGGATAGAACTCGCGACCTACCGGTTCGGAGGCTGACGCGGTAACCACTCAACCAATTAAACTCTGAGAGGAGAAAATAGATTTCGCTAATACATCGTTCCATTCGATTCGTATACGACTTATTTAAATAAATCGTATACGATTTCATTAATTTTTTGAGTTGAGAATATGATTTGAAGTCAAAGAGAGAGCGATTTTCGCTAATAACTACGTTTTGCTAGTAGAATAAATTATGAAATTATAGAGTTCAAAAGTAATTACTTTAAAATGGGACAAAATGTCTAAGTTATTATTTTTCAACAAACATTGACTGTTTTTTAGATTTAATTTTGTTTATAAACGTTAAAATTTCAACATTAAGAAAAATGCGATATAGTTTTCTTTAAAGTGGGAGTGATATATTTAGTAAAAAGATGAAAAATGCTTCAAAAATTTTTTTAAAGTTAGTTTTTTCACAAATTATCGTTGATTTATTGAATTAATGAAAAGAAGGACGGTCTAGGAGATGCTATTAAAAATCGGGTGTTTTTTTTTAAACAGAGACAAAGATAATTATCTCTTTGTGCTGTCTTTGCATGAAGCTTGTTTTGCAAAGTTGCAGCAAGTTTGATTTGCAAGGGAGGTGGCGCTATTTGTCACATCGAACTTGTAGCAAATGCGTTGCAAGCTTGGGTGGCGCTAGTTGTCACAGCGAACTTGCTACAAGTTCGTTTCAAGTTTGACGCGTCAAATTTTGCCATGACAAGGGAATATCAAACTCAAGTCAAAATCAAACTTGCTGCAAACTTACGTGCTATCTGGGTTATGGATTTTATGCTGGCGTTTCACTATATATTTAGCTTTTCTCTTCGATTCACACTTTGTTGGGGTTGAATGCGATGATTCACTGTAATTAGGGAGTGACTCAGGCCCATGTAATTTATCTGATAAGCTGAAATTGTCAACAGCAGCATTGGGGCCATCATTAGTTGCTGCATTTTCATTTGTAATAGTTTCTGATGTGTGCATAGCCTCATAATTTCTCTCTATATTTTAGGTAGCTAAGCTCTCGGCTGTTTGGGAATTTAAACTTTTTCTTCTAGTATTTTCCACATCACTGACCAAAGAATATGGAACAGTTTTAACATCAAAGAGAAGATCTTCCTTTTTCAACTGCATTAATTCAGCCATATCTTCTTTCTCAATTCTCATTTCAATCAGATATTCATCATATTCTCTATTCACTGAAGACGAAAGTCATTGAAGACTTTCGTATGATATTTTCGTTTCGGAAGAATCTGTATTGGACTTTTTCTGTGCACTGTCACTTAATCTATTTACACTTACAGGAATCTCTAATCAGGAATTAATTCATCCTCCACGGTTAGTGTATTTTCTCTAAAACTCGTTTGGTTTCCTTTTTCAGGTTCAGAACCAAATTCAGCATCTTCGATGATTTCCTGATTGATATCGGATACGATCTTTATACTGAAGCCTTTATTTCCAGATTCCTGACATTTTACTTGTGAGATGGCATTCAAAGCTTCATTACCCCTTTTTTTCTGAAATGACTTCCAAGTGCAAGAAATGAGACTTTTCAATAGCATTTACAGAAAAACGATATTTGTTTGGTGTTACCAAGCTTTTGGTTTTAGAAATTTTCATTTTGCTTTCAACAAATGGCTTGTCATTATATCGTCGAGTATTTGACTTTACCATCTCAGTTGAATGCAACGATAACTTTTCAACGGATATTTCGCCAATGTTTATCTTATTTTTTTTATCTTTTTGAAATTTTCTTCACATTGGTATCATTTTTAGACTTACAAGTACTAGTTGCAGCCGACTGTACTTCAGAAAATTTTCTACATTGAAGTCTCTTCTTTTCGTTTATTTTTTTAACTGATCAGAAAATGTTATCTTTAAAAATATATGAAAACACAGAAGGAACTCAAAAGTTATTAAAATGTCAGTTTTTGGAAGAGAATCAAAGCTTAGTAAGATTCAAAACCATATTATGCAACTGAAACTGTTACGAAAAGTTGGTTTCCACATGCTAAAAGATTGAAATCTACTAGAATAGTTATAATTTTACTGAATTCTTAGGGTTGATTTCACTCCAAAACTCTGCCTGATTTTATGAAGGAAGACATGGAATTTATCATTACTGCCTCACAGCGCTCCCATGCAGCGCTGGAAATTAACCGTTTCCAGGATCTATATAATTAATATAATCCTTCGTTAGTATCTTCTTCCAGTATTAATTTGATTAGCTACATGCAAGCTATACTTGTTACTACAGTAATATGATTTTGCATATTTAAGTGTAATGATTTAAATTTAAGTGTTTTTTTTATGAAAGACATAAAAAAATTACATATATTTAATTTCATGCCATTTATCTGTGTTGTTTAAATTATGATAATTAATTAATGTAAGTCAATTTGTTATAAAGCTCCAAGTATGCTAATTAGTATTAGAATTTCAGCAAAATTAAATTATACATACTTTTAGGAATTAAAGTATGTTTGAGTTGAAGACGTATTTGCTTGGTTTATTTAAGAAATAAAGTGAAAACTATAAAATAAAATCGAATGAAAGAAATGTTTTGAGTATATGTAATGCAATTTGCACAGGCCTCTAGAAGCTGAGGTATAATATAATATATTTTTAAATTCCTGTTCTTATAAAGGATTTGATAAAATTAATAAAACGAGTGTTTATGGAGAAATAATACATAATAAAAGTTTTGTATCTGCTACTCAATTATTACTGTTAATGCAAAAAGTTGGATTTCCGTTAAGAAATCTTCTTGCAGAGCATGGAGGATAGATCAGAGGGTAAATAAAAGCAGTGGACTGTTAATTAAATAAATTTATTGTAAACAAAAACATGGACGATCAATGCACAATGAAATAAATTTTTAAGTAGTAACATTTAAAGAGAGACGATTCTCATTGCCAAGGGGGAATACGACACAGGGGTCCGTTCGAAAGTTCATTAAACTCTGCAGCCTTAAATGGCGCGAAACGCCGCGGCGAATGGAAGGACGCGTAGGCGTCAATAGAGCATTTATTGGTAAAAGAAGGCACAAAGAAGGCATACCACTCTCCGACTGTATCTTTATATTCAAAGCAGTTATATGCAAAGGCGAAATGTTTATAATCAACGAAGGCGAAATAATTATAATCAATTCACGAAAGTTCTCTCTTGAAGAGGGCTAGGAGACAAGTCAATTGATCAAACCAAGAATGGTCTCTTCATTTATGAGTCAAAATTGAGTTCAAAAAATGATTCTCGTCGCACTCTGTTCTGAAGAGAACATAGAACCAGTTTCCACCAATCCAATTGCGCTGAAAGATACAATAACAGAGGAACGGGAATAATGGTGCGTGCTTGATCTGTTTCAGAGGGACACTGGCATACCCGAGTTCATTGGAAGGAATCTGTCTCCATTGGAGGGTATTTTTTCAAACAGTGATGGATTCATTACGGTGTTTGAGAGTATTTTACTACTATGATCTTTGTAGTCACACATTCCACTGAAAATATAATTGTTTTTGCACGATTTTATCTAATTTACTAACACAATTTAATATTTGTAAAGGTGGAATTTCATGATCGACTTGGCATACATTTCCTGATTAAATAATAATAGTAAAAGTCAACCAAAGATGTAAGCCATTCTATTTTATTTCAAATTTAAGTTTTATTTGAAATCACTAGGTAAAGAATCATCTGTTTTACATTCCAATAAGAGTCTCAGCTATTCTTCACACGCTCCAAAATTCAAATTTAATCTGCCATAGGAATCAGTATTAAAGAAATTTTGGTGATTTCAACAAGCAAGTCTAACACAGCCTCAAGCATCATGTTTACAGAATAGCGAAACAAATCATTCGAAATGGGGAAACAACTTTTTTCACTTTCAAACTGCAAAGAAGAGTCGTGAGCTGAAAGAGGTAAGAACACTTCTTTTAATGAGAATGAAGAAAGCTTCACTCACCGAGGACGTGACGAGACTCTGCTACTGTTACAAGAAATAATGAAAATTTTTTTGAGTATCACAGCAAAATTCTTAACCAGAATTTGTTTTACATACATACTGAGAAATAAATAAGATGTTTATTTTCTGTCTTCTTCTGGATATGTGTTGCAATAGGAAAAAACTGTGACTTCGGCTTTTAGTCCAGTCATTAAGTGCTAAAAAGGAATGATTTAAAGCAAATTCTGGTGGAGTCGTAATGTTTTGCTCCTGTATGTTTTTTGGGGTGCTGATTACGAATCTGATGTTTCCAACCAAAACTTTTGTTGGAATTTTAGTTATAGCCAAAAAACATGAAAAAAAGGACTTTCCTACCGTTTTTTGCTTATAACTCCAAAACTGTCAAATTTTTTATGGCATCATCATATATCAAAATAATCAGCACAAAATTTCCTACAATTTATGTCTATACTATTTTTTCGTTACGCATACCTTTTAAGTGCTATAACTGGTTAAAGTTTGGCGAATGTTTGACTTGCCTGCTAGCTCGGCTTAAACAACAGCGAACCATCCAATCTGTATGCGCGAAATTATATATCTTACTAAATAAATTCCTACTGAATTAATATACTTTTTCTATCGTAAACCTCTTTGTGCAAATAAAGATTTTATCAGTTATATTATGAGTATACTTGTATAATCTGCACAAAATTCCTTCTAAATCTTTCTACCTTGGTATTACCTGGCTTTCGCGGTTGTGAAGTAAAGTTATTGTCCCCTACCTGCTCTTGGTATCAAAAGAATCGAATGAAATTATTTTAATACTGTGAAATTCAAAAGAAATGACAGAGTGCCACCACTAGCTCTAATAATTGATGCCATCAAGGTACATGATGAAAGTGTATCTATCAACCCTACAACGCTTTTCCAGATAATTTATATTACAAAGCAATCGGATGAACTAGAGGACGTCTTAACATTTGAACTATGTCCCTTTCTATTACCTCTGTTTGATGAAGCTGTAATGCGGAAAGGCACGAAATCCTCTTCATACAAAGCTTTCAAGCCATGTACACGGGATTTTAATGCTGAAAGCGGTGTGTATATCATTGATGGATGATACTTGCTGCACAGAGTCATCTGGAAAAGGGGTTCAACTTTTTCATCAATTTGTGATAATTATGTGACATATGTTTGTACAAAGTACAAATCAACTGCTCTAGTCATTTTCTATGGGTATCCTGAAAATGAAACAGTAGGAGGCACTAAATGTGCAGAATGGGCCAGAAGAACACAGAAACAAATGTCAAGTGAAGTAATGTTTGATGAAACGATGATACGAACTGTTTCCTAAGAAAAATTACTGGCCAATCCGAATAACAAGGATAGACTCATTTTCATCCTGATGAACAAGTTCTCCTCAGTAAACATGATATACAAGAAAGCAGACGAAGATGCTGATTGTTTAACTGTGAAAACTATAGCTTTGGTTCCAACACATCCGTCTGTGGTTGTCATAGGTGAAGATATCGAACTTTTTTTCATCTTAATTGGCATTTGTACCTTTGATAATGTATATTTCCTAAAACTAGGAAAAGGAAAATCGCTGAAAAGATATTTTCTCCACATACAGTTTTAGAAAAAACAATCGCCGACAATATTTTATTCATACATGCCATGAGCGGATGTGACACCACATCAGCTCTTTTTAATTATGTTAAATTGAAGTTTGTGCAGATTTTGAAAAACAATAATGATCTCCTCAAAGTAATTGAAATTTTTAAGAACCCGGATATGACCCCTGAAGCTGTTGTGGATGTAGGGAACCGCTTTCTTGCGGCATTGTATGGCTACCCAATAACTGCCTCGGATACTCCATCCTTGAATAATCTTTGCTACAAATGTTACATGAAATCTTCATTTAACAAGAGTAGCAACATGGCTTCGCTTCGCAGCTGCCCACCAACATTCCCTAAAAGTTTACTATCAGATCCAGCACTGGCTTGGCAATGAAAAGAGACCTGGAGAATGGGGTTGGGAAAGAATAAACAGTGAGCTCCAACCTGTAAACACTCTGAAGTCCCCCGCACCTGACTCTATCCTGTACGCAAGATATCCTGCAAGTGTAAGAAGAGGTGCACAGGAAATTGTAGCTGTAGGAAGGTCAGACTGTTTTGTTCAATGTTTTATCCTCATTGTTGGGGCAACTGCAATAACAGAGGGACTCAAGTAATTAATAGTGATGAGGATGATGATGGTGAACCAATACTGCCCGATGATTTAGTTGAGGCGTCTTTATCTTTGCATGTGGAGGAAGACACAGGTGATCTTTCAAAAAATATTGGACCATAAGCTTCAAAGCGACCAAGATAAAGTGAAGAGACTGTGTAATGTATGCAGATGCCAAGATCATATTTATGACTGTAGTTGTATTATTATTAAGTTATTATGACTTTTAAAGTTTAGAATGCTACTTTTTTTTCATGTCATTTTTTTCTTGGTTACTATATGCCAAGTAATTCAAATTAATTAATAGAAATTTATAAAGTTTAATTAAAAACCACACTAAGTACTTTTAGTTGTTTGTAAAATAACATTTATTGTGAAAGTGAATCTAAGTTTCCATCAACATCAGCCTTTTAGAGCTAATCAAGGAATTTCATTCCTAACTAGCACTTATGTCCGGCGTTGCTCGGGACTAAATTACCTTCATGTCTAATATAACAGATGAAAAATTTGTTTGAAAAAGGAACATTATGGTAGAAAAAGTGTATTAAATAAGTAAAGTATATTAAGAGTAAGATAGCAAATTTTAGTGCATACAGATAGGAAGATTTGTTATTTTTCAAGGCGTGCTAGCAGGTAAGTCAAACTTTAGCCAAACTTCAACCAGTTATGGCGCCTAAGTGGTACGCGTAAAGAAAAAATAGTAGTTTTGTGCTGATTATTTTGATATACGATGATGCCATAAAAAAGTTGATAGTTTTTGAGTTATAAGCAAAAAAATGGGAGAAAATCCATTTTTTTTCATGTTTCTTGGCTATAATTAAAATTCCAACAAACATTTTTGGTGCGAAATCTCGGATTTGTAATCAGCATCCCAAAAAACATATAGGAGCAAAAAATTACGACTCCACCAGAATTTGTTTTTAAAAACTACCTAATGACTGGACTATTTGTCACAAATTTCTATATAAGGCTATCATTTACAATTGTCGTTGACACATAGTTAAGATCATTATTGTCAAAATGATTTTACCTATGTGTCATGCAGTCAAACATCCAACATTGGTATCCATAGTTTTTCTTTTGAAGTATCCAAAACCATTTTCACAATCAGTTTCTGTCTTGTTTTATTGATTGAAAAATTGTGATATTTTCTGGTGATAACTGAAGGCGCTATTATATGAAATGGCCATTTTTTACACCGTAAAAACATGAAAAAGGGTATCTAATAGATAAGGACAACTTAATCGTAATGCTTTTTTTTCTATTATCTCCACTATAACTTCCAATTAATTACTTTTAATTATATGCATAATGTATCCACAAATGATTGCATTCATTTATTCATTGGAAGGAGGGGCAAATCGTGTGGTAATAAAGACAATAATAAAAAGCCATACAGTATTTACCTGGAATCGTAAATGACAACGCACAGACAAATACAATATACAAGTTAATAAAGATATAATATTTTTATTCAAATTGAATAGCAATGAGCATGTCAAAATATCTTTGCAAACGATCCTCATTTTTATTTAGTTTCATATCGCAGCGATGGAAATTGAGAATGTTGTTTAGGGAAAAATTTTCTTTCCTTCATCATAGGATTTAGCCTAAATTTTGATACAAATCTATAATTTTAATTTAAGAATTATCTGCGGTATTTTATCCTTGACTGCGCTTCGGTGCAGCATAGTCAAATAAATGGCACTTGCGCCGTAAAATACCTAAACACTGTGCTTATGAGTTACAGATCTCATATGAACGGACATACACAAATTCCAAAAATATTTTTATTGAAATTAAAAATCGATATTGCTGAAGGTCACATTTCTTTCAAAGATGTCACTACTTTCTCAATGTGTACTTTGTACACGAGGAAGTAAAAGGATAGTTTTCGATATTTCTTTAGACACCTGAGAGATAGTTTTAAAGTTTCACAATAGGAGTAGTGAGGACCAATCTCCTGGTTTTAAACCACGATAAGACGACAAGAACAACACCTGAGGCAGCAGCCCACTTCAAAAACACTCAAACAATCTGAAAACCGTTGGACATCTGATGCCTCAAGCACCAGCCCCTATTTATTGCTCATCTCCATTGTAATCAGGTCTGGGATGTGAAAGCAAGAATCAACGATCTCGGAAATCAGTACTTCTAAAACGATCGAATATAATGAAATTTGATAAAACAAAAATATATCAGAATGAAATAGTATGAAGAATAAATATTTTTCTTTCTATAAGAATTTTTGATTATAAAAAATCGTTATTTCCAAGTAATAACGTTAAATTCAATACTCACTAACAACTAAATCACTGCATTAACTCTAAATGAAGAAAAGAAATATTGGCATGGATTCTAGACATTCGCATTGCGCATTTTTAATGTCTGAAGATTGGCTTGGATGACTAGAATACATTCAGCACTATGCGAAATTTCGTCAGTGACTCAGAGGTTTAGAATTCTCGTTTGCCACACGAGCACTCCGGTTTCGATTCCCGACCAATTAATGCATCGCATGTTCCATTTTAACATGAAATATCAATACCTGCAAGTAATAGAGGCATTCGATAAAAAAAAGGAAGAATTCAGATGTATTCTGCGCTTCGCAACAAAGTATTACATATAGATTCCCGCCCAATGCATCTCATGTTCCATTTTAACATGAAATGTCAATACCTGCAAGCACTAGAGACAGTCGATGAGAAAAGGAAAATTTCAGATGGATTTTGCGTTGATTCATTGAGTAAAGAAGTTAACACAGTGCAAACTACATGCTGTGGTTCTGTTACGCTATATTGTGTGTCTTCTGTTTATTTTTCTGTCTGTCTAGGAGAGTGTTGGCGCGCTGCAGAGAAAACCGCTGGGGCTACAGTTACGAAATTCGGCACAAACATACTTTGGAGGGTGGGAAGGGGTACCTCTGCGTGCGACATGGACGGTTAATTGACTCCATTCGATACATTCATGTAGAAAATCAACAGAAGAGGTGCAAGGCTACTAAAGGAACATAGATTAAATGTCTATCACAATTGGAAGTTTAAAAATACTTTATTGAAATAACCATGAATATCAAATTACACATCAGAAATTAGAATGAAATTATATTCCTGGTCGCGAAAGACGTTTAGTATCTATAGAAAAGTTATTATTAGTCCTTTGCAAACTCATAAACTCGACCGTTAATAATATCATTTTACACAACAATCCAATAAAATTTTAAAGCTGCCTTTATGAATGGAAATGTTCGATTATATCAAAAATTGTTTAGCATTCGCATTATAATTACGAACGTAAAACATTTCTCTGCTGCCACATACATTCATGCCCTAACGGGATGCAATTTGAAACATTCCACGGCAGAATCCAAAAGCAATGGTAAACAATCTCTAAATAAGAATTGTAGCATAATTAAATGGTAGAAGTTATTTCCATTTAATCCAGCATGGGTAACAATTTTTCAAGTAGTTATTCGAAAATATTTCGTTTCATAAATTTTCCTGTCAATGAATTTTGCGAATACTTTTGTCCGAAGTTATTACAATGAAATCGCGCTTGTCACCCTGCATTTTGTCCCTGTATTTAGAAGTTTACACCTATTAATATTAATGCTAGTTAATTCTAGAAGCTATTAATATAGATCAAAGGTCAAAATAAACTGTACGGTTCCAATATCAAATCTGACAGACTTCCGATCAATCTCCTTTTGAAAGCAAGAGAAACTTTCGTATATGAAAAAGTGATAACGCCTATAATTACATTGATATCTCTACAATAATAACAGTACATATTCATTTTCAAATGTAATATTTCTCTAGGTAATTAGAAGGTTCGGTCCCAGTGTTATTAGAAGGTTCGAAAAAATTGCTACGCAGATTTGAAGAAAAAAATGTAATGAACCCGGTTCCTGTTTAGTCAGAGTTGCGCCATAAACAATAATCCCACACGTATTATATCTTATTTATTTTTTCTGTGGTTATACTCAAGAATTTTTTCCTTGTTTAAGGAGAATATTCCGGATATGAAGCTCTAAATGATTTTTTTTAAAAATTGGTTCCACATTGAATTCTGTTCCCAAGTAACAATTTAATGAACAGAGATATAAATAAATAATACTAAATAAAACTTTTCGGTACGGAACAAACAATAAAAGAAAAGTTTTCTTTAAAATTTTTTTTAAAGTTGTTTTCTTCTATTTTATTTTATGCTCTTTTTGCTTTATCTGTTTATTTTACTTTTGGATAGCTCTGTTACGGAAAAAAAAACACAATGTTACTCGAAGTTCTACCACATCTTCACAACTGATAATCATCATTTATAGTATATTTGGTTTCTGTATTTTCCCCTTCTTCTTATTTAAAACTGGACATTTACAAGCGTTCCGCTCCACATCATTTGGAGTACTTCGCATCAAAACCCGTCGTCAATGCGAATATCCGATGAGATTTGGAATGTTGTGATCGAAAAGTTTTGAAATCCTACGTTGTTCGTTTTCCACTTGGCGCATTCGATCATAAATCTGAATATAACCCTGAAGAAGTGAAGCGATGCTCTCTCACAAAAGCGAAAACCACCCGTGAGGGGGAGCAATCCAGGGCTGGGAGACCAATTTTGAAAGTGGGAGGAGGATTGGGCACAATAGCTCTAGGGGATTGAAATGGCCAGTTGTGTGATTTGCATGGATCCTCCATGAATGACCCACCTAAATTGAAAGGCTAAGAATTGAAACGATGTGGTCCAGCTAAAAACTACAAAATAGAAATAGGTGTACGTCCATTGGATTATATCTGGATACTACAATAGCCCGTAACAGTCAGCAATCGCTGAACAATAACAGCCAACGTTTCGACTACTCCTGATAAGTGATCAATTCTAGAAACACAATCATTAATTTGAGATATAACATGTTATGTATATTATTAATTCTTCGAGTAATAGCTATCAAAAGTATGTATACCTTTATGGGAGCACTTTGAGTTTTAATATATATTAGCGGTAAAAGTTAAAGGAATCCATGTAACCTAAATGATTTTTCAGCTATGAGCATGAAACATGCAAAAGATCTTGCTTAACATATCTTCAAAATGCAGCGATGCCTATTTCTGGAAGAAAAAAGAACACAGGATATGTGTTGAAGGTAGGTTAGGGATAAACTGGTGTTGCGACATTTTATAGATACACACAAAAAAATTAATAAGATATGTGATCCTCATTGACCGAAATGCTAACTTTGCAGCGATTCATGATGTGTATTAGATTGAACAGAAGTGAATCAAAGTGTATGTACTATGAAAAATGTCTTAATGCTTGAACATAAGAGTGCAAGGTATCGGCTGCAGTGCTGTAAGTTGTTGTCCTATTGCATCCCAACCATATTCTATCGTATTTAATTCATCCATAAAACAATCCACTTCTTCAGCTGAATTCCTTCGTTCTCAAGACGGGTAATCGTGCTATCGTCCATTGAAAGTTAGTTATCCCGATTACATCTTTAAAAATCTTCACATGAGGATGAAGAACCTCACTATACATATTTCGTAATTCATAACTCCACTGGTAGTGTATAGTGTAGTGTAGGTAAGTGCAGGTCAGTGCGACCATTCCAATTAATGATTCCATGATCCCACCTCCTTTGTACCGATGACTTTCATGAATATTTTCCAAGTTCATTGAGTAAGTTTCACTCCCACAGGATTGTAACGGGTCTGCAGCCATTCTTCTTCCCTGTTCCAATCCATTGCATTCCAATTTTGATGATCTCTGCGCCACTTCAAATGGTAGCATTTCACAGGCAGATTTAGTGGAAGACAAATCGCGGGTTTCTTACAAACAGCTCTATTTTATGCTGCCTTTCGCTCACAGTATATATGGATAGTCAAGTTCCTGTAGCTATAGCAAACTCCCTTTCAATGTGGGCTGATTTCAGCTGTTTATTTCTTTTAGCAGGTGTTGCCAAATAACGGTCCAAAAATGTATTATGGCAAGTTTCCGATATTGCGGTGCTGGTCTGCATCCATCAACAGTGTTTTTGTAAAGTTTCCAGATTGTTGACAGACGCTATTTGCTACTTTTAGGTCTTTACATTCTTGTGTCAGTGTGTTTCAATTCATCAGTCCTTCTACAGTTTCCATTCTCCCAATAGTATGCAATTTCTCACAATTCGCCAGATATCTTCTTAAGAACATATTCCACCTCCCACAAGCAAAGATTTTACCCAATTACTCGTGCAACCCTTGAAATTAGGATTCGTATCTTCCACTTTAGTCTTTTTCACCCGTGCAAAAATAACGGGAGAAAAAAAAATGCGTACTTCTGTGTAGCAAAGGAACATCCGATTCCACAACGTGATAACGCCGACTTTGAGCTCCCAACCAACTAACTTTTATTGGACTTAACAGAATTAACATAAAGCAAATGATTATAGTTGTTCCTTTAATTTTAGCGACAGTGTATTTCCATTTGAATTTCTGCATCAGCAACAGAGTTAAAATTTCATTCTGTGCTCAAGAATGCACTTCCTTATTTTATTATTTTTGAGTTTTCTCTTTTAATTTCAATCCTTCTATTTCACTTTTATATTAATATTATGAAAATTAATTCAAAAGCTTATAAAACATAAAAGTATAAATATACTCCGTCAGTAAACCTAGTAAAAGTTTATACAGGCTACAATTCCAGATAACTTTCTAATATTATTGAAATTGATGTTCGATATCAGAGCATTATTTTCCTCTTAAAACTATACACATGAACTTGGGCATTTGTTTAAAAATAACTTTCGAAAAAGAATATTTTTTCTGTAAATTCCTTATTATCCTTATCTTTGGTGTTCGGGAGAAACTTTTAATTACAAAAGCTAGAACGAAAGCAGCATATTAGTTTTTATTAAAAATTAAAATTCAGAGAAAGTCACAGACCTTAGCGCAAGGCAAATTATAATATATTCAGGATCTTTTTAATGTAAACTGGAACGATATTCCAGTTGAGACTTAAGCATGAGAATTAATTAGGGTGAGATAAAAAGGATTATTTGTTTCTTTTCATTCAAACGGCATATTTATGGAATTTGCATGCAAAAGAGAACAAAATGTGTTTCACATTACGAAAATGTACAACGTCAATGAAGTTCGTTCACGTAAGAAACAGCTTGGAAGGAGGAAATTGAAAAACACGAAGAAACGTATATGCAAAAGAAACATTTTATTAACATTTGATACGCTAAATACAACATTGCAACAGCATCTGTCTTAATTTGCAACAAAACAGATAGTTATGATAAACGATGCAAGTGTATTTCCTTGCACAATTGAAGTCAAAAATGTTCGTTCGGTTCGATTACCAAGAGGTGACGTCACCATTCCGGCGGATAACCGCAGCAAGACATTTAGGCGTGGACGACACTAAACGGCTCAATGTATCTGTAGAAATTTTTTCCCATTCCTGTCGCAGATAATCTTGTAACTGTTGTATATTACGGGGACGATTCTGGACCATATTCCTCTTAAGAATTCTTCAAATATTCTCTATAGGAGAGAGATACGTGCTTGCTGCTGGCCACTCTAAAACAGGGACACGTTTCGTAAGTAGCCATGTTCTTGTTATCTTCGCCGTATGAGGCCTTACGTTATCCTGGAAAATATTATATAGTTTTCGGCCAAGCAGTCGCTGCACTGATGGACGTAGATTCACTTCAAGAGCACGTATATAGTCTGCAGCCTTTATCGTGCCCGTACAAAAATGCAAATTGGCAACCCCATTAGCTGCGAAGCAACCCCAAATCATCACGGAGCTTGCTTTAAGAACCACGCGCTTGTAACAGGATGGATCGTTTGCTTCATCCTTCTTCCTAATAACCTTTCGGCCAATATTTCCATATGAAACCTCAAATATGGATTCATCTTTCCACAGTACCTTCTTCCACTGAGATGGAGTCCAGCTGAGGTGAGATTTGGCCCACGGAACACGCCGATGTTTATTCGATGAAGTGAGAAATGGTTTACGTCTCGCTTTGAAGAATGCGTAGCCACACCTTTTGATATATCGACGCGTAGATGCCTCGGAAATGGTCTTTCCAAAACTTTGTCTTGTCGATGTGACTAGGTCTGCGACTGCCATGCGCCTATTTTTGCGAATATGTAGACGAAATAGGCGTACTTCCTAATCAGTCAACGTTAGCTTCCGACAGGGAGCCTTTCCTGGATGGCTATTTCCAGTTGTAATGAAACGTTTTATAATGCTACACACTGTAGATTACGTCAAGCGGAAAGTTCGGCCAATTTGGCGCTGCGAAATACCATTTTGGTGCTGTTGTATGATTTGATTGCGTACTGCAAGATCGTCCCCCTTGCCGTGCTTCCGCCTAGCACTGGTAACGATTGCAAATTGCTCGCCCTTATATGATACTAGCTGTTACCCGCGACTTCGTGCGCGAAGAATTTGAATTATTCTTTTTTTAATTCACGAATGCAAATGTTTTGTTGCATTTTGAAAGGGGAAAGGAAAAGTTCTGACGGTTAATAATACTTAATTGGACGGCTGACAGGAGTGTACTGTACATGTATGCTGATATAGTTATATAAATTGTTTATCTATGATGATATACTTTTGTATACCACGTTATTTGCACGGATTTAGAGGTTGTGTGGGCTGTACACACGTGAACAGGCCACATATAGTTGCCCATGGGAAAAATATGATTTTTCCAAATGTACGCCTGCCACTTTCAGTGTCTGGCCCTGAGCCTCGAAAATGATATTTTTACAGAGATTTGTTACCTTTTGAACTGTGATGATAAATCCTTCGGTGTTATCGGAAGGCGTGGAATTAAAACACTCTCTCTTCTCCCTATATCAGTCATAACAGTAGCTTTCACGACGTTTGTACCTAGGTGTGTAATTTTTAACTGTGTGCCATTGCGCAGTCTCGGTATATCGAGTTTACGTATTAGTAGTACTGGCACACCGACTATCATTCTAGGCTTATCGGAAGGTGCCCCTGACAATTAACACCGGCAAAAGCCCGCGCGCGAAACAGTAATTTGGCTTGAATTTATTTCTATAAGAATAAAAAGTATTGTTAGAAATTACGTTAAAAAATATTTTTAAACCTTTATAGCAATCGGAGAAAACATTTCATCGCAATGGAATTAATAGCATTAAAAAGATCATTTTCTGGTCTTTAAAATGGCATAAAAATAATTGTTGTCTAATAAAGATTTCAGAAGTTATTGGCAAAAAACGTCTAAGCATTAGGCTTAAAAGCGGCTAATGTTCGTTATTTAATTAAATATCTTAAAAACTAATTAACTCTGAAACTTGAAAATAACACCTTTGACCTAAAAATATGCTCTAGAATGCCGTGTGTAAATTTCACGTCGCTACCGTTCACCGTTTAGGAGGAGTTCTTGTGACCAACCGATTGACCGACAGACAGACAGATACATGTAAATTCTGCCTTATTTTATGGATACTTATAAATATAAGCAAAATTTTCAGAAATAAAGGTAAATTAGTTCAAAGTCTAACCATCTCCTAGCAACTGAGTAGCTATAAATTTGCGTTATTTTCAAAATCGTCTGCACGTAAAATTTAAAAAATTAATAAAAATTGAATGAAAAATGTCACAGAAATAAAATTGGTATCATTGCGAAGGCAAAATTTTTATCTTTAAGATGGTATAAAAATAATTTGTATCGGACAATTTGTTCCGAAGTTACAGCGGAAAGAAGGATTACGTGATATTTGATTTTAAAAAGAATTTATTCCTCATGTTTTCGCATTCCTGAAGGATCACGTGACAGTCGATTGAAAAATAAAATATTCTTCATCGAGAATCGCCGAGTCAATGGGATTTGTTAATTATTTAATTGTTGTCTGAACTTTTAAAAATTAATAACAATCGAAGGAAAAATGTTACAGAAATGAAATTGGTATCATTGAAAAGGTAAAAATTTGAACTTTAAGATGGTATAAAAATATGTTTTGTCAGACAATCTGCTCCGAAGTTACTGCGGAAAAACGGTTTCGGTTATTTTTTAATTAACGGACTGTTTAATTAACTTTGGGACTTAGAAAAGTTCATAAGTGTCTTCCCCTTGTCTTAAATAATAAGTGTACAAAATTTGGTTGAAAACCGTCCATTGGTTTAGGAGGAGATGTGGAACATAGCCACATACATACCCACATACATACCCACATACATATCCACATACCCACAATGACTTTTATTTATATTAAGATTTACTTGCTCTGACGTCACGGACACACAATTGTGTGCGAATCGGCTAGAATATTCTCGTTCTTTCTACTGAACAAACGCGAATAGCGAAGGTTTGGGATTAAGAATACAACTTTTAGACTAACTTTCAGTTCTTTCTTTGTTCTTTCAGTTGTGAAATTTGTACATAGTCTACAACTGCATATATCTATGCATTTTGCAACGATTCGATGACCCCGCATTTTTTTTAAATTAAAGAAACCTTAGTGAGCGAACTTTATTGACGTTGTAGATAAGTGCTGCAGAGACATTTAAACTTTATATCGATTTATTTCTTCAGAACTCCATTAATTGTCCTTTGGTTCCTAAGTTTTCCAGAGTAAAAATTAACCTTTCCCTTATGAGTAGATAAGACACTGTACCTGTTTTCTTCTAATTACCGGCTGGTACATTTGCTGTATCATTAAACCATTAGGATCTCTCCATCCCTATGGAACTAACTTGTCTGTCCTCGACTTGGCCCTGTATTAAAATATACTCCATTATCTTATTGTGCCACACCATATATCTTCAATATATGCTGGGTATTCAGATTTGAAGTTTCATTTCAAACCCCTAAAACTGAAAAAATACTGGACTAAATGCTACCAATCTTTCATCCTGAAAAAGAATGATCGATTTAAAAAATCAAATGATATCTTTATCTTTAAAAGACAATACCTTACTTGTAAAATGCTGAAATTATTCGATAGCAATGGAACTTTAAAATGATTTCGAAAAGGACCACTCATTTCTCCGTGTTTAATGAAAATATCTAAAACCACAAGTAAGTTATCAATTTTACTTGGACTGAGAAGGAAGCCTTTTCGAATGCAAACCCATGAATGCACTGGCAATGGAGGAAGTAAATGGAGGAAGCAAACATAGAAAACATACATGGGAGTTGCAGCATACTTACTGTTTCAGGTACTTAAGTCGCCAATAAATATTGTTTGTAGAATCGTTCATTGTCCTGCTGCATTAATATCCTTACAAAATCAGATGTGCTCCGCAATTTCAAACTACTAATCCGACTCAAAGAGAAGTTTTTTATTATAGTTCTTTACGTAGACGGAAGATGATAATGCGTTCCCCAGGCACATCTTGCCAATGAGGTCCATTGTCACCTTAAAAGAGGCTGCTAACACACATAATAGCAGAATTTAAGTACAAGACATTCCTAACGTTGTTTATCAAATTCCACTGCATTTACTTCAAGTCAGCATCTGGCTTTACTTCCGTATTCAGAATTGTATTATTTTTTTTTTCGAAGAAGAGTCTATGTCAGGACTCATCACATGCTTCTCAACATCTGTCCTCTATGGATTCATATTGAAAAGATTCGTTATATGCCGTTATCAACAGCTTAGCTTTATAGGCAGCAAGAGTTTTATACACGACGGGACTCCATCTCATTCCAGATCATTCAAGAAACGGTTACATAGGCAGCATTCTATAGATGAGTGGATTATTGTTTGACATATTCCAGTTTCATAGCCACTTCGATAAACAGATCTTAACCGGTGTTAATTTTGGCTTCGTATTATCTGAAAAACAGTGCGACAACATCAGAAATTTATCCGATTTGAAAGTTACCGACATTATAATATTCACAGATGTGTTAGAGCTAAAAAAAGTTCTTAGGATGTCTTTTTTTTCCCTTCATCAGATATTAGAAAGAGAAAATCGACTTCAAGTCATTTTAAGTATATAAGACTGTAATGCAATAATTGGGGATTGTTCAGTATCTTGGAGATACAATATTTCGCCCAGATAACAATAGTTTCTAATAAGTCTTTTATCAACGAACTCCATCAATTCGGATACCTCCCCTAAATGTTCCACTATATTTTTATGACACAATCCTGATAACTCAGACATTTCATCCTCTCTTTTATAGAAGGCAGTAATTCTCGAATTAGACATATTCTTGCCCCCAAAATAACGAAGTAGGAGACCCAAAGGAGAGACAAGATGACGCAGCGTCCGTCGGAAATCATTAAGTGAATGTCTTTTCGGGAGGCTTCTTTTATATTTCCGACTCATCGTAACAACCGGTTAGCGCAGAGTAATTACGTTTCACATTTAACGTACATTCAGTACGAGCACTTTGCGGCAGATCATCTCAGTGTTGTAAAATTTCATGCCTCATTTGCCTTTGGTTATCATTACGTGGTAATCAGTTAAATTCTAATTTCTTGTTCATAAAAGCACTTATTTATGCGGAATGAATAAAGAAATGTGGGGGACACAGAACTGTTCAGAACTTTCCCTCGTATTTATTTTGCTGATGTTTCTCTTCAAGATTCTGTTTAGATACTAAGTAAAATCTAGAATTTCATGTATCTTGATAAAAGAAAATAATTAAAATAAATTGAATTTAAATTTATTCCGTCACTATGATACACCCCAGATTAGTAATAGTGGCCATAAAAAAGGAAAATTTCATCACAGTGCACACTTTGAAATAATTGGAAATTTGATTTTTCTTCTGAAATTGAAAACATTTTATTTGCACATGAATTAATTCTTAGCCTCACTGGATGTTTCACAAATATTTATTCAAAATTTTGATTATATATATATCTAGAGGGTCATTATGGGTTCAAATAGGATACTATAAATCTCTCATATAATGCAACAACTTATAAAACAAAATGAAATTATTGAAAGGCCTCTTGCATGAAAAACACACAGACAGCAACTTTATTGTCGGAGTCTTATATTAAGGTTTTCAAGTATTCCGTCTTCACATATGGATTAATTCATGTGTATATCAAATGTTTGCAATAAACTTTCATTAGCGCCCGACCAAGTTCTGTTATAGCCAGATTGTGCATTGAGCAACAGACGGCTCTGAATTGAAGGAATTTAATTTGAGAGAACCAATATGAAGAAATTCAGCACGGATTTAGAACAGTTATGACCCTGGGAGAGATGATTACATAATTGTTATTTGAAAAAAGCAGGATAAAACTCATAGTTTTTTGGAATAAAAAAAATGATAGATGGATAGAAGAACCATTCTTATTTTCGAGAACAAAAATGATAATTCTATTTTGTATGGATTATTTTTTAAAATTTGTTAGAGCGATAGTAATGAAAGGTCAATCATTACGTTTTCAGATGTCATTTTAACAATGATTTTCATATTATAGAACCAACCTATCATCATCATAATTTTCACCTGAAAAAACCAAACAACTAATTTATATGACTCGGAAATGCAACTCATAGTACTTTTGCAAAAAATTTAAAATTTATATATATTGTTGCGAGTTCTTGATCAATCGCAGAAATGAAGTGATGGGGCGAGATATTTAACCTAGATATCTCAATATTAAAAATTTCTACTTAGTTTTCTAAATTTATTTCGATTTATTTCAATAAGTACTAATTATTGTTTCTTTACCGCTTGTGTCATTGGTTTTTATAATTCGGCTATTATTTTATTTGTCGTGTATTTGGAAGATAAATCACAGCTGCTTTTAGCTGGTTTTTATGAAGTTTCATAGTCGTGAGGATACTCTGATTTCTTTCATTTCTAAATGCGATACTAATGGAGAGGTCAATCATTATGTTTTTAAATGTCCTTTTACCAATAATTTTCATCTTATAAAACCAAACTATCATACTTATTTTATTATAATTTTCATCTTAAAAAGCCAAACAACTAATTTTTATGGTTCGAAATATAATTAAAAATACTTTTAAATAGAATGAATTTTTAAAAAAATACTTTTATGATTTCTTCATCAATCGCAGAAGTGAAGTGATGGGTCGAGATAGTAATAATTAAGTAATAATTTTGTCAGTTAAATGACAATTTTGTATATATTAGCTATGAAAATATACAAAAAAAGAACAAAATGAATAATTTAACAATAAAATTCTAAAAACTATTGAACTTTGTATTAAACAGCATGGCACGAACATACAGCAACTTCCAATAAAATACTAATTAAATAATTTTCTGTAGAGGGAACGACTGTAAAGTCAAAATTTAAGTTCCCTCTGTGACCTGAATTTATCCCAAAGACTGAAAAAAATAGGAAAAAACCTTCCTCGATAAAATACTGCAAATGACTTTTTTTAACAAAATACCAGAAGAAAGAAAAAGACAGAAAGACAGAAAAACTTTCTATTTTATATGTTTTTTCAGTTTATTCTTTTTTCAGCTATGAAAAACTTTTTCCCCTCTCCCCAAACTTTTTCTCTTTTGTTTGTTTTCTTTGTTTGTGTATTTGCAGTTTTCTTTTGCATATTTTGTATGAATTGAATATGTAAAGTTATATTCGTAGGAAAAGGCTTCTCCTTGCATGTTCTTTTGTTCTGAATATTTATATACCATGTATTTTTTGCCAGTACAAAATGTAATATACGTGCATGCTATGTTTACCATAAATGTTTGATGTAGACTGTACTTCGTTTAATTTTCTTAACTAAAGACGAATGAAGGTGAACTTTATTGGTCAAGGTGTCTGAGAACAGAGTAAGTACTCCAAACACCGTACATCTCTACTAATAATAAAAAAGAATGTGTGTGCGTGTTTGTGTGTGTGTGTGCGTGTCTGTCTGTGTGTGTGAGTGTCTGTCTGTGTGTTGGCGCTCTACAGGGCAGACCTCTAGACCTAGAGCTACGAAAGTTGCCACGCACATGGTTTGGAGAGTGGGAATGTGCATCACGGAGACCTTTTTAAAAATTTCAATTAATTAAAAATTAAGCGAAATTTTAAACTTTTTTTCTTAGTAATTTCCGAAAATATTGGAGAGCAAAATTTATTTTTACGCCATCTGAAAGAGCAAACAATCACCTTTTCAATGATATGAATTAAGTTGCTGTACAATGTTTTGTCTAATTTTAATGAATTTTTAAAATATTTTATGCATAATTTACAGCAATACTTTTCAGTGCTGAAATGAGATTCAAACCGTTTTCATTGTTTAAAGAAATATTTATTTGCATATTTCTCTTAAATTGTTGAAAGCAAAGGCAATATCCTAATAAATTTTCTTTCCTTTTCTTATTTCACCTGTTTTTCTGAAAATCTGTAAACAAAGTCCTCTAAGATAGTAAATATATCAGGAAATGCATCCATTAAGCTGAAGGATTGTGGTTGCTACGTTTTAATTCGTTTTATTAGCATATGTGCCGCGTCATTTTTATGTTGAAATCAAATATAAATTTTGCATGAGGTATAAGAAAGTGAAATTGGCGCCGGCGGCTTACAATTATTACAAGGCACGGACAGTTTCTTGACTCCTTTAGAGACTTTCATGTTGACAATAAACTGGAATTGTTCAAAGCTACTACAAGCAACACGGATTAAATGTCTATCACAATTCGAAATTTAAACTTACTTTATTAAGGGAACCATGAATATCAAATTATGCATAAGGGATTCAATTGAATCTATATTCCCGTGGAATAAACTGGCGGCTAGTCCTATAATAATGTGATCGCTCTCTCTCCATATATGTTATCCAAAGAATGCTTAGACAATGCCTAACCAAAGTGTTGGGTTTCCGAAAACATACTTCAAAGATGCAGCCCTCTCCGTAACTCAGTTCGTTTTTAATTATATAGAATGCGCCCCTGCACAATTCTCAAAGCGTGAAAATAGGCACGGGTTAATTGGCTCCACTCCGCTCGTTACAAGTGAAACGGATTCGTTGCTTCCGAGAGTGGGATTTGTAATTAAGAGCCTACATCAGCGCCGCCACAGGGCTCATTGAAGGAACGCTGGATAGATTTATAAATAAGTTTTCGAAGTTGAAGTAAAGGGCAACCATTGAATTAAGAACGCAAATTGGTTTTAATTGCTAAAATTATTGCCTTTATTGGAGAATAATGCGATTTGGGTTGAGAAAGAAACCACAGAAGGACTGTTAACATTTCTGTTTCTCGTTTGCTTACGGTTAACAGTCTTAAAGTAGATGTTTCAGCGATTGCAGAGACAGGTGCAATATAACTTATTCATTCTTGTAAAGGGAAATTAGTAATATTGTTACTAAATATGAAAAATAATTTGGTGATTCTTTGTCAATTTTCCTTAAATTATTTTTCAACATAATTACTGCAAATTGTGCGTGCAAAACAAAGAAGCAGTAGATTTCGTATTATTTGCATAGCAGAAGATGAAGCACTCAACTTAAGCGAACTACTTTATGCTACGAAGTTTCGGACAAGAGGTTCGAAACAGTTTTTTTTTCTGAATCAGATTTCATTATATATTGTTAATTTTATAAAAAAAATTGATTCATACATATAAATGAGTTTTTTCGTCAGTGCTATGGAGTGTGTGCTCTTTTGAAACGCTCTTCGATTTCAGAAATGCACGCAAGCGGAGCTGACACTGTACGGCGGCAACTCGAGTGCTTCCTTCAACCCGAAAGTGCTGCAGAAATACTGCGGAATCCCTGGTACTACAAGAACGTGGAAAAGTATGTCTAGATACCTCCAGGAGTAGACTGTTAGTCATGTAAATTCTTTCGAGCTAACTATCGGAATGTGTATGTAATGTATCTAAAAAAGTGACCCATGGACCCTAAGGGTCGCGATTCCTTTAAAGGTGCATTGTTATTTTTAATAACATTATAAATTTAAAACTGAAGAAATTTCCTGATAAACGTTAAACGATCTTCAAACGACAGACAGTCAAAATTCCCTTCGATGGATTTCTTTCAAAATTTAACACAGATCCACAATTTCGGTGTTACGATCTCGTACCGAATTTCATTCCTCTGGCTGCTTTGTTTTTGAATGATCGTGTTCATATAGGAATCTACACACGGACAGAGAGACATAAAACAATTTTTTTAGAGGGGACGAGACTCAGGGGTCTTTGAAACGTGTATATTTCCTCAAAGTCTCGATGTCTAACATTTTGGAAATTACAATACTTTATCTTTGTTTGCTCGGAAATCGAGAAAGAAGAAAAATGTTCGATTTTGGGCATTATATCTATACTAGGGGATTACACCCCCTACTCTCTCCGCTCGTCAACCCCCAAGAATCACGTTGTAATTCTTTTGGGATCACTACGTGATCCCAGCTCGCTGTACAGTTATGACTGTCTGCTAGTAATAAGAAATTATAAATACATTAATTACTAAAATTTAAATAATCAATTTCTAAAATTAAAATTTTACTTTTACACCATATATATGCAAATAATAGAAAGAAATTTAAATGCTAAAATGTATGATAAGATGTTTACAAATAAAAATTATTCTCATCAGTCAGAATTCAGGCACTTAAAACTTCTTGTTACACACAATTGAATGTTTTTTCAACGGTTTCATTAGCTCAAACTCCATTCCAACAAACTTCTAAATATCCACACTTCTCAATGAATTTTTGTGCAGAAAAGCTTAGCCACATGTATACACACTCTCTGCAATAATTATTTAGTCAAGAAAGATATAATTTTTCTCTCTGGGTAGCCATTTATATGTTAACTATGTATTGTTATGTTGAGTTTTCGAAAAATGATTTAACCCAATTAACAAACTTTTAGTTTAAAAAGGACAGTTTAAGGTGATAAATGGCTTTAAACATGTTCACATTCACTATTCAAAATTATAACCCACAATAATTATTTACTTTTACCTTTATAAAATTAACAAAAAGCTTTTTTTCTTCAAAATTTGTAAAAATTTCTAAAATTCTTGCTTTTGACACCAAAATTTTAAACATACTTTTTTCTCACAGAAATAATAACCAGAAAAGCGTTACCACATGTATATACATTCACTGCAATGATTATTTAGCCAAGAAAGTTATAACTTTTCTCGCTTTGTAGATATTTATGGATTAAAACCTCAGAAAATTTTCGAAAGTTTTCGAAAGATGAGTTAACCCATTTCACAAACTTTTAGATTAAAAAGGATACTTTAAAGCGACAAATGGCTTTAAATATGTTCTGATTCACTATTCAAAATTATAATCCATAAAAATTATTTACTTTTACCTTTATAAAATTAATAAAGAATCTTTTTTCAAAATTTTAAAAATTCTTCCTTCTTACATCAAAATTTTAAACATGCTTTTTTTCCACTGAAATAATGATCAGAAAATCTTCGCTAGATGGATAAAAGAACAGTCAAGTCATAGTCAACTATATTCCTGTAGCTCGGAAACTTCGTTCCGTACACAAAAACGCTTGACTTTATTTTGTTCATTCCGATTGGATCGTCTTGGGAAAGATTCCGCAGCAGTTTCAGTTGTTCAACAGTTCTCTTTTTTGATGATTTCGATAAATAATTGAAACTGCCCGACTTAAACTCATTTTTAAAAATCTCGTTGTCTCAGATTAAATCAAAATAAATTCGCCGAATCGAATGTAAACAAAACAAACTTGCGAGCTGTTGCCAAACGATGATTAAGAAATTCGACCCTTTTTTGTCGCCACGCAAGAGAATTATATATACAGACGTTGGTCTGCTGCATTGCTTTTCAATGTGAATGCACATACTTATGTTCTTTAAGAACTAATATTCATTCAAATTTCCTACATTTTATTCTGAGTGGAAAACGCACATGAGACACTATAAGGGCTGTATTTGATATTCTTTAAGAAGATATGTTCTTTGAAGCAACCTGTTTTTTCATTCCTTTCTATATTTTAAGCAAAATATGAGAATCATATAATACACTCAAATAAAAAAGAATTAGAAATACAGAATATCTATCTTGTTGATTGTTTTAAAAAACTATTTATTTATGTTTATAGCAATGCAGTTTTATAATATAATGCATGTATTGTGATGCCTAATGCAATTTCAGGATAATAAGGCCTAGAACATTGATCAAAGATTTGCATTTGTATAGAAACAGTCACGTTCATGTTTGCGCCCAACGGAACTACAATTCAGGACTTAATTCACGTATGGAGTTTAAATAACTGGTAACCTGAAAAATAAGGTTTGTGCTTCTTTTCCGAATGGTTTTTACTTTAAAAAACCTGAATCTTTTGAATCTAAAGAGAAATGTAAAATGGCGATATATTCCTTTTTCGAGGTAAAAATCCAATATATTTGCGTTTCATCGGCATGAAAAATGTCGTTATTATTTTTCATCAGGAAAATCATGCAAAAAGTGAGCACCAAGTAGTCCTATGAACTCGTTAAATTCGGTTTGATTTCACGTGAGTTGCAGCTTGTCTTCTATAAGTTTTGTAATAACAGCATTTACGACTGGTGGATCAAAGGCTGGTAAAAGCATAAAGAATGGAGAACAGTTTGGTAACAGTTTAGTAAACTTTCTCTTTTTTTTCCGGTATCGTTTTTTTTCAGAAACGGCTCACATGCGGTACTGAATATCGCCTTTTACAATCCATAAAAACCAAGATTGCTGGATTTTACCACCCAGCGGAATTTCGATACTGGCTTCAACATGCCATTTGCACTCCGAGAACACATGCTCCAACATCTTTTGCATCGTTTTGTTTCTTTCCCTTACCCTTTGATAGCCGTTTAAATCAGGGGGAAAAATCGTTGTTAGAACTTCGAAATATCTTCGGCGTCTTATGTTTCTTTCTTTATTCCATTTTCATTCTACTTTATCGTGCAGAAAGCTTTGAATTCATGGGAGTTCAGAGAAAAATTCTTCATCAGTTCTTGGCCCATATTTAAACATTTTATAAACAACATTTTTTATTTATTTTATTTTCGTTTTTCTTAAAACTTTTCCAACAATTTCTTAGTTACTCACTCATTATCAGCATGTGCTCAGGATGTTATTCCTTCTTGCGCTTTAATTAACACAAAGCAAAGTGTATATAGTTAAATTAACCATTAGATTATCGGCTAGATTATCTCAAACAGCATTTAAACTGGGTTCTTGATGAAGAAATTGGGAAGTGCTTATTCCTCTTCAAGTCTTTCGAAAATCTGTGGTCTGTATTGACAGCTCGTGGAGTTGTTTTCTTTTTCCTTGAGCAGTAGTAAATCTAATTACCACACATATGCGACACAGTGATACATGACATAACGCCACCCAACACCCCTTATGCCTACAACCTGAAGGGTTATCTAACCAGCTAGATGGATGCAGGGTGGATGAGTACAACGACTTCCACCACAGGACCATGAGATCCCATGCGGATGCCACACCCCGAACAACTTTAAATTCTCCCCTCCCCTATGATTTAAACTTATGAAAAACTACAAAAGTGACACTGGAGCAATTACAGAATCAAAACAAATAATCGCCTTGTCTGGGCAATACACTCTTACAGAGTTTAACATTAACATACGGAAATGATAATAAACATTTAAACTACAGAACTTGAATACATACAATACAAACAGAATACACACAAACAAATCTTGGAAAATATACACAATTAAACACAAGTACCCAAAAAAAAACTGTTCTGAATAAAAAATGAACATAGAAATAAAAAATAAACTAAAATAAATTTTGACACAAATTGTCTGTACTGTTGATTTTTCTTGCTCTTAAAAATCAGCGTTCTTCCTCACGCTGAAAATTTCAGTAGAGCCCGAATCCAAGGACGTATAGGGAATTTGTATTCAAGCATTTTTTTATTTTTCTCAGATTTCTCTGGGGTTGTTTTTTAGGTGTTTATCTCTTTTGTTACTGTCTCACAGTGGCTCGACTGTTTGAGACAATTCCCTATTTACAAAAAACACATAAATACAGACAGGTTTCTCCAAACAAGGTACATAAGCTGAAGACACAATCAGAATTTTCTCAAATGTTTTCACCGGATGGCTTGCGAAAAGGTTGATGGCGCAGAGAAAGATTTGCTAATGAAAAAACTGACTGGACCCTTGATTTCAAAGTTGATGTGTTGGAGGCTTAAATGGGTCGCTAGATGTCTGGCTTAAACAGTTTCTGGTAGTTACGAATGTGATTGACAATCTCGCGAATTCTGCCGCGGGGCAGATGATTTGACGCAACTCTCCTGTACCATTCCTGTTCTAAGCTGGGCTCTTTTCGTTTCATGTGCCAGGACGTTGTTAGCAGACAGGATGTAGCATAGGGAATTGGAGTTCCAATTTCTCTACAGCTACAGAGAGGACAGTTGGTTAGATGGAATATGTGCAGATATGAAGGAAAAAGGCCGTGTCCTGTGAAAAACAGAACATCCGCTCTATTCCACTACACTGACTGCAGAGAGACTTTAGGAAATATGTTAAATGTGGATCGGCCCGTATCACCTTCGTCCCATTCACTTTGTCGTTGCTTCATCATATCTTTTCGCAGGGTATTTTTGGCATGACATTTTGGCTGTTCTGTGCTGAGTTGGACGTCGTTTGACTCTGCCTCTGCCTTCGCTAGACTGTCCGCTGCTTCATTTCCGAAATAACCCGCGTGGGCCTTTATCCATGAAATTTTTATGTGAGGGTTTTCTAGAAGTATTTCAAAAATTTCCCTGTCTGTTCTGTTGGTGGTCTTTGGGCTAGATGATGCTTGAATGCTGCTCTATTACCTACGCACATAGTGATACAATAGAACAAGGGACTGGAACTGTTTACATGGTGATTAGTGACCCCACAGTTTAGTTACGCGAGGAGAGAGTGGGCAAAACAGCAACAACAACAGCCAGTGCGCGTAGGAAAGTTATCTGCCAGTGTAGTATACCGTCTGTAAGGACAGGTAAAACCCATTGATTGTCAACAACGAGGTAACTCATAGTTGTCAGTCTTTTCCAGGACTCTGACTATTCAGAGTAATTATTCAATATATATACTAATTATTCAAAGTGTAAAGCTTCGCAAAGTAAATCTTATCCTTCAGATTGACATCAGTTGACTGTCTAATGTCAAAGACACACCCATGCTGATACTTTAAGAAGCATAATTTTAAACTCACTCCAGGGAGAAGCTAAGTTGCAAGTTAAAGGTTCAGAAAGGTTCCGGACAACGTTCGTGCCAAAATTGTGCCAGAAAAGTACGCGAATCAGCAAGAATTATTTGGTCGGTCTCTTGTTCAGTTTGCGGCGTATTCAAAGAGCGCTTCAATCAAAAAATGTTATCAACTATATTGAATCTAGATAAACATTTGATTATATTTATTTAAATGAGTTGATTGGAACTTTAGAAACATCCAGTTTATTTTTGGAAGACTAGCTGTTGAGTATCCACTGGACTCAGGTTCATAAAAGTTTCTCGTCCGGAATCCTTAAAAAAAACTAGCATATATCAAAGAGTTTTTATTTATCTACTTATTGATCACTCAATGCAGCCCATAGAGTATAGAAAGTTTTAGAGGTCGACGGAGAAGAGTTCAAAAATTGTGTTATCTCGTGCACATATATCGTATATAAATTCATCATAGTACAAAATATGCTCATGATATAAATATAATTGTCAAAAATAATTATATATACAATAAATTAGACATTCATAGACATTACATGCATTAGACATGTAGAGACATTACATACATTAGACATGCACAGACATTTCTTTGAACTTCAATTATGCAAAGAAGAGGCTTGAACTCACATTTTACAGTGAAGATTCCGTCACGAGGACATTTAGGGGACCGACGAGAATTTGATGAAGTAAATGATTTATAAATCAACCCTTTCACAGAAAGCTGATGATGATTTGAAACTTTCACTACTGTTGTTTTGTTTTGTTGCTGTTCACATTGCTTACATGCATTTTCATAAAAATAGAACGTTTATTCGGGAAGATATAAAGTTTTTCTTAAAAATCCCAAATTATTCGCTTGGTTTTTGCTCATAATATGTAGAGTTTTCTACCAAATTATACAGAACTTACAGAATACGTGGCAATACGCTAGCAAAGCATTGTATTAAAATTTAAAGTAAATACTTGGTATATCAGAGGATATATGAATATTTGTATTAAATAACTTTTTATTGAGCATTTTCGAAATAAAGCATAATTTTTCTTCCATAACTTCAAAGCCAGATATATAGGTAAGGCAACTTATAAAGATTCCAGTTAATTACCGTTAATATTCAGAAAAATATCGGCGTTGCGGCGAAGTGAGTTTCGGTTGTATTCTAAGAGAAGATAAATGATGAGGGTTCTTGCACACACTAATATTCATTCAATTTGTGCCTTTGAACCGTTATCGTCAAAACGCAATATAAATAATGTATTTAAATAGTATCCAGCCTTCATGAAATTCAATATTTCTACTCGATAATTATTACTTTATTATAAAAGACCATATTAAATTATCAAGAGCAGCACTACTGTCGATTGACACTTGCGCAGTATGAAAATATTTACTAAATGAGAAAAACATTTATTTGAAGAAAACCATCCATTCAATTTCAATAAAAAGAGTTTCTCGAGGAACGGTTATCGTTTGAAAAGCCATAAAGTTAGAGAACGAACCCAGAATTCCCTTATCTTTGACACCTCCAAAGCGCGTCACCATTTCACATCGTGTGATGAAGGCACCAATGTTCCCTTTTAAACCGCTTCTGAGCACACAATTAACATCCCATCCTCAGCAGTGAGGATAACTTGTTAAAATGAAAGTAAATAAAATCTTTGATTTGAACATAAACTATCTGGGTTTAGCGAAAGATTTTAACACATGCACGTATATAATTAGTAACTTCTGAACTCTCTTTGAATTCCATAAATGATATATTTTAGTTAAAAAAATAAAACCTTTATCTCTTAATTAGATAAAGGGAATCATGTCAAGAATTTCTTGTGAATTTATCTTCTCAGCATACCTTCTTGATCTCCTTCAGTGTGAATCGTTCCAGCTGTTGCTTGCAATCGACCGTCTTTATTTTCCGAACTCGGATCACGAAACCTTTCTATTCGGTATTCTGCATCGATAATCGGTTTAGTCATTAAAGTCCGCCATTAAATTTACTCTCCTCTTTGAAACGCGAATTGGGACGTAGTTTAGCCTCCCAGGAAGCACAGTTGTTTCAAATTAAAAGGCAGTGGAAATGGCATTCTGTAGTTAATCTAGAAATCCTATTTTCTATCTGTCTTAGGTGCAGAGTATTTCAATTGTTAGCGTCTCGTTAAGCATGCAGCAAGTATCTCAGCGCACCAGTTTCTAACTCATTGAATCTGAGTATAACATTTAGCAGCTTAGTTTAAAATATAATTTTAAGTTTGAGGGGTGAATTAAGAGTTTGGTGAAATTAATTAAATGTCACAGATAATATTTTTCTTCAGTACAACTACGAAGGAGTTCCACACTGAAATTAAGCATGTTTCCAATATTAAGTTGAAGATGCATTTGAATTTGTAGGTATGCAAATTATGATTCAATTCAATTTCACTTACAAAGAAAGGAAACAACTAAACTCGTATTGACATTGAAGTGATTTTTCAGGATTATTACAATGCGAATTTTCCGAAATGCGTTTAAAAAAAAACTTGCAGCAGAAAATTTTTCATATTTTGCCATTCATATAACGTATAAAAGCAAAATTTTGTTTCCAAAATTTTATTTCACGAAACGAATTGACAGAACTCAGTGCTAATAAGCTGTAATACGAATCGTCGCTGCATTTACCTCGAAGTTTACCTTTAAATTCAAGGTACTTTGAGTATTGTTTGTGTCCAAGATACTTTTATTAATAAAGTATGACTCTTTACGCATTCACCTGCTTTTTTCTGGACTTAATAAAATCGCAGAATGCATAGTAGGTGTGATTTTTTCCAGTCTGTGAGGATAAAGATTATTCTAAGGTTCGCTGCGTTCTACTATCTCTTCACGTTTGGGCCATGGCGTTTTAGATACAGTCTGTAAAAGAGTTCAATTGCTCAGAACGACTCTTGGAGTTTAAAACTATATTTTATTCAAAAACATCAGTTATTTTTAACTAAATGATACGAATATCTTATTGGGCAAAATTATACGACTAGTAGTTTTAACTAAAACATGGCGATTGATCAAAATCTCGAGGTCGAATTTTTTGACTTTTACAATTCATTCTCTTTAGACACTTAGTATGCGAGAAAGTATAAAAGCCAAAACTGGTCTTGAAGCGAATTTTTAAAATAGTAAAATTTATGAAATGGGACCCACTTGTTGGATCCATAATTTAAGAGACTCAGATGAGATTTTTGTTCAAAATTCCTATTGCATCGAAGAATATTTCATTCAAGTTTTTGTTTATAAAATACCTTGTAGAGTTTATCCTCGGTAGCTGCATCAGTTGAAACTGTTTGTAAATATATGCGGTGGAATAGATATGTAGAGGATAGGACGCGAAAGCACAATCACATGATAAATGTAACTCTGAACGCAATCTCACATCTAACTACACGCTGTCGTACGCTGGGCTGGGATATCACGTTATTTTTCTTTCTGCAAGATTCGCAGTGGGTTCTAAAATGAAATCGGTGCAGCGGACTTCACGTGTCATGAAATTTAACAGCCTCTGTTTAAAAATATGGAGCCTTCATCTGTTTGAAAACATCAGAAATTTGGATTGTGCGTGAAATGGGTATCAAAATATGAAGTATTTAATGACAGACAAATGTAGATAATAGACATTAAAAGAAAACCATTTTTCCGTCTCAATTATTTTATATATGAGAATACATAAAATATCATTTATTCAATGACGCTTCATTGATGTTTCCAATTTAAGGTTGGAGAACCAATGATGTGAATAAAAATGCCGTAAAATATTCTTTGCCGAGATGAGCGAATGGAGTTTCCTTTCATCTACTTCTTCTGTTCCCTTTCTCTCAAACATGGTTTTGCTTCAGTGCACTTTGAAAGAACAATTGTTTTCTCTCTGCCTTCGATCTCTCTTTACTTTTATCGGTTTTTCTACGTTTGCTCTTCCGTTTCCAAAAAGTTCCCATCGAATTTATATCCGTCCTTTGTTCCTCATTCTTTTCTTTTGCAAATTTTTTCAGGTGCCGCTTTCCTGCAAAATAGAAAAGAAAGTGCCTGAAGGTAAGTTGAATTCCACAAGTAAATTGTTGTTGTTTTCCACATTTGGCCAATTTCTTATTCATGTTTCTATTGATTAGAATCATTTTATCTTCAAATTAAATGACATTCAAGCCTTAGTAAAGGTATCTCTGAAGCAAACGGTACAATATTTTATGTTCTTTTTCTGACTTTATATTCTGTTCTATATCTTCTGGGTTGGAATGGAGCATAATTTTCACAGTAATACTTCATATACAGTGTAGGGTGAAGAGATACTTTGATGGCAAAGCTCAACACCTAATAGCATTTCAGCTAATACGTAATTTCTATTTTCTAAAAATTGCGTGCAATTAGACAGAAGACCTATATATTTTATTCAGATCATAGACCTTTTCCATAAACAAATAATTATACGAAACACTCTTATCAAAACGGTACATACTAAACTCACTAGTCTATAAAGGAAAAAATCCCTTTTCGGCAAGCTTGAAGGCAAAGGTAGATTCCTTTACGTTAATGTTCCAAAAACAATGGAATATTGCATACTGATCAATACAGACATAGCCAATGACTTTATTGTTTCTACACACTGCAATATTTACGCAGTGATTCTGTTTTCATGGCATTTAATTTTTTACTATACCAAGGTTTTGGCATTCCGTTTTTCATTCCGATAGGTTATGCTAGATTTATTGGTCAATTTTTTTTATATCCCAACACATAATCATTCAACACGTAGGAATCATAAAGAAATAAACATCCCAGCAGCGCAAATATCCCATTAAGCCAGCCTATCTGAAACAGTAGCAAGAAATTGACACTTGACACGAATGAAGAACGACTCTAGATTAGTTTATTTAATCTAGGTTACCATATAATTGTGCGAACATTACTTTGTTATATGGTAAAATCACATGACATGAAACATTTGAACATTACTAGAATCGGCTCATTTAGAAATCTCCCTGGTTACAGAGATAATAGTCACTAAATTTTTAACACATAAGAGAATAAAAATTATTAAACATTGTGAGTTCCAAATTTAACATGTGTGTTTAAAGCATAGGATATCAATGCAGCCATTTTGAACAGGAAATTTAAATCTCCATCGGCAGTTAAAAGCAAATACTCAGGCAAAAAACCCCAAAACAATTTTAAAGTTAATGAGTTATTTTTCAATATAAAAAAGGATAAAGGGAACTCTTATATATCTATCTTTTTTGGCTATTTTATATTAAATTTATTAAACAAATCTTGGTGCAGCCATGTTTAGTTAAATATGAAATTAAAGTAATCTGACAAATTAACTAATTATCAAATTAACTATTAAAATTAACTGATTGATTAATTAAAATTAACTATTTACTTAAATAAAATTAAATATTTAGTTAATTGTCACGACATCTTCACTAAAACCTTTTTCATGGCTCATAGTATATGCCAGCAATCTTAATCTTGTAATGATCTAATAATTATCTTAATTTAAATAAAACTTATTGTGTCTGTATGTATGCTCCACATCTCCTCCTAAACCACTGGACTGATTTCAACCAGGCTTTGCACACTTTTTATTTAATAAAAGAGAAAGTCCACTTTAACTTTTCTAAGTCCAAAAGTTACTTACAATTTCAGTTAATTAAAAATTAAGCAAGACGTTTTTCCGCGATATCTTTGGAAAACATTATCTCACGAAACTATGTTTACAACTTATTAAATTTTTTTAAATTAGCATTTCAGTGACAAAAATTTCATTTCCATACAATTGTTTCTCTCATTTTAATAATTTTTCAAAATTAATTATATACAGAATTCTTAAAAAAATTCTTTAATGTTGAAGGAATAATACGAATATATATAATTGCTAGAATATATTCACAGAATTATGGACTAATGCTAAAAAAAAATTAAAAGTAGACGATTAACAATTTATATCAGGACCAAATAATGATTCATTTATTTTTCATTCTTTAAATTAATGAATAATTAACTAGTTAATTTAATTGTTTCAAAATATTTATTGAAACCTTTCTTTCTTTTACTTTAGTAATTGTTAACGAAATCTGAAATACCTATATAACAAATAATAATTCATGCAGAAAACAGCTGTTTTTAAAAATCGTCTGTTTCAATTGATATTCTCATTTTAATTAAAAACATTTCAGATCAGAAAAGGAATTTGTGTATTATAATTTTTATACAATAGTAGTTTTTACATTAAAAATATTAGAAATGAAAGCATTTTAATCCGGAGCAAAGCCAGGTATATGAGCATGTTTACCGTACAAAAAGTGGAAGTGAATGCGGCTGATGGGAGCACATAACTTTTAAGTAATTCTTGCTGTCAAAAAACTTTCAATATAAAAGTAGTTTGTTATGATAAGGTGATAATTTCCCTAATTGAAAGCTTCTTTCTATCTTCAATCGTTACAGAGTAATGGGGAAATGATAAATTGGGGGTGCTGGGGAATTGAAAGTCGCTTTTCAGCTCATAACTTCTAAGCAATTTTAGCTGACAAAAACTTTTAATATAAAAGTTGTTTGTTCTGATAAGGTGATAATTCGCCTAATTGAATTTTTTTCCTATCTTTAGTCGTAACAGAGCAATGGGGAAATGATAAAATGGGGGGAGGGGATTGAAAGTGGCATATTAGCTCATAACTTCTAAACTTGTAGCTATCAAAAAAAGTTTCAATACAAAAGTTGTTTATTATAAGGGGCAATAGTTCGCCTATTTTGAGTTTTCATTCTATTTTCAATCGCAAAGAAATTATGGGAAAATGAAATTTTCAGTCCCCCACCATTTCCACCCCCTTTTAGCTGGTTAGCCCATCCACAAACTCGGTCGATATTTTCACAGAACTTACAACATATCCCTAGCCAGTTAAAATCTAATCAAAATTACTCTAGTTCTCGTGTTCACAAGATAACATGGGCAAAAACATTATATATATACGTCTTTACTAATAATAAGGAAAATAACATTTCGACCTCTGTTCTCATAAGGATTAGACATGGAAGAATGAAAGCGGGTGTAAGAGACTGCAAATGACCAAAGCGTTCCAACAAGGGGTAACATGCATAGGCTAAAACGTACTTTAAGTTAGGGGGAGAGGAGGGGAAGGGTGGGAAAAATCACTTTTCAGCTCATAACTTCTAAGCAATTGTAGCTATCGAAAAAGTTTAAATGCAAAAATTGTTCGTTATGATAAGGCAATAATTCGCCTAATTTGAATTTTCTTTCTATTTTCAATTGTAAAGGAATTATGGGAAAATGAAAATTTCCACCCCCTTTGAGCTGGATAGCCCATCTACGAACTCTACCGAGATTTTCACTATCCTTACAACATATCCCAAGCTGGTTCAATTTACATAAAAATCCTCCAATTATCGTGTTCACAAGATATCATGGTAAAAAACGTTATATATATATATATCAGGAAAGGCTTGACTTGGAAACAAGATTTTGAAACCATTCTAGAATTTTCCACTTCAGTAATTTCAGTAATTTTTTTTATTTGATACTTCAGTATTTCAAAAGATAGTTCTAAGTTTATTTTTGCTTTTTCTTAAGTCGAATGAAAATTGAGACTCTTTTTTATAAGTTTTTTTAGGCTTCCTGATACGAAAATCCACTGCTATTGCTACTGCATTGTTTCATTGTTGACTAAATGCCGCAAATAGAACTAAATTTCATGTTTGATGCAATAAATATCCTAAAAACACTTAAAATGTGAAATTTTATATTTATGCTATGCTCTTAACACGATACCTAAAATTTAATCTTGAATAAGCATAGAAATATCCTAACAATGATAAATAACTTAATTTATCCTTGATGAATAACTTAATTTATCCTTTCTATATTATAGCTGATTTTTACGGGTAATATATTAGTTAATTCTTCGACGATCAGCTTTCAAATCTAACACAAAAGCAGCCGCGATTCAGTTCATTTTTTGCTACAATTGAGAAATCTCAGCTTTTCAGTGTTTGGGATCAAACTTCCATATAAGTTTTACTCGTGCCTCTCTACTGACTTTAACTAATTAACAACAAATTACCCTTTGTTCTCCTAATATATAATTACCTATTCCTAAGGTTGACATTTGAATTTTGTATTAAAAATATAAGTAGTTTCTTATTTTTAATTTAATAATCATTCATTAAATATTTTTTGTCTTTCTTAGGATGTCTCCATGTTCCGCTATTTTACAACCCTAAATAGAATCACTGTTTCAAATTTTAGTTTTTATAATTTTATTTTCCTGTTTGTTTGTGTCAAAGTTAATACTGATAAAACGTTGCGTTTCTTCATGCGTTCAGTGGCTGCGATACCACATCTGCTCTTTTCAGGTAGGGGAAGAAGAAATTTCTGAATGTTCTGAACAGCACCGAACTGCAACAAGTTGTGAACATTTTCCGTGATGAAAATGCATGCCCGGATGACATAGATGAAGCAGGACAGAAAGTTTTGATAGCCCTGTATGGGGGAAAGAACAGTAAAGAACTGAGATTTAAACTTTTTAAAAATCACTAGAAAAAAATAATTTTAAGTTAGCATCTCTCCCTCCCACTACTGCAGCTGCACGTGAACACCCTTTCCGTGCATCCCTACAGGTTCAAATTTGGAGTGGATTTGTCAAAAGCCACTTAGATTGGGGGGTAGGAAAGGAACCAAACATGGATTGTTCCCAATCACCACCCATAATTAACCAGCTCCTTCAGCCCTTCTCTCTACGATATTATTGCAAGTGCGCAGAAGGGTGTAATTTGACTTGCACCTGTAGGAAAACCGGCATTAAATGTTCTACAATTTGCTACCACTGCAAAGGGCAAGGGTGTACCAATTCTCCAGAAGATGATAACATCATTACAAACTCAGCTAACCAAGAGGCTGACTTGGAGGAAAAATGTCAAACATTGCAAGTGGAGAAAAATGACAATAAGCAAACCGACATTTATGATTATTACTCACCTTCAAAATCTCAAAAAAAATGAAATGATCTAAAACTTTTATCAATTTAATATCACTTCAATTACGCGTAATTAAATAATAAGTATCAAAATGAAGGTCACTGTTTTCCATTACGCTCTCGGCCATTGTTGAAATTTCCGTGTGATGATTTCCTCTGTTAAATCATAACAGTGGTTTTTTCACTCAAAATATACTAAATAAAGCTTTGAAATAATTATAAGAGAACTCTGAACGAATTTAAAATGTATATATAATAATTGGAGGCAGGGTGAACCGATAACTTGGTCCGTTCTTGCTTCAAGCTGTCGATTTAGGCAAAACTTTGAAGCTCAGTTGTGAGTAATTAATTTAATTTTCATTCAATATAATCTCCAGCTTTCCCCTAATTAATTCCGAATTCAACTACTCAACCACTGGGCTACAAAGGTATATCGCTGCTGGAAGCTTCATCGTTTTCAAATCTAGAAAAATTATATATCTTGTTCCACAAACATCTTCTGTATTTCAAAAACTCCAAAGGACTTCGACAAGATTTAAAGTTATATTTAAATTTGTTTGCTCTGCAACTTAGTTAAAAGTAGAGAAAACCATTTCGTCTTTTTTTTTTTTATTCCGAAGTGTTAGATTGCAAAAAATGCAACTACATCATTTTTCGGCTTTACCAATACTTTTAAATAATTTAAATTTTCGCCACCAAAGTTTCTTTCTTATCTTGTGGCATATTTGCCAACTCTTAAATTATCAATAGTAATTTTTACAGTTTTATTACATATCTTAATTTATCATATTTATTTTTCTAGTAATCAACTTAATTATTAATTGCTTTAACTTTTTATGTGATTTCTTTTAATGTTTCAATGTTTATTAAATTATAAATTACTTTTATTTGACGGAACTACATGATCGCCATTTTGAACGGCGGAATTTTTTGTGAGTGAACTGTCGAGAGTCACCTGGCTGGGAGAGAAATTCCTTTGTCTTGGATATATTGCTTTAAGATACGGAACGTAACAGTCGCACCCTGAGGTCGAGTCCATTGGATTTTTCCTTCGGTTCTCTTCCTCTCAGGCGTGCTGACCGGCACAAATTATTGTATTGAGTGATGTCCTAAATGACTATCAAAACCAGTTTTAAATTTTATTTTCACATCCGATATTCTGGGCCTCTGCAGAAAGAAGTGGTGTTGAGTGATGTCCAAAATGATCTACAAGACCAATTTTTAAATTTGATTTTCTCGTCCGATGTTCTGTTCGTCTGCAGAAAAAAGTTGTGTTGAGTGATGACCGAAATGACCAATAGGGTGGATCGAAAAGTATAGGACACTTTTTTTTGAAATTCTTTTTGGCATGGGGCGGGAAAGTTGTGTCTTAAGTATATTAGTTTATATAATTTTGTTTATTGAAATTCATTTATATCTTCCGGTGCCCCAAGCGCCTCAAAAATAGCTAAAAATTGAATTTTTTATGAAAATTTACAATTTTATTTGTTTTGTTTTGAAATTATTTTTGGCATGGGGTAGAAAAGTTGTGTCTTAGGTATATTAGTTTACATATATTTTTTATTGAAATCCATTCAAATCTTCCAGTGCCACAAAAATAGTTAAAAATGATATTTTTTGGGGCAAATTTATAAAAAAATATTTTCAAAATTTCCTTTAGCGCCGGGTAAGAAAGTTTTGTTTTGGGTATATTAGTTTGTGTTTTTTTATTATTATTAACATTCATTCGTATCTTCTGGTGGCCCGAAAGCCCCCCCAAAGTTAAAAATTCACATTTTTACAAATATCTATTAAAAATTGTGAATTAATGAAAAATATTTGCAAAATTGGCAGATTATTCAAGTATTAAAGTGTAAACTTATAAATAATTATAATTTTGTAATAATACATGAAGTATAAATTTAATAGTCAAAGCAATAAATCACAAAACTTATAAAAAGTGAACTTAATCATGGATTTTTTAATTCTATTAGTTTGAAGATTTACATATTTCTAAAGGATGTAATCCTTTTTGATATTATAATGCTTGATAAGACTTCTTGATTGTATTCTATTCAATATGAAGCCGTGTCTCTTCTCTTCTCCATATACACTTTCCGACGCTTCAAACACTATGAAAAAACACCTTTCTACAGCTTGGGTATGGCATGGATATTTTGACCATTCCTCCGTCTAACTTTTACCATGTCCTCTATTTATTTAAATGGCACATTCATCAAAAGAGGTGGTTCAAATGTCCAACTCGTTGCCAGTTAATAAGTGCAAAAAAAATCCTTTGCTTTAAAGTCTATTTTTGGTACTTGAAAAATTCTTATTCTGATGATCCTCTGCTTTCATTTCTAGAACAAATTAGTTTTCGTAGTGCTAAAGACTTTATATTCTCTCTGTTATCCGTGAAGTATAATGGAATCAATCCATGTCATATCAGTCACATAGCAACATAATCGAGCATGATGTCTGACATATAATTGTACTTTTTTTGCTTCATGGTGACGTAATCCTAAGAACAGCAAATATAATAGGTACAATGGGCTTCAAATTTAAATTGGTATGGTGTAATTGATGTGTATCACGTCTGCAAGAATTGACTCCATTTTGCTTAAAGTGGATATGGAAATAACTTGTCGCTCCTTCTGATTGAAAGAGATGGCTACTCTCTCATTACTGGTAGTAAACGTAAAGATAAATGTGATTAGTTTTGATTATAGGCGAAGAATTGGGGCTTTAATTTGCTTGAATTAATGTTGTTTTCTGACTACTTTTATGGTTTTATGAAAACAGTAATTAATAAGCTGAACCGCTTCTTAGTCATTTTTAATATCACGTTATGAAAAAATGTGGCAAGTCTAAGGTTACATAGGAAAACAGTTTATCATAATACTAAAAGGCCAAGAAAAACATATTTTTTTATTTATGTTTTGAAAGAAAAAAGAGCTTTACTTAGCCATGATCCGTTTCTTTCAATTTTCTCCCTGAATAATAATCCCGTGATCCGCTTTACTTAGCCATGATCCGTTTCTTTCAATTTTCTCCCTGAATAATAATCCCGTGATATTCTCGAGGAAGCACAAGCGAAAATGGAAGGAACGCGAGCTTTCCCATTTAAAACTGGAAATAATATATCATCCTCAGTGCCTGCCCATCTAGAAAACATCCTTCAGTAATAACGCATGAAATATTCAAAAAGCCTGGATCTCTTCGGCGAAAATGGCGTTTCTTGTGAAAAGAATTCAGGTTACTTGACCCGAATAAATTTTTAAAACATTTTTTTTTTAATTTATCGCAAGAAAAAGATTAACATTTTTTTACAAGAAAAAGGAATGAAATTTCAAATAAATAAAATTCGAATTCCTATACTTCTCCAAAATGTCAAACGTAACAAAAAGGTTGCCAAAATGTCACGTAACTGCTTGTGGAGGTTAATTCCAAAAGCATTACAGGAAATAAATATGAAATTTCATTTCCTATACTGTTCTGATGAAATAAAGATAAGTGTTCAGAAGCAGCTAAGCAATCGGAACCAAATAGCTTTTAATGTATTTCGGATTTACTATCGTAAACTGTGCATAAGTGTGTGATGTTGGAAATGGATGCAGTCACGTGGTTTGCGCACGTGTTCTCTGAGCTCAGATGTCAGAACCACGTGGTGTGCTGTAAAAGGATATTAATTATATTTGTTCCAGATTACAAGTGAGTCGAAGTTTGATGTTACTCTCGATCGGTTAGCTTCCAGGTTAAATAATTCATCACATTCATGGAATTTTCAGTCTAATTTTGTGTTGATCATTACGTTCCCAGGTCACAGCTGGATTCCACGAAATTTACCCGAATTTTGTAATACATTAATTGCTGGAATTTTGTAATTATTAATCATGAAGTGTTTATCTGAATAACTTTGATTAATAAGTAGAAATTTAACCTATCGTTAAGTTTTTTGTTGTCAATAAACTCTTTAAAAAAAGACAACTTGATCTGAATTCATCCATGGCAACCTGACCTCGATTTATTAGTTAATTTTGATAAGACTTTTAGTTCTAGGGCTAAAACCATAAATTTAAAGTTTAATTCATGGCATGTGTAGTTATATGTAAAACTGAGCCAACTGCAATCCGCTACACAGCAGGCTACTTGTAATGAAATGTTTTATTTTTCAGAAATGCAGCATTTGTTTTTATAATATTTTGAAAACAAAAGCGTATTTTTGTAATTGGTTCGAAATTGTTTGCTGCTTCTATTTCTTGACACACCTTGAATTTTGCCTTTCTAATTGTGTCTTAAAAAAATGCAATCTTCATAGCATTTCCATTTTGAAATTCAAACATATACGTTTTTAATTTTTAAAAAGTTTTCAAATTTTAACTTCTAAGTATTGGTTATTTTTGCAAGTATCAAAATATCGGATGCAGGATATTTTTCCCAAGAATTCTTTTGTGCTGTTAAGAGCCAGAGTCAAATTTTCTGCAAACATTTACGAAATATAAAACAGTGTATATTAAAGAATGAAACCTATTTCACCTTTCAATGAAACACCTAACATTATAACCACTTTAACAAATTTAATAAATCAAAAATATTTTCTGATTCGTTTCTATCTTAGTGAATGTTAGTTTTCGTAATTTAGTGAATGTTCTCACTGTTCTTCAGGTAAAAAAGAAAATCTAGAAACATACGAATCATTTACAACTTTTAAAATTTTACAAAAACTAAAAAAATTGAATTAGAGAAAAACCAACGTGATACTGCATCTTGTATAACATAGACGAATGCTTAAACCGTTTTTTTAATTACAATGAGTAAATGAATAATAATATTGTTGCTTTTTTTTTAAATAGTTATTTTGAACTAAATAAAAAGAGAAAAAATTGAATTTTGGTTTTAAAAAAATGATAAAATAACTAATGGAAAAACTACAAAGAAAGTCACAATTGTTTATAATTCTTTCTGAAGAATTAGTCAAAAGAAGCAGACAAGAGTTAGGGAGATACAAAAGTTTTTAAAAGTGATAGTGTATGTGAACTTCTTGTTGTTGAAACTGTTGTATTTATGTATTATTTGAAACTGTATTATTTGAAGATGGCTTAGGACATTTTACTTGCTAGGGTTTCGGTTCATCTGTATCATCAATATCAATATTCTAAATGTCTCTGAAAACCAGGTTTGCTGCTGTGTTCATGATTGAATTTGCTAGAAAATATTCATTATCTATTGTATCCATTTCAAAAAACCTTTTCGAACTAAACACATTTGAAAACATTTTCTAAATGTGTTTCTCCGTTTTGCTTGTTTCTAATTTTGTACTCAACATTACAGTGTCTAACATTGTATTAATTTTTTATCCTTCTTAATATTAAAAAGAGTTTCCAATCAGTTCTTTTCTTTTCCCACCTTAATTTTCATAAAAAAATTTAAAAATTTCTATTATAAAATTTAGAGTAATATTAATACATGTCAAGGGAGGATCTAACCTTCATTAACTAAAACAAAAATGGCTGAATTGTAGTAATGGTATTGTGAGTAAATCCACATACGGCGCTTCACTCAGCACTATATAGCCCATTGCAATTAGGTAAAATAGGGAAAAAATTTATATAGTTTGAAACTTCAGCAACTCTTTGACTCAAGGATACGGAACCGGAAAAGTTTCCCACCTCCGGTGGGAGTTCCCTAGGGGAAAAAAAACTGAAGTGAAGGGAGGTTAGGTTAGTTTTTCCTAGATTTCTTCAACCCTACGCATTCAATGTTAGAAATGGTATAGATGAAACTCGTAGAGATAAAATTTGCGTCGAATGAGCTCAACACTATATATTTTGTGGTTGCAGTGTAAGATTACAAACTCATAGTTCGCTAATTATTTTTTCAATTCTCCAAAAAAATCAATTATTCTGTAAAGACGACGCATACAATAACAAATATTCTATCTAAATAAGCTCTTCATGGTATAAGTATATTCCTTGTAAGGCATAGTCATTACATATCAGAGCACCAATATAGAGCGTCTAGTGTGGTGTAATAGAGAGAGAGTACAACTAGTCCATTGCAATGAGACCCAAAACGACAAATAGAAGAGAAATTTTATAAAGTTTTTGAAACTTGGTCAACAATTTTGACATGCAAGGGAAACGGAAACGTAAGTTTCCTGAGGGGGAACGTTCCCAACCCCCCCTGAACTTGCAATACCACCAAAGCACAAAATGATCGTACCCAGCTTATAAACAATAATTAACATTGCTGCATTTTTAACTGCAATAAATTATTTTCATACCATTATATAGCCTTTGCTGGCCATGTTTTATCATATCTTGGATACAGTTCCATAGAGCGACTATTGGTAACATTCGACAACTTTTACTTCTGTCTTTTGATGGACGTTTCTTATTCATCGTGTAGTATGGCCAAAGCAAGAGACTTTCGCTGATGTTTACACCACATATATATAAGATCAGGCTTTTACTAAATATAGTCCATTTTAATAAGGAAGAGACATTGGCTTAAATCTCTCTTTATTCAGGCATTACGTTATTCTCTCATAGGTAAAGCGATCCAATTCTTACGTAGTCTATTACCAGTATTCATAAGTTACGCCTGGAGTTGGCGCGTTGTTGCTGGAAAGCCTGCCACGTTGGCGTGAAAAAAGGGCAGAAATGAATGCGCAGAACGCTTGGCACCCAGAGAAGGGAATTTTCCTGAAAAGGCATGCAGACCGAAAAGAAAAGTTGTAGTGCGCTTTTAAGATGAAGTAGAAGTAACAAAATGAGGTGTTGTTAAAAAGTGATTTAAGACCAGTATTAAAATTAAATATCACATATATGTCTATATCAAGAGGCATTGATGGCGATGAAGCAAATATTGTTTCTTTGACGGATATATATCTGAAAGCAGTACCTATTGAACGCCAAAAGCGAAGGATGAAGTGTAACCCTGAAGAGAATAATTTTTAATGAGTTAATAGTTCTCCCTTGGACCGAGACAATTTCTAAGCAATTTTCAAATAAGGAGTTTTTTCATTTCCGCAAACTGCTAGTCAATTTGAGAATGTGGTAGGCATATGCACGTTTTTTGTAGCAAATAGGTGATGCTGATGTACATATTGTGAAGACCACTATAGAGACATATCAGAAGATTAAAACGCTGTAATCTCCGTCACATGTTGATATTCTTGTTTTACTCTATTGCCTTACCCGTCCATATAGATATTCTCATGTTGAAAGAGGGTAAGGTGTGTAAAGATAGTTCTTGTAGCTCTAAAGATCTGCAGAATTCTAATCTTGTGATCGAATGCACACACAAAAAAAATCCTTTCTCTCGTTCATGCGACTAGTGGTTGTGACACAACTTGTGGTCTCTATAGAAAGGGAAATCTACAAGCAGTGCAATTGCTCATCTTATTCAGGCTACTTTCCTCTCTCTTCTTCGTGTTGCTGTACAATGGTGACGATGAAATCTCCTGCCTTCCAATCTCAGTGTAAGTTGATTTATTAAAAAGATCTCAGGTATATCTTTCTGTATTTACTGAGGTTGAACAATTGAACTGTTTGTGTTTCACTCTTCCATGGAACCTGAGGTTGTGTCACAACCACTAATCGTACAGAACGAAGAGAATTGATTTTTTTGTGTGCGTGCATCTGATCACAGTACCCTGCAGATCTTTAGAGCTATAGAACCTATCTTGACTTTACCTACCCTCTTTCAGCATGAGAATATCTATAATCTGAGTAAGAGCAGGGTAAAACAAGAATATCAACATCTGGCCAATTATATAAACATGTTTTAATCTTTCCATATGTCTCTAATCTCAGCTAATATGTACACTGGGCATCGTATGTTGCTACAAAACGTGTGCATATACACACTCTCCAAGTATAAAGGTGCCTATAAATTCAAGAAACACTATTTGCAAGATTGATTAGAAATTGTCTCTGAGGGTCAAGGGAGAACTGTGCTTTCATACCTATTTCTTGAGGTGGCTGCTTCATCCTTCGCCCTTTGGCGTTCAATAACATTTGTGTTAACACTGCTTTCGGGTATATCCGCCAAAAAACAACTGTTACTGGTATCCTCTTGATATAAGCACATATGTGGTGTAAACATCACCGAAAGTCTGTAGTTTGGCCAAGGCCATTATCGATGAATAAGAGAGCCTTCATCAAGAAACTTAGTAAAGGTTGTCAGTGTTACCAACCAATGTCTGGAACTGTATCAAAGATATAAAAAACATGTAGCCAGCAAGAGGCTAAGTATATAATTAGAATATTTATGAAAAGTAATTTATTGCAGTTAAAATAAAGTAAATGTTAATTATTGTTTTATAAGCTGGCAATGATCATTTTGTGGTTTGATGGTGGCTTACAAGTTCGGGAGTGGGGTTGGGGAGTTCCCTCCTCAGGGATGGAAACTTTAATGGTTTCCGTTTTACGTCAGAAGAGTATTTGACCAGTTTCAAACTCTTTATAAAATTTTCTATATTTGTCGTTTTAAGGTCTCATTGCAATGCTATTGTACTCTCCTAATCCCACACCACCTCCAACGCTCTGGTATTGGTGTTTCATTATATGCTTGTGCTTACAAAAATGAATACTTTATACATACAAACTTTATTTAGATAGAATATTTTATTGTATATGTCGTTTCTTTTCTAAGAATAATGATTTTTTGGAAAATTGAAAAAATAATTGCAACCTTGATAAGAGTTTGTAATCGTACCACTGCAACAAAATATATAGTATTGGTACCATTCGACGCAGAATTTTATGCTCTACGAGTTTCATCTATACCATTTCTAACATTGAATGCGTAGGGTTGAAGAAATCTAGGAAAAACTAACCTAACACTCCACTTCACTTCAGTTTTTCCCCCCTAGGGCCGGAAGCTCCCTCCGGAGAGGTGGAAACTTTTCGGTTCTGATATCCTTGATGTCAAAGAAGTATTTGACCAAAGTTTCAAAACTATATAAATTTTTTCCCCTATTTGCCATTTTTCGGTCTAATTGCAATGGACTACTATCTGTATAACATAAAACAGAGTTAAAAATTGTTATTCTCTTGCGTTATTGCTTCAAACCAGAAAAATTAAAATATCCTCCGATCCCGTTTAAGCTGTATAATATTTTATTTGGAATCCTGAGGGCAATTTTTTTTTTCATAATTCGATCAAAACTTTAATTAAAAAATATTATAAATTATTTATTATATATATAAATTTTATATGTTTCATTCTGAAACACAGTCGTAAATTGTTTTCAAATATCTTGTTTTTGTGTGTTTATAAATTTTATATATTTCATTTTGAATCGCCATTCGCAAATACTTTTTTTCTTTGCAAAATGTCCAGTTTATGAGTACCCCCCCCCGGCACGCGCGCGGAGAGGGCTATAGATATATATGCGACAAAATATTTTAATTGACCCCTCTCTCTTGATTGATCTTGAAAATATTTTAATTGACGTGACTCTTGAAATTGTAAGTCATTTAATAATATGCTGACATTTAATCTCTGGTGCAATCTTGTAATTCACCAGCGTCTTTGTTTCCTTTTTCTTTAAAATCTCACTCGTAACAATAAATGCGGCAGCTGCATTTCTCTTTGCCGGAAGCCATGTTGATCGAATACACTGAGCGATGACGAACACCAACACAACGAGCGAAGCTGATCACGCACTACGAGAACGCAGGCATGATCGTTCGCCGCTTCTCAGCATATGAGTATTCAAGTCTGGAAGCGGTTCTAGAAAGATGTAAATACGGATTCCAAGACTCTTTTTGCCGTATCTTTCAGTGTCTTCGGCGCTGCTCTTCTTTGAACTTGCGAATTGTTCCCTCTCAAACCATCTTCACCCTAGGAAAATATCGTATAGGGCGAGATCAGGGTATTAGTCTGGTTGTGAAAGAACCGGCTTTCGATGTTTTGACATGTAATTTCACACCTGGAGAGACCTGTGAGCAGGCGCCTTATCGTGATGGATCATCCACAACTTGACGTTCAACGAGAGGGGAAGTTCTGACATATTTGACATACATATTTGAACTACATGAAATCTGATCTCACTAGCCACTTGCACGATACTCTTCCCTTGTTCAGCGAGAAATGGTATAATTCGTTTATATTTGGAAAATATTTTAAAAGTTCCTGAACTTTTTGAAAGTAGTAGTATATAAGAACGTATAAAACACCTGAGATATTTATAAGAATTCAACTGATTATTTTTCTCTTAGGTTAATTGCTACTTTAAACCAATTATACTAGCAAATGTTCTATTATTCGACGCATTAGCAGATACGTCAACTAAGCAAATGTCTGCAGATGTATATGTTACTGGTATATTTCATTCACACTAAGTGAAGTTGTGTTATAAATTCGATTCATACGCAGTGGAATAAAATATATCTGTTAAAGCCATAAAACCTACATGTCTCATATGATTTATAGCAGCTCCTGATGCGTTACAACCCGGGGAACAATAACGAGAGAAAAATATTACCATTTTATTATAACTCCCGAAAACACATCTTGTTTCATTATTGGACTTACCTCCTTCTCTTTCTGTATCGATGGAAAGGCAGCTAACTTTAATGATTTATTTTCTGACTCTGAACGCAATCTAACGAAGTTTAACGCGCAAGTGGCTTCAGAAGGAAATTTAATCCGCTGGGGCGCAAGTATTTTAAAGGGAGGAACGTCACCGGAAAAGGTGCTTATCGGCGGAGAGAAAGGGGAAACTCGCTCATTAGCTATCCACCCTCCCCCTTTAAACCAGCGAGTGGGAGGGGATGAAAAGCCGAGATTTCACTGCGTTGATAGATTTTATCTAATTAGCAAGTGCGATTAATTAATAGTGGGAGACTCTTCCGGGACTGGCTATCTGCATCAACGGACTCGTAGCTGCGACGGAAATACAAATTCACAAGGACTGAACACGATCAGCAAATGATTGAATCTTCTACGCTACGCTTATTATAGAGTTATTAAATTTTGTTGCCTGTTTAATGATCCAACAAACTTTTTGACGTGCTTTCAGAATCTATTTTATATCCTCTTAATGTGACCATATTATATATTAAAATACATCAGTTCAAATATGACCAAGATTTATTTTAAAAAACATAATTGCCAATGACTTATTTCACATGGGTATTTCACTTCAACGTACTCCCCTCGAGAGTAAACAGATTTTTTCTAAGGTTTTGGAAGCAACCTGGTGCTCTTTTCACAAATATCTTTTGGTTGGCAATGTATTTATTCCCGAACAGTCTGTTGTTTGGCTGAACGATGTTTGCGGGCGTCGATCATGTAGCTTTGGCTTTCTTGTTTGAATTTTAAAATATTTTAGTGACTTGTATTAGCATATCGAAAATGGCATTGAAAACGCTTGGTCCATTTAAAGTAAACAGATTATGCTCTAGCCTTTATCTTAATTACACTACTAAAATTTTTACCTGGTTTTTGACCTGTAGACGCGAGGTATGCAAAAATAAATAAGTTGTTAAAATGATAACAACATACTAATAAAATAAACAAAACGGTAAAACAGAACTTGTAGGTTGTGTCAAAGATGACCAGGACTGATTTTTCAAAAAATGAACCATAATTGCCAAACACTTATTTGCACATTTCAGTCTTCAACGTGCTCCCCTTCTGTGTCGACACATTTTTTTCAACTTTCTGGAAGAATCCTCATGACCTTCTCAAAAAATGCTTTTGGTTGGCGGCATTTCCACTCTCGAACAGTCTGTTGTTTTGCTGGGTGAAAGATGTTTGCGGCCGATGGTCATTTCCAAGCTCTCTCTTCCCACTCCACTCAAACACACGAGTTTGTGAGAGACACTCTTCTCGATACTGTCATTGGAGTCCGTTGTGAATTCCAGATGGCGGGGCATTTTCTCCGACAGGAAATTTTATCACAATGAGCTGTTCCACACTCCGCGGTATCTATCAGAACTCTAGCAATTACCAGACCGGACTGAACAGGTTCTAACCCACTCTTTCATGGTCTCGCATCTGTTGCGCACAAATCAGTCCCTGTCATATTTAAACCGCTCTGTACATTCGATGCCAAAGTTGTAAAATAGGATATTGATAAACCACTTAGAAAAACACTCTCCTCGCGTCCTTCAGTTATCTGATTAGCCGTTTTCTTCCAAATTAAGAAAAGGACAAAGTCAAATTTAGGTAAACTCGGGTAAAGAAGTCGACTATACATTTTTTTAACGTATCATCTGTCATTTCTCCTAATTGAAAATGACAAATTAGGCCATTTATTTTATTTATTCATATTTTATTATAATATATAAATTATTATTTATATAATTATAATTTATATATTATTATAATTTTTATTTATTATTACAATTTATATATTATTTATTCATTATATTTCATTTTTTTCCTCATTTTTCAAACAAATTTATTTACAGATAGGAAAAGTTTTTGAGATGCCAGCTGTTTTTTAGTAGAGCTAACTCAGCTTTTTTTTCAATTCCTACTATTAGTTCATACTCTCCCTATATATATTTATTTATATATCTTGTTCAAATTTTCAATCGTTAATAAAATACTTTTTATTCATCCACTCAAGTTCAAATACATTTTTTAAAACTTGTAGTGGGTGACACTTGATGTTAATACAGTTTTTCAAATATTAATGCATTAATTAAATTGAATTAATTAATTTTAGTTTTATATGGAAGAAAGCATATGTCGCCTTGAGTCATTTGGTTCGAATTTTTCTCAATAGATGGAGCTAGGTTCGCCAACTTCTAGACCTAATATCCTTTGTTTTCTGGTATGTTCACGAAGGCGTCATTTTTGCATGTATTTTTGTCAGAGGGTAATGTTGATTACTTTCTTTATTCTCTCGATTGGATATGTTAAAAAAGACTTTATGAAATTTTTCAATTCCTACTATTAGTTCACACTCTCCCTATATATATAAGATATTTAGCAGGATATAAATTTAGGAATAAATACCGTCAGTGACGAAGCGTGTAGATCGCTGACCTAAGTAGAAATCGACTTTAATTTTTTTTTTATATTACTTGTTTCTTTTTCACTCATCAGCAATGCACGGTAGAACAATGTAAACGATTAAGTAATCATTACCGTTCGCCCCATAAAGCAATAGACAGTTTGGAAAAAAACGGTCAGCAATATTTTGTGACTTGAATTTGATGTAAAAGATATAATCTTAGATTCTAATGTTTTCAAATGTTTCAAAAAGACTAATGAATGTGTTATTTTTAAATCGGACGTCTAAGTTGGGGCAAGAATGTAATTGCAAATCAGACGGCTAAAGCTGGCTGGATTGAATATTAATCTTTCGGTGGGCATTATGTAGCAAGATCATGTGGACTCAAGACATTCAAAATGTACTCTACGTTAGTTAGCTCCAAAAGTTTTTAATTATTTTTAACGTCATATGTTTTTATTGGAGAAAACGGTTATTTCTTTCGAATATAAGTAGATAATTTTGTGAAATAAAATTTCTGTTATTCTTCTGATATTAAACGTTTTACATAATTTTCGTCTACAAAGTATGTAATAATTTATGCATTCAAAGGAAACTGGTTTATAGAAAAAAATATCTAATAAAGACAAAAGAACAATAATAGAAGCAATTTCTCTGGTGCGCGCAAATGCAGCAGCATCCAGGAAAAATTGAGAAGATAAAGATATTAAAACATATTAAAGAAGATTAAAGCTGTGATAGAGGTTAAAATGCAATAAGATAAACAATAAACGAATGAAAAAAGAACGATGTAAAATACGAAGAATCCTATGGATGATTTCATCAGAGGAATTTTATCATCCATCCAGATTCAACATTAGAATAGTTTTCTGTGGAGGGAAAACGACTTTAAGGTCAAATAATTTTCGGCTGTGGCCTGAACCTATTCCGGGTAAAATTGGAAACAAAATAAGGAAGAAAAAGATTTATTCAAAACGAAGAAATTCAAAACAGTCTTTTTAACATAGTCTGAAAAAAGGCTTAAAATCCTCTGATATGGAATGAACATACGCTAACCAAAGTAAGCTTTGTTTATAGGTATTGTATTCATGAAAACTTCACTATCACAACCTAGTCATGAAAAGTAATCATAATGACTGCATTTGTTTTCATTTGCTATTATTCGAACCGGAACGTTTTCAAAAAGTTATGCGGACAGATCAGTACAAAAATATTCGACTAAGCTTAAAAAAATTAAATCATCTTAATTTTATTTCTGAATAATGCATGCAAGTAAGTTAGTGAGAAAAAGAGCGATTTTCGTCTTTTTATTTTGCAGTGGTTATTACATCTAAATAGGCGTGTTATGAAGCATGGCGTGTTCAGATGCAATCAGTTACATTCTCATTTTAGCGAATTACACGTTTTTTAGAATAAAAAATATAAATTCTTGCATCATAGACATTATTGAGTTTTTCTTATAATGCTTCATTCTGAACTTGATATGCATACATTGTTACCTTCTCGTTTCATGACAATTTCACCTAAGCGCAGTCAAATACTGGGAAAAATTGTCAATATTTTCGTATTATTGCAACGTCTTTAATTTCTAAACATCTTTCCATTTATAGCTTTACATCTAAACCTCATTACGAAGCGTGTTTTTTCATAATTACAATCAAATTAATTTGTCAAAGACCCTATTAAAAATACGCCTATCTGATAACTTGATGCCTTTCCCAGGAAATTTAATTTCAATATAGATGAAAAGCGCCTAGTCATAAAATACGACTGTCTAGAAAATCTAGCAGATTAGCTCCGTTGCATTCCAGAAATTTATAAAGCCGGTAAATGATTAGAAAGATTACCTTTTCATTATAATTCCAGAAAACATCATTTGTTTCGTAATTGGGTTTCCCTCCTTCCCGTTTCCTATCGATAGGAGGGAAAATAACTCGATGCTTCTATGATTCGTTTTCTGATTTAACTCTTAGGATAAAGTAATCAGAGGAAGATAAGCCCACCAGTGGCTTCGCAAAGATTTAAAGGAAATTTAGTCTGCTGGGGCGCACGCATTAGGAAGATACGGGAGATAGGAAAGCTAGCTCATTAGTTAGCTCCAGCCACCTGAAATCCCTCCTTGGTAGGGGATAAAATGACATCAAAAGTCGGGATTACATTACTGCAATATCTAATTACAAAACACGATTAGTTAATAGCTAAAAAATAAATAACTTCTCCGCTACCATCCCAAACATCAGCGGATACGATGCTGCGATGGAAATAGAACTTCATGTGGAAAGAGGATGATTGACCTTTCGGAGCTATGTCGGTTATTAAATCAGCAAAATTATGCAACGCATACAGTGATTGATGAATCGAAAGAGCAGAGCAATTCTCTCGAAACTTCAATAAAATAGTGCAGCATCAGTACTCCGAGTAAAAATATTTTGAAAACTCCATTATTTACAAAAATAATGTGTAAGTAGAAATCCCAAAAAATTCCTTATAGTTCTTTTCCGTATGTATGCAACGCTTTTTCTTAATCTTTATTTGATATTACGCTTTTACTTGATCTTTAATACTTATATATATTATTCGGCCTATCTTTTTATTCAGCGATTATACATAAACTTTTTCGTAAATTCTGCTGTATTTGCTAAATTAGGTGTGCCCAAAACCTTTTGATTCCGAAAGAGATGTAATGATTCCTTAGCCCAAATCAGATGTGGTTGTGTTTCTTAATACGTTTGCAAGTAACTGGAGGAATGTTACATTTTTATGATTTGTAACCGACTGAGAGAATATAAAGGAGAGTTAACGGGCATATATATGGGAATGCGGAAAAGTGACTTCAGTTCAAATTTTGTCATTTATGAATTCTAAGGTAGCGAGATTCAGAGGTCTTGGATATAACGAATCAAAATTCCGGCTTGCTGTAATTCTAAATAAAAATTTAACATTATTGGAGCTATGTCGATTATTACATTATATACATAATAATTCATTCACCAAATCAATCAATTAAATATTTTGTATTTCCCCCATTAATTGTTGTTAGATCCAGATAAATAAGCTATTAATTCTTGAAAACTTGCCAACTCAAGGAAGAATCGATGCATGTAAGAAGGAGAATGAAGTTAGAAAACTGAATGTGTTAGTGATTCCACTGACCTGTATTCGCTCCTACACTCTTCAGGGTAGGCAGAGCCAGTGTGGTTCTGTATGCATCAGCAATTTGTCTTTATTAGTTAATTTATTCAAAGATAAATCCATCTACAAATGCTTAAGTGGCTACTTGTGAGTTTCCCTAGGCTACAAAATACCCAGTTTTTGCTGTTAATATTAATGAAACTAGTGTTTAATTAATTTGTTATTTTTGTAAAATGGCAGTATATTAGTGAAAACACCGAATATTTTAGGACAATGGTGTTTCTTTTTCATTTTTATAAATATTTGCTTCTATTTCCTATGCAAATGTTGGGTTTTTCAAGAAACTAATTTATCCAAATATGAGAAGAATCATTGAGACCCATTTCCCTACATTATTATCACATAATCCGTGAATTTTAAACAAAAAAATCTGTAGAAAAAGCGTTCGTTTTGATATTAAGATCTTTAGTAGAAAAACAATAGAAACAAAATGCATATGTATTTTGAAAAGCATATTAAAGGATAGAAAGGATGGATTTTTGTGTTTACATACTGAAAGACATATATGAAAATATTTAACGATTTAAAACGGAAGGCAATCACTAACAAGCGGGTCGAATGCAACTGACACACACATTGTAATTCCTTGTGAAAATTTTACTTACTTTTGCTTGATTGTACTTTATAGTATGGTTTCAGTTTTAGGTCGATTCCTTATAGGAAGTCTACCTATTGCAATGGTTCTCATGACACGACTTCCGGAAAATTTCTGCAGATCTTCACCGATCATGACCCATAGAACCCAAAACCACCCTTCGTTCAAAAGTTCTCTTCGTTCATACTTATAGAAGGAAATGTTGTGTATGTGTCTCTCTCTCTCTCTCTCTGTGCCCATGTTATCTTCTGAACACGATAGCTGGAGTAATTTTGATTTGTTTTTAACCAGCGGCGGATATGTTGTAAAGATAGTGAAAATCGTAGTTCGGAGATAGAGTTCGTAGATGGGATATCCAACACAAAAGGGGGTGGAAATGGTGGGGGATTGAAATTTTCATTCCCCCATAATTCCTTTACAATGGAAAATAGAAAGAAAATTCAAATTAGGCGAATTATTGCCTTATCATAACGAACAATTTTTGCATTTAAACTTGTACGATAGCTGCAATTTCTAAGAAGTTATGAGCCGAAAAGTGATTTTCCCTCCCTTCTCCTCCTCTCCCCAACTTAAAGTATCTTTCAACCTATGCATGTTAATCCTTTGTTGGAAAGATCTAGTCATTTGCAGTCTCTTCCACTCTCTTTCATTCTTGCAGCTCTAATCCTTATGAAAATAAAAGGGCGAAAAGTTCTTTTCCTTATATCTCCGGGACTGAAAGAATCTACCTTTGCATTTTGGCTTGCCGACGGGGATTATTTTTAAACATATATTTAGAATTTAATTTTTAACAATTATTACCAACGTAATATTTTACCCTGCTTATGACATTTTACCGTAGATCATTAATAATTAATTTTGACATAAAATGTTATTATGTTTTTTGAAAAACAAGTACCATCGATATATTCAGTTGGATGGAAATATGAAAATAGTATTCAATATCGAGAAGACAATTAACGTTCTCTATTATAAACTTTCATTTTTACAATTAATAAAATTCATGAATTCAGGAATTGTTGTAGATCTCTGTTCTTGAGTCTAATTTTTATCTAAAACAGCATTCTAAAATTGAAGGAGCTTAACTTTATCAATACTGAAAACGAAAAGATTTAACGTTAATTTTAAAACTAAAGATTTAATTATTAACATTAAACAGTCATTATTTAATTTTAACATTAAAGAGTTAATTTTAAATTAAAGATTGAAAGTTAATCCTCATAATCTAACTACCTGTTACAGGTATTAAATTAATGAAGATAATAAAAAATATGAAGCAGAAACAATGCTTTAGAATTACTTCCCAAGAAAATGATTCTAATCGACAATAAATTGCCCTTAAGAAACTATAAGCGCCCACATTCTGTTGAGTTCAAGGGATTGAAAAAACATTCTTTGATAAGTCCACCTAATTTTTTTACAACTATTTTACTGGAATCCTTACCAATATTCCATCCATTTGAAGCAGCGAATTCATTTGCACATTCTTCCGGTCGACTTTTTCTGCCATGGTGCAAGACGACAATTTAATTCTATCCGACTTCCAGGAATTTAATTACGGCTCCTGCGTGTTTGCAATCCCAGGAATGCTTCTAGGATCTCCGGGTGTCTGCTCAGATAGCATTAGGAGGTGAATGTCTTGACTGTAGAGAAGGATCTTTCATTGGACAGAATTTTCCATGCAAGACGAAGAATCCATGTCTCTTTTCTAAATAATGAATTTTACTTCAACGGCTCTTCTTAATATATTATTTCGGACTCAACTTCAATTATCATTTTTAATTTAGCTCCATCAACCGCTGTTTTCTTCAACCGTGTTTCTATCTGATTTAACACGACATTTCATTGCACAGAAATAACGTATTAAACAATCTATTAATAAACCTAGACTCTAATTAAATTATTATTAGAAAATAAGTGGGGAAGATTGCCGATTTTAGACCACCTAAACATTTTTTAATGTACAGTGATAGAGAAGTAATTTTAATCAAAAATAAGTAGTAGAATTTTTTTGTAGTTTGTTTATCTGCAGAATAAAGTAATTTACTTTTTATGAAATACACTTTAAAGTAGGAAAAAATAGCTTATATAAATGTGTCACCGGTCCAATTAAGGAAACTGGCTTCCTAAGTTGGAGCGCTGGCCTTCCTCCAATTTCATTAAGCACAATTAACGCAAAAATATATTTGGATTCTAAAATTCGCATCGGAACACAATGTTACATTTTATGGAACGTATCAATTTTAGTTCCTTTGTTCCTCGCATATGATACGAAACTATTTAGCCTCGGTTTTGGTTCTTTTTTGAACCAACATTAAATAATCCATTAAATGGTGGTAGGTTCTCGATTGCATACCTAGGTGAAATTTTTCTTCTATTTACAAATAATAATAAATTTAAAATAAATAGTATCGAACACATTATATTTTATGAAATATTACCTTGTATATTATGACAATCAATCTTAAATATAATTTTCAGCTGTTTTCTCATAAATAGTTTTAAAATTTACTTTTAAGTACATTTTAACACTTTCCTTATAGCAGAATCTGAAAATACTAGTATTTTCACATCTGTTTCACTCAGGTGAAAATCTTTTATTAATGCAAAATAGTAAGTAAGTTGCAACTTTAATAATTAAATAGAGGTCGCCGGATTAGATGTCGTCCTCGACATCCGATTCGGTTAAACATGACGAAGTTCGTTCCCAAATAGCTTTCATGTAGCTTCAAAGTTGGGATGTTAATTTAAACAAGCTAAACTTCACTTTAGGTCATTCTTGTAGCACTTGGTAATTCAAGTCGGAAGTAAATGTCATGAGTCACCAAAAAAACTGCCAAAAAATATATTTTCCCCTAAATCTTCGCATGATTCAATTCTGAAAAACTTCGTGATTGAGGGGAAAAAACGCTCAAAGACTTATTGCATCGTCAAAGCCAAATAACATTTGGTTGCAAATATTGCCGCGCCTTCAGACACTGTTCTTGGGAAAAAGATTTGCAATCCAGAACCTTTTTCACGAGGCGGTAAAATTTTATCTGAAAGGAGAAAAGGCACTCGTTTGGAACTGCAAATAAATAAAAGTTTTGGATTTTGGGTGGATTTAATTTCAGAATCTATTTTTCTCGGCGAGATTGCGGTGGAAAAGAACTCAATTTTCTTGGGCGTCTCCTTAATAGTGCCGATGAGTTTCAATTTCCGGTACTTTCGCTTCGAGTTGACGGAATTCAATCCTCTCGATTCAATTTCATCTCCATCAGAACACGGCTTCGTTTTTCTCTTGTGCTCTCCAGTCGGTTATTTTCAAACAGACATAAAATATTGCAGGGAGAATTTTTTTCTCCGAATAAAAGACAAAAATGTTTAAGCCTGTGGTATGAACCGACATTCCTTTATTTGTCTTCACAGATGGATTCGACTATGTATCTGCAACAATGATTCGTGGCCTCGTATGAGAGTGTGTAGAAAAAGGTTGAGGTCTTGAAAAGTCTGACCTCAAAACCTCCTGTCAAGTTCATCACAATTTGTATTAAAATATAATGAAGATCAACTTAATTTATAAATTTGTTACTGAATTTGCTAAACAGCTGCATCTAACAATATTTATTTTTTATATGAATTCTTTTCAAATTTCATTTTCTTGCATGTTCAGTAAACTCCCAACAATTTTGGCGGGATAGCCCAAAAAATAAAAGAAAAGAAAAAGCAAAAGAAAAGCATTTTGAAACAACACGAAGACTATTTTGAGACGGATATTGTAATTCTGAACCGCAGTCAGATGACGAGAGCGACGCCTGAGCTAGCACCCCTATTTTCATACTTTCGATCCACACCAGCGGAAGGGCGTTTGGCCCCTTACTTATGATTTAACGTGCAACAGGACCACATACACAGTGAATCTTCACCAGAATCGGATTTTAAACCTGGAACCCCCGAAGCCGAGACCTTACTACTAGACTAGAGCGGTCCATGAAATGCCAGGAAGGAATGGTGATTCAAATAATTGTGACGAACATGATTATTGGGAATTGTTCCAACATGACAGTACTCAGCTCTATTCCGCAGCTTCTACCTGCTTTGCCTTTGGAGTTGTCTATTCTGTATCATGACCATCGTAGTCAATAGAATCATATGTTTAGGAAATGTGGTTGGAAGTCATGTTTGCTGAAATTTTCTTCCAGCGGCGTCTTACGGAGCAGATGCTATAAGTCTGATAGCCTTCATGTGACCGCAAAGTCACACATGAGACTTTTATGATAGAATGCATGCGATTGTTCATGTTTACACACATTTCAAAGTTCAAGAAGATATTGCACTAAAAGATGAAGATTTTTGTTGTTTTGATCGTTTGTTTCTAACGATCATTCTTGGAATATTTAGTCTTTATAGCAGTCATTTATATAGACAGTCAGCTGCCGGAAAACTAAAGCTATAAACCTTTATTTGTAAAGAGATCAATGGTATCAGGGATGTGTTTTGTGTGTGTATTTCAGTCTCTCCTCTATGAAACGTATTCTTTATATTCGTATGTCGTGGCGACTACACAGGTAATTATTTCAATAAGCAATTCTTTCATCACAATTTGTATAACATCAATCATATATTCTTTCATTTATACTCTTGTCATTCCAGTAATTTTCATACTTCATAGCAATAAATGTGTTTTTAATTTTACAGAGTCGATGCAAAACGTTCCTGGTATTCGAATTTTATCCTTCGCAAGTGTGCATCGTGAATGATTCAGTTTACAATCAGAAAATTTTCCCTTCCAGTATTTCTTGAAAGACTTTATGTTCATTATAGTAAAAAAACAAAGTTTATAAGAAATGCTAAATAAAATATGTTAATCTGTGCTGAAGTTGATTTTTAAAAATTTCACGAAATTCAAAAAAATAACTGTACGCAGGCCAAATTCATATTGTTTATACATACTCAGGAGCGAATTAAGCCTGTTCGCAGAATTTCTTCGGGGCCCTCTGAAAGTATCATACATAATGTACTTTTATATTTCGACTTACTAGTCATTAGGTCTTAAGATAATATACTGTTGCATACTTTTAATGATGATAATTACATTTTCATTAATAATACTTACATCTTATAAATGCCACACTATGTATCTTTATAATTATCATATTTATCTATTAATTACATCTGAAATAATCATTAATTAAAATTTTTTCAGTTGGCAAAAGTAAGTATTATTAAGTATTGTCAAAAAACCCTCAGAAAACATTGAACAAAGGAAAACACAAATAACTTTTTCTTAGCAAAATTGCTTTCTGTATTACTAGTGAATACATTACTATTATTTTCTAATCACATTAATGAGGCATAAAGCTCAAAACATTAATTAATTTAATGCTAAATACTGAATTATTATAAAGTGAAAATGAAAAATATTTGATATTTAATATCAAGTAATCAACCCAACATATAATCTATGTTTGTTTATTTTTTTAATTCCCTTTTCTTCTAAAATTCCTCTTTTTTTAATTTCCCGTTGAAGAATAGTTCGTTATAAACCGTTTTATCTCTTCATTTTATAATTTTTTAAAATTTCTTTAGGCGTGAATTCAAGTACGGAAGAAAATTGTTCCAAACAAATTTTTCGAAATATACTTTTAAACTAAAGATTGATACCAAACCGGACTCATCTTGGAACTTTTTTCTGATCATTGCCAACACAATAAAGATATAGAGCCAGATAACTTTTATTAATCATTCATGATAAGTTAAAAATGCTTTACACTAAACAGTATAGCTAAACTTAAGAAATCTGGGAGATCAGTTTGAATAGAACATGAAATTGATTTAAAATAAAGCGCACGAATTATGAAATATATAAACACAGAAATTCAACAGCATTATAACTTTAATTTTTATGCATTCATTGAAACATTAAAAACATGATGCTTTAGTAAATTTTAAAAATTATGCATTAATTCTAAGCAGTAAATTACTTTTTAAGTTTATGAAATACCCCTCGTTTGTTGAATGTCATATAAAACGACAGATTAAAGTTATACAAAATTCGAAAGAAGACTTCTATGTCTGTTTATAAATTAATTATTAAGTTCAGGCGTTATTTAATTCTTCTTGTTCCATGTGTAGCAGAGTCTTTCAATTTAACAAGCTGTTGCAGAAGTTCAAAGCATTGAACTTATACAATTATTCATGACAGAAAAATATTTTTAGCATAACAAATGAAAACACAAAGAATTGAGAAATACTTTGAAATGAGAAATATATATAAAAATACTTGAGGAGAAATCAAACTTTTCCGTACCGTATTGCAGTTCGGTGAAGAAATAAGCCTCCGAGCTTTGCAGAGCGTTACTTCTGAAATACGTTTAGTAAGCTATTAACTTTCCCAGGGTAACACAAACCAGTTCATCCTTTAACGAGATTTCCCATGTTGGGCGATATACCTGAAGGACAGATTAACATAAATACAGTAGGGGGCTCTATATAAACTTGTCTTTTACATGTGGTTGGATGGAAATTAATTTTGGGATTTCTAAGATAATTTGAGTTATCGCGATATTAATGATTACATATATAATTCTTTATTTCGGGGGCTCCTTCGAGCTCGAGGCCCTAGTCGCGCGCCTGGTGCACCTAGCCTTTAATACGCCCCTGTGCATACTGTAACTTATATCAATGGCTATGTTTTGCATTCCTCCAAATTAAGGGATTTGAAGTTGCCTCAAGTTCGAAACATTAAATGAACATCCACACAATCTTATTCTCTCTATAATCTTCGCTTGAAGTATAACTCATAAGTGAGCATAGTCATACTAAACCAAAATAAGGATGTCAGAGAGCGTGTGAATAGGAAGATAAAAACTCTACTCTTCCTTACTGGACTTTATATTGTGTTTTAATATTATTTTATCTTGGGTTCCTTCGCATGTATGAATTTTGGGAAATGAGAGAGCTGATCAGGCCGCTAGATCAGTCACTACTTTCTTGCATTCACCGATACCTCTTTCGGATTGCAAGAAATACATATCTCGTATTTTTCACTTTCGATGACAGAGTGATTGGGGCACTCAGACTCATAAACAGCTCCCCTTAACTGTCTGGTCGTACGTCGTACGTACATCGAATTATCGCATTTTTAGGCTTATGACTCTTTAAGACCGGAAATATTTTCATCTTTAAATTTAATTACTTTTTAGTTCATAGGTAGTCTTAGATCTTGCTAATACTGCAAAAAAAATAATTTTAAAAATCTAGCACCTCCCTCAAATGCAGGAGCGCACCAGTACAATCGTGCGGGTTAGGCATTTTCTGTGTAAACAGGAACCCGTACGATCGTACGGGTTAGGCGTTATCTATGGAAGCATCACACATTTTTTGTTTGTCTTTTCTTTTTTTCTTATGTAAGTGTTTCCTCCTTCCATACATCTTAATAATATGAGGTGTACGTATAAACGTTTAATAAAAAGTAGACAGAAATAGATTTTTTTATGTTCATCACAAATAAAAGTTACCTGAAAAAAAACTTTATATCTGTATAGTGGAATTTAAAGCTAAATAGCAGCGTCTTCTCGGAATGCCCCCTTTAATATACTTTCGCCTATTCTTTAGATCTCCCCTATTTCCTCAGGCAATATCTATTGTGTATAGATTCGTTCCGGATACTGAATGTATTCAAGGAGGGACCACGTAACATTTTAATTAATAAATAAATAATAATTAGATAATTTAGGACTGGAGGAGTATTTTCGGATGTACTTTTAACTGGAAAGACATTTCACTTTTGTTTTGTCATCTTTTTAACGCTTGGTATTTTCTTTAGCTTATATATTTTCCCATTTCAATTCATTTTAGGCATGTTGAAATTCAAACTTATGCTCTGTTAATATCTGTGTATCAAATTCAATTCGTTATTAATTTTGTCATAAATTATGTTATTCAAATTCTAAGTTTGTAATTTTTTGGGGGGCTTTCAATAAAAATTCACGCATACCTACCCAACCGACAAGGAGCCTCCAGGCCCCAAGTTCGGGGGTATACGTGGTGATAAATATGTACTTTTCGCTGAAAGTTTAAATTTGGCTTGTACCTAGTTTCTTTGTCGGAACTGAGTAATTATGAACACGTGTACCGACAATAAAGCATTTTTGCTTCCCTACTAATAAACCAAGGAGAAGGATAGAATTTCACTGATAGAAAGTGGGTAAGGATACTTGCTTGCTTTGTTAGGAAGCTTTCAAAGTGGTTACTATGGAATAGCTTGTCACATTTGAGTGATGGATAGTAGGAAAATCTTTCTATTACAACAACAAAGATGTACATTCTTTCGAGGCACTTGAAGAAAATGTTTTAAGTGACTAATTTTATGCTCCAGGTGTAACAGAAATAGAAAACCGCAATAGAAGTCACGGAAGGGTCTCGGGGAATACTGAAGACCGTAGAGGGACGGTGGGACATATACGTCCCACCCTCTAGTGAAAAAGCTAAAAGCCGGAAAAAATATTTCTATATAATATATTTATTGTCATGTGATAAAGTATAATCCATGTATTTTTTAAGCTAAAAATATTTTTTTAAATATTATCTTGAGTTCTCAAGACCATTTTAATGGACATCAGTATTTTGTTTACAAAAAAGTTTCTTTTCATTCAAAGCCCTTAAATCCCACTGTCCAATGCATTGGCTGATCCTATGATACCAGCTATCAATTATGCATAATGAATTATATTAGTTAATTATATTAATTAATTTATTTATTAAAGATATTAATTAATGTAAAATTAATAAATTAATTATATATATTGCTATATAATCCTATCAAGAGTATTATATTGTGATTTTTCTGAAAATTGGTAGAAAATTATTCCTTTAAGTCTCAAGAGGATATATTGCTCCTAACACCGAACCAGCACGATCGTGCGGGTAACGAAATATTACACCTAACGAGCTAAAAAAATAACTTCTTAACTAACATATTTTTCATTTATTTCAACATTAAATTAACAAATGATATCTAAGCAATTAAAAATGTATTAAAAATTACTTAATTGAGACAGATAAGTAATTGAAATGTTTAGTGCGTATTTGTTTACCAACAGTTTGAAAGCGACTATAATTGAAATATGGACTGTCTCTGCCGTCTTTTGTGAAAAATGGATACTACTGACATTCTGGAAACCAGAACAGTCGTTCCTCTCCAGTATTTATGTAATAAATATTATTTATTACATAAATAATATTTATTATTCCAACAAAATATATTTATATTCCTATTTATTACATCCAACAAGCAGAAATGATAGCTAGAGTCTAACCCGCACGATCATGCGGGCTCGGTCTTAAAGGGATAAAGTAAAATTTACTCATTAATCTATATATTTAAAACAATTTGGTGGAAAGGCCTTCACCGACTCCGCCAGCCTCAACCACTAGACCAATTTCGACATTTTTTTCATTTGAAAGGTTATAACGTCTAGATATGTCATCAAGTGTCGTTTGCCCAGCACACCCCATTTTCGAACGAAATTGAGAAAACACGTCTCTGTACATTGTCTATGGATAAAGCTTATAGAAATCCCCCAGGCCCAACCAACCGACGGATTTCAACAATTCTTTTTTTAATTGAAAGGTTATGACGTCTAAATATGTCATCAAGTGTCGCCTGTCCCCCACCACCAATTTTGATCGAAATCGAAAAACACTTCTCCACCATATATTCTCTATATGCTTTTTATATTTCGTTCAAAAAAGGGTGTGGGGAGCAGGCGATCTTTGATGTAGTATAAACATATTATAATAGAGATCGCAGGCGATCTCTACATGTTTTTTTCGATTTCGTTTGAAAATGG
>BGPR01000367.1:156508-187123 GCA_013235015.1 Araneus ventricosus
CCCCCACCATCCTCCATTTTGGAACGAAAACACATTTCTCCACCATATATTCTCCATGTGTTTTTCGATTTAGTTCAAAAATGGGAGGTGGGGAAAAGGTGACCCTTGATTACATATCTAGATGTCATAACCTTTCAAATGAAAAAAATTGTTCAAATCCGTAGGGTGGTTGGGGCTGGGGAATTTTTACAAGATTTACCCATAGACAATGTACAGAATATATGTATTTTTTCGATTTAGTTTTAAAATTCAGGGTGGTGGGGAGAAGACGAGCCTTGCTGACATATTTAGACGTCATAATCTTTTATATGAAATAAATTATAATCTATATATATATTTATAAACTTTTACATAAATCCGTCGAGTGGCTGTAGCTGGCGAACTGTCTGAAAATTTTACCGTATTATTTTAAATATATAGATCTCAGCAGTTGAATCAAAATGGTGTGCCAAAAATATTGTAAAATACCTATTGTAGGTGATAGAAACTGTTTATTTATGGCGATATCATTCTGTATTTATGGATCTGAAGACTTTAATGCCGAAATTCGTGAAAAAGTTATACAAAACATTACAACTAGATGACGTCTATTGAAAGATTTTACAATTTTAAAAGAATCTGTTGTCTACAAAGAATATGAAATCTACTATGGTTTTATTGTCTATTCCACTGATCTTCATGCAGTATTTAAAACCGAAAACGGTAGTGACTGTGAGCCTTGAAGCAGCCAGGTAGCAAAGACAGTGCTCAGCAAAGTGGGTGATGGCCGCGAACTCGCCCGGAGGGCGGCCAGAGCGGCTAGTTAGCTTCAGCTTTTGCAAAGAATCCATAAGCATTTCAAACATTCTATGCCTTCTTAGATGAATGAAAGCGACAGCCAAAACAGAAGGGGAGGAATCCTATTAGATAGCAAAGAAAATAAAACTGATAAGGGGTTAATCCTAACATAGATCTCTGACCGATATTACCAAGTAGAAAATATGACACTATTTCAACTTGACTGCAAACTGGACGTACACATTTTCCCCAGCAGCATCTGCTGCTGGGAAAGCCTGCATCTCTTTGTTCGATTGATTTGCAATTTCTGAATGTCTGTCTTACACGTCTTTACAGAGTGTCCACATTTTGCTTCACAGCAACGAATCTTTTTTCCAAATGTCTCGTCCAAATTTGAATGATTTGATTCACAGAACTCTTCATGACAATCTTTCTTTAGTTTTCTTAAAAATAGAGGATTTTTTAATCATATTTAACTTTATTTAGCTATCCCTTCGTGTATACGGCTTCTTTGCATCATCAGGCTTCTATCAAGGCTTCATTTTGATCTTTTTCAAAAGATTTTACATTTTTAGACACTTGGATTTCGAGCACAATTTTATATTTCGATTGTATACATTTTTATAGATTGAATATAAATGTTTAAGTATCACGATTGTGATGCAGCATAACTAAAAATGGCTTTTGCGTCAAAATTCTCCTGCAAACTCAAACTTACTGGATTTTAAACAAGTAGTAAAAGCCGTGTACCAAGATTCAACTGATGGCATTTTGTCACAGATTTTGTTTTTGCTTGAAGCGAGTTCTCGCGATTGTAATTCCTACTCCAAAGTAAAAGAAAGATTTTCTGTACATGGATTAATTTCTACAGTTAGTTTCTTTTCTTTCCGGTTTTAGGAAACTATTTTATATTTTCAGCAAAGCCACTTCAGTGATGTCATCTTACAGCTTCCAGCATTTGGTGAAAGGTACGGAAGATAGGCCGATAATCATATATATAGATAATGTGACTAGATGTATCGGATAAATATATATTCTTGGATAAACGAATTCTTACTATGTTTTTTTATAGCCATTGTAAATTTTAGCATTGTGGCTTAAATATAGATTATTTAAAATTATAGTACTTAACTTTGAGCATCAATGACACGCACTAAAAGTGTAATTATTTGTTGTCTACATTTCTTTGTCTCTTCCTTTACTGTCACTAGTATCACTGACTGTGACTCTAGTCACTATATTACTTAATAAATATTAAAGCAATCATGAATGTCGCAAAGAAGATAGCAAAATATCATGGTGGTCGTGTTTTTTTCTTCCAATGTGTAAGAATCAAAAAGTCGAGCATTGCATTCGAAAGAAATGAAGGACAATCAACACTAACATCTTCATGACAAATATGAGAGAGCAGAAATCTCAGAACCAATTATAAATTATAAATTTTTTTTTGTGATTTTACTCTGAATGGCTTCCACGAAAGATATATGACCAAAGAAAATCTCTCATTGTTATTTGAAATCTAATCATTTAATTTTGGAGATGAAACTTTCAAAAATTTCATTCATTTAGCGAAAGCTTCTGACAGTTCTGATATGATTATTGCTGCTCTTTACGAAATTAAATATTGAAACAGAAAAAAAGTAATATTTTTCGGCAACCTTATTATTTCAATAATTTTTCTGTCATATTTCAACTTTTGTTCATTTTATTAGTTTGCATTTAACATTTTCGTAGCTAGGTGATGTACAGAGAGTGTCAAAAGTTTAAGCACAACAAAAATTTTAAAATAAAACTTCAAATACCCACTTTATTTCAACATACCTTTTACGTGTATACAAAATTGTAATTTTAAAATTATATTAAACTTTATTTACTTTAAAACTTTATTTTTAATCAGAAGTTATGAGAATGAAACGAAAATTGCTGGGTCAAAAGTTTAAGCACAAAACTGTTTTTGTGAAAATTAATGAAATCGCACAAGCAGTTGCGTACATATATATGATATCTAGGTACATAAGAGAAACCTGACTGTTTGTCTGGCATTAGTTCAAAATGGCTATGTCTAAAGAATTTCCATATTAGAAAACATAAATAATCTGGTGTATGGGAGCAAAACAGAAGTCTATTTCTCTGAAATTGAAGCTGCTTTAAAGAGGTCAAAACGTGGAATTTCTCATATATTAGCTTGTAGTGAAAACTTTAAACGAAAATCTCGCTCTAGAAGGCCACGAGTGACCAACTCTCGTGATGACATGCACATCAGAATTTTGGTTTCTACTAGAAATTTTACTCTTTCTCGAATTAAAAATATCATTTAAGGACAAATATCGAAAAAGCTATTCCTAGAAAAATTTTAGAATTGGGGTATATACCACACCACAAAGAAGCTTGATTACAGTAGGCCAAACAACATGTATCATTTGGTGATGTCTGGCTTATTGTTATATTCAGTGATAAAAAAATGGAATTTGTACAGACCTGATGGGATTGCATGCCATTGGCATGATTTTCGAAAAGAACTAAGAAGCATGTTTAGATGACAACATGGATTTCTGATGGTATAGGAAGCGGTTTGTTTCAATAGTCGGATATCCCTAGCCTTAATCAGGGTCGAAAAAAAAATCTGAAAACTATCAAGAGACATTTGCCAGTCATTTAGTTCCCTTTGTTGAAATTTTTAGGGAAACAGATTTGACTTTTCAACATGACAACCCTTCGGTGCATGCCTCCAAATCAACGACACAGTGGCTTAGCTCCAACATGGGGTGGATTTTGAGGGGACTAGCCTTAAGTCTAGATTTGAACTTCGTAGAAAACGTGTGGGGTAAATTCACAAATTTAGTTTATCAAAAAAACTAAGCAGTTGCCTTCATTTAAAAAACTGAAAATGACTATTAAAGATGTTTTGTTTGAACTACAGCCATAACTAATACAGAACTAATTGTTATCGATGGAGAATCATGTATTCCACGTAATTCAATAAAAAGTAACAATAATCAAGTATTAACATTTTATTTTTACCTGACTGTAAAAAGTAAATGTCTGATGTGCCTAAATTTTTGACACACCTATTTTTGTAATTTTGTTAAATTCGACGGTTGAAAATAAAGTTTAAAGCATGATTGTATCAAGTATAATTTCAATTCTATATTTTTGTACTTTTATGAAACACTGATTTAAAATAGAATGTATATTTTAAAATCACTGTTGTGCTTAAACTTTTGACACGCACTGTATGTTAAACTTCCATTGGCCAAAGAAAATAGGAAGAACGGAAGAAGATATTGTAATAACTACAGCGTACATCTGTTTGTTTATAATCGATTTACAGTTAGAACCCCCATTATCCACCCCCTATTGTTCTGCTCCAAAACATGCTCTTACTACTGTACTACTAGGAAGCGGCCGTTGGCCCGCATCTTGAGCCAGATCATAAAAGTGCCTATTTCACAGACTCCTTAATCACGCGTGCAGTAAGAATTTATGATTACCCGTGAAGTTAAGAGGTGGATGGAAGATTCTCACACAATTATACTCTACTATATCCCGATTTTTCAATTACATTTTTTTATTTTCCTAGTATTAAGAAGAAGCATTCTGTGTTGTAGGAGGTAATGAGACCCTCACGAACTATATTATCTATACATAAATGTTGATGATGCATTGACTTCAAGGATTTTATTCCAAAAATAAGAGTGAATAATAAGAACTTGGTACCATTAAATGCCCAAAATCATCCAGAATCAGAAATTCTTAACTTTAATGATCACTAAATAACACAATCGGGCTTATTCTTTAAGATTTTACTTAATGAAATGTAAATAATTCTTTCTGTGTATATCACCTTGGCTCCATAAACAAATAAAACTTAATTTCTCATATTCCATTTTCTAATTAAATAGGCGTTTAAATTAAACTGAGATGGATTACGGTTATGATATTAGAAACTGTGACTTATAAGGATAATTGCTCTATTGCATGTGCAATTTTAAATGTGCACATTATGTTCTTTTGGTTAGAGGAGAAACTGAAATTCACACTCACAAAAACCCGTCTCTGATCCTATTTATCCCTTTCCAAATATAGATTTATAGCTTTGGTTTCCCAACAGCTGATTGCCTATACAAGTGACAGCTATTGAAAGTAAATAATCCAAGAATGATGGTTAGGAACAAGTGATCAAAACAACAAACATCCTCATCTTTTAGTGCAACATCTTCATCTTTCTTGCAACCCTTTCCAAAACGATGGATGCAACCTTACTTTAATATTCTTTTCCTATTTCTCTCCTTCTGACCATTGTTTGTAGTTTTGAGTCTGTCTGCCTCGTTTTTCTGAGTGATGATAATGTAGCCAGTAGGAGCATTGTACATGAAGATAGGAAAAGATCCTCCATTAGCTCATGACGGAGAGAAACGCTTTTTTCCTTCTCTCCTCTTTCTTTTATCTATAGGAAGAGTGGACAAAAGAAAATATATGTTTGCTTTCCTCGGGCAGCTAATGCCTGTGATAAATTTCTCGAAAAGGCAAGATGTGATAGGACAAAATTTTCTTTTAAGGGGACTTGGCACCCCCAAATAGTTTTCTACAATTTTGATCAAACTGATTCAATTTTGTAGTAGTTAGATGCAAACTGTACAGAAACTGAAATTTCTAAAATATTTTTCATTTTGAAAAATTACAAATTTTAAAATTTTAAATTTTTTTAAAAAATTAAACTTTTTTTGAAATGCTTCTTCTCATATAATTTTTAATATTTTTCTCCAAATTTTTTTCTCACCTCTCAATGTACTTAACAGAAATAGGGATCGGTTTTCTAATCAGAATTTTTACAAATCCATCCCTAATTCTATTAAGCATGTATTTGTGAGTGAACAGAAAAAATTTCAAGTAATTAGAATAAAAAGAGATCGACTTTTAGCATTTCGTCGCAGAACAATTTTGAAAAAAAGCAAACTGAGAAAAACAGCTTTAAAGTTTTAGAAACAATAAAATTGTAATAAAAACAACTTATATCAAGCTAGTTTTTTTCAGAGCAATAACCTGACATTTACGAGTCCTAAGTTATCAATTTTATTAATATTTATTATTACTATAATTATTAATTAGCGTCATTATTTATAGGGATAATTAGAAAATTTTTTTAAAAAATGCGAAAAATTTCACTTTTTTCAAATTTATTTTAGTCAAAATATTTAATAAATGATCTGCAGTACTATTTATCAAATATCCATTATAACAGAGAAAAAATTTAAAACCATTTTATTGACAGTGAGAAATTCAAACAAAATGAGAAGCGAAAGCAGTGATGATGATGATGACGATATGCTTCATAAATAATAAAGAAGCGAAAGCAGTAAAACAGTAAACAAACAAATATTAAACCGCTACTGTTTGAAACAACTATCTTGCTTTGCTTTTATGGAAAAAATTAGGTGGCTTTGCAACTTGCACATGAAATATGCATGATTTAAACATTGGAAGTGGGCGTGGCACGTGATGAAATGTTAGACAAAATAACTTCATATCTCACTAAATATTTGTCTGCTTGTTTTAAAACTTTCAGATTATTAAGTCAAAGGTTCAAGGATCATTTTACACTCAAAATTTGAAAATCGATATTTTCATTGATTTTCCGGAATTCTTAGAGTGCTAAATCCCCTTAACGTGTAAGACCCTTGTGGAATGCATGTAAGTTATTACACGTAGAATCTATGTATTATCAAATTTTAAGACTTCTTCCTTTCCTTCCGTCATCTTTCTCCGGCCAAGGAAATTTTGTAAATGAGTTAGTTAAGAAAAAAAACAACGCTGTGTAATATTTTCATGGGAAATACAACTAACGCCTTTTCTAGGTACAAAACCTAAAAGAATTACTTTAAACTATGATAAATAATAAACATACAGATGAAAGTCTAATAAACATACAGATGAAAGTCTAATAAACATACAGATGAAAATCTAATAAACATACAGATGAAAGTCATACTCCTCGATTAGCTTAAGACGGAGAGAAAAGGCTGTATAAAAAATTGAAACTCGATTCTAAAGAAGATACATAATCTTCTTTAGAATCGAGTTTCAAGCCTACGATCTTCTATGATCACTGAAATTAAATAATCAATCCCACATATTTACTAAATCTCATTTCCGAGTATTTGCAGAAAACATTAACTTATCCTATTCTTTTGAAACTGAAGTTTGATCTTCATGACAATAAATGCGGTTACAGATGAATAAAGAGAAAACATCTATAACAAGACAGTGAATAAAGAATTTCTCGTTGTAAACAGTGAACTTTTTAAAGTATAAATGAAAGGAAAGAATAAGAGAGGAGACACGCCTGTGCACTGTGAAAAAGGCAAGCAATTAGAATTTGGTTCAGCATGTGCGTTGGAATTTGAAAAAGTTTTCATGACTTATATATTGCTAGTTCAATACGTATGTCATAAATGAGCAGGGCTTAATTTCAAAAACTCTTCGGAGTTTCATGACTTTTTCCAATACTATGTTTCAGAAAAGCCCTTTAACTTATCATATGAACCTATGTAATTTTGCTTTAATATTAGTACTATATTTGAAAAGAAATGAAGGTCATCTTAAAATTACATCTTCATACAGAACTATTGTATTTAAGCGTGAGATGAGCACGATCACAAATACTATATTACATGGACATTATTACAACTGTAGACAAAGAAGAGAATAATTTTTGTATTTTATGCAAATTGTGGTTCGAAATTTGTAATTTCAGCACTAAAGAAAACTATCTTTTTAATGGCATTAACTATTTTAAGCAGATTTTAGGTATTCCGATGGGTGTTACATTCTCCAGTTCACTGGCCAATATCTTCTTGCACTTTTTTGAGGATAAAATTATTCGAAATCATCTAATTTACGCCTACAGATACATAGATGGTTTGATTCTTTTAAATTCTGATGATTTAGATTTAATTATTAATTATTATCCAAAAGAACTTAAACTTAATAAAACGAACTCTCATCAAAATAAAGGTACCTTTTCAGATCTTAAAATTGAGATTACTAAGCAAAAAACTTTGATTGGCCTTTATGACAAACGAGCTGATTTTAACTTTAAGTGTAAAACTCTTTGTGATTTTCATTCCAATTTAGATTCTAGAGTATTTAGAAAAGTAATTTTCACTCAACTAACAGAATTAAAGCGATATGCAATAATAGGAATGATTTTTTAATTGCTTCCAATGTCTTTTTAAAGACTCTAAATGATAACCATTTCCCTTTTAATATTTACAGCATTAAAGATTTTATCCTTAGAAACAGTCTGGAATATACAGTCTAATAAAATCATTTAAAAAAAACGTAGTTCTTTATGCGTAGATGGAAATTGAAAATTAGGAGTTTTTTTCTGAATATGTCTGAATTGGGTTCTTTCCCCTACAAGAAAAAAGAAATTCCTGTCTCTTCTGTTCTGCTTTTTCTCTGCCTCTTCGGCGAATATAGATGGCTCCAGGGGGACTAGTGTTTAACGTAATAACTTATTCTAGTTTAGCGTGAGGTAGTAATTGCATAAAGAAAGCTTTTATTCTCTGGCATTTTTCATCATTGGGTAAGTTCTTTAATTTTTTATTATGAAAGCTTATTAATTAAGCTTGACGGCTAATATTTTTGATCATCTTTTTAGCGTTTTTGATGTTTGTGTCTGTGAATTTCCTTTTTCGTTTGATTATTTGCTCTTGTGGACTATCCTCATTGGTCTTTTCTTGGGGAATTCGGACTATGAGAAGCTTTGTTTAGCGTAATTCTTGCTTCTTACAGAAAATTTCTCAAATATTTTTTGAATCCATTTCGAATAGTTCTTTGCCCTTGAAAAAAGTGGACTAGAATGGATTCCTTGTTTTGTTTTTGCTTTTAATTATTTTCGATTCATTCTGGGATTATTTTTATTACCTTCTTTATTTACTTTTAGCTATCTCTGTATAATCTTAATTTCTATTGTTCTCTGTTCTTTGTTTAGCTCCTGCAATTGCGCGCTTCTTAAACATTGTCTTAATTTAATCTAACTTCTTAATTTTATCTATTTTCTAAAAAATATTTTTGATCTTTTAATTGTATTGTATGCTAATTAAAATATATTTTTAGTTCTAGTTTTAAATATAAATTTAGCTTCCTTTTTTTAATTTGTTCTATTTTTTCTTGATTGTTTGCATGCTCTATATTACATGGAGGTTGGAGCTAAAAGTGAGGACAGCATAGCTTACGATAGAACTTATTTTGAAGCCCTGTGGCAGATTTAGTTTCTGAAAATTCAAAGGGATTATTTTTATTAACAACTCTGATTCGTTATACTTGATTAGTTTATCAGTGACAGAAAGTGTTACGAACAGCATAGATGAATAGGTACAAAATGAGGGTTCAACTTCAAAATAATTTTTCGCATGCATGCAACAAAATACCCAGGAGTATTTGCCTTGTCTTGCCTTTTCCAAAATTTTGTTCAAAGTAAACGTATTTCTGTTAGATGTTTTTTAGACTAAAAACTACGTTTGTTCTTCTTTAAATCCATGTAAAGTTTGATAGGAACACTGGCAATTTTTATTTTGAAAATCTACAAATCTATTGAAAGAAGTTTCAAAATGTATGTGGTTCTGTATGAAAAATCGAAATCAGGTTCAAAACGCGTTACTATTTTTTGCACCAAAAACCCGAGATATAGAATATTGTTCTATATCATAGTTTGAAAAAACTCATTAATTCTCTAGGTGACTAGTGAATATCACAATAAAAACTTAGAGAGAAATTCGGATGAACTAAAATGCTGAATACTCTAATATATTCTTCGTGCCCATCATGTCTTTAGTGGGAAACCTGTGTCCCTATTGTATTTTAAAATATGATCCATAAAATATAATCTTCTTTTTGTTTGTTTTTAATGGACTTTTCAAGCTTTGATTATTTTATTGTTTCCCATTCTTCTTATATAGATTTAACTTTAAAGAGATGATTCTCTTTTATTTTTAGTAAAGTTTCCGTTTTAGATAATCAAAAGAGGATAAAGAAAGAATACAAATATGAGGAAAAAATGCTTTATTTTTTAAGTTCTTAAAAACGTGTTTAATAACACTATTTGATGAAAACAGATGAAATATCACTAAATAAAGAGACCTTTCTTGAACTGAGTTCAAAAAAGTCTGAAGTTGCACTTAAATTTCAATAGAATTTTGAATCAGGGGATTCGAAAGCACACCTTTTCTCAAACACTATGAAAATAGTTGGCGAAATTTTTTTCCTTACTAAAGGAGAAATAGTGGTAGTGTTGAAATAATGGAATGGCAGTTTTGGAAAGAAGGACAGGGTTTTGGGGTGGTGAATGCGGCATTGGCCAAGAGTAAAATTCTAATGATCGAATCAGTGATTTTTTCTCACATCGCTGAAAAAACACACTTTGGTGAGTATAAAAGCTAGGATTAGTTCTGGAAAAATAATGCTTCAACGGGCTTTAGAACAGGAAAAAAATGGAGCAGGAATACCCTAATAAATAAAAAAAATTGAATTTATCATTTGAATCTCAGGAACAGACTGAATCTCTGACATTTCTGGAAATATCGCTGCGATTTTTGTTTTCACGTATTTATTTGAATACATGGAATTGCCATTCAGGAGAAAGGAGACGTGAGCTCCAAAATAAAACAGAAAGATATGAAACCTTACAATATTCCTTTTTAAGTACTGAAGGAAGGTAAGGTGGATGGAAAATGCTGATTTTTTCCGTTTACTTTAAGATACTTCAAATATTGTCAATATCAGCTAAAGGGGATTATTTACTAGATGATCGAAAGTGTTGGAGAAGATTTATAATAGATATTTTATTTAGTTTCAAATATGACCATATCATTTCGAAAGTATGAACTAATTGAGATATTTTCAACCTTTTAGAATGTGAGAACCGACCTTTCAATCGACCCTTCTTCTCCAGTTCAATTTGAAATGTTTAAAAAAATATTCAAACACTTTTGAGTACAGGATGTTTAGAACTAAAACAACTCTATTCAGAACAGTGCAGTGAAAAAGAACTAGCACTCATCATAATTCCAAATTTGGGTGGTAAGCATTACCGAACATGGGGAAACGAATGACATAAAAGTGGTAAAAATCTATCAACAAGGAAATAAAAGCAAACAGCTCCCAGTATTATCATCACTTTATTGCCGAGTGCCGACCTCATCCCAAGAATTTCCATCGGCGATGCAAATGTGCGCGAAATGCCGGGTATTTTCAAAAGTGTTCGCCTATCCATATGCCACTTCTCTGAAGCGCGCATGCTTGTGAATGGTTCAGTTGTTGCGAAAATGAACGTATGTGCATACTTTCCAAATGTAAAGTATCGGGAAATAAAGAGACTTCACCTGTTTTAGGCTTATCATTTTCACATATCGTTGCTACCGACAAAGTTTGAAATCCACCCTTCTATAGAATGCCTAGGCTTTTATAGACAAAGCATCAAACAATTAATATTTCACGCATTTCCTAGGCATTCTATATAATGTCAAATGACAAACCGGTAAAGCATGAAATACCAATTTGATTTTATAAGAAATGAAATTAAGGGCAATTCAGAATAAAATATTTCTTTACTTGATGCAACAAGTAGGTTCATATTTTATTTTATAAGACTAAGACACGCATAAACTTTGCTTCGAATAACTTTCATTTTCTTTCACGCATTTTGAATAAAATATTTTTAATGGCACTCTTTTATTCTTTCTTCACAATGAGATCTGTATTTCTGTGGAATTCACGTCTTTTAAATAAAAGCCTTATCATTGCCTTCTTTTCATACTTCTCCTAAAAAGTACTTGTCACTGTATAGAATACCTAGGTATTGTATACAATGCCTAGAAAAGTATATAACAAATTCAGATAGTTCTCATGTTTTATATTTTGCCAAAAAATGCATAGAATGCCGGCGATTCATACATTACCGTAACATCGTTATCATCATCTTCTGTATCTCTTCTTTTCCCACGATTCATCAAAAAATCCTGCTGTCATTGAGTTGAGTCATGGGCCAATCTTGAGTAATGAAATGGAATTTATATCCTCTAGCCCATTCGAATGGCATTCCCGATCCTACATTCCTATGTGATTCTGGCTTGTCTATGTGCTTTCTACCTCGCCTAACAGTTTTTACGATGAATTTTCAATCGCCCTGTAGACAATAGCAATTGCCACAAATACACAAATCGAATTTAATTAATGTGTATGGCATAAAGTATGGTACAGAGTTTATTGGTAAAATCTGGTCATTTTGTCTGATGTTTGTTTACTTCTTATTTGTTTCTGCGTCATTCGTTCTCATGTTTCGAAATTCATACTGCAGAAATCTGGTGTTCTTATGACCAATGCTTGTTCTGAACATTGTCATTCTGATTACACTGTATATGCGAAATAAATGGTGGAAAGAACAAAAACATTGCTTGTGATTATTAAAATCATATTCGAGGCCTGTGAAGCAGAAAGAATGGCTCAGTCACTGAGCCACTCAGTGTGATCACAGCATGATTTTGCCCGGCGCTTTTCAGTGATGTCGTCCGTTAAATTTGGATATCAGTGCATTGGACGCGGCAGTCTGGTTTATTGGCCCGTTAGATCGCCGGAGCTATCATGTCATGGCTTCTTCTTTTGGGGTTTTATAAAAGCAAAAGTGCTCAAGATCCTCGTTGAATCATGTGGAGACCTTGTCGCTCGAACTGCTCGCTGCCAGGGAGATACTGATCCAGAATGTTAGAGATCCCATGCAGTGCCGATATCAAGCCGTGCAAGAGCTTCTGATCAATTTTAATTACACTTAGATGTTGCTATTTACTTTCTTGTCCTCTCTTTACTTCCTTTTGGCCTAGCTCATTAAAAAGACATTTCGAAACCTGCATTACCATGTGATTCCGAATCGTCTTTGTGTCCCCTATCCCTCCCACGAGTTCGTCACACTGCAACTTAAGCTATACTTATAAAAGAAAATGTTTGTGTATGTGTTAATTTTTTCCATCTTTTCCCTTTCATTTTTTTATATTTTGAATGGATTTTTTTTCTCATCTTACAGTTTTTTTCCATTGCATGCAGTTTTTACTATTGTCCAGTTATTTCATGTGCAATTGTTTAATTTTGTGTTTTATCAAAGCTTTATTTATCAACAAGATCTGTGACCAACTATTTTTTAATGTAACGCACAGTATCAATGCTTCCTAATGGAATAGCTTCTGTTAACATTTGTAAACTTGTTGCGTTTTATAATTAGAAAGCAGTGTAGGGAATTTGTCAAGGTCTAAGAGAGGTCACCCCCTAGATTGTTATGATTTTTCTTCCACTTCATGTCCGCCACACTGCTTAAATAACCTTAAGGTTATAGTTGTAAGGATGTGGAGTGGTCTCATGTCATGTGTGTGTGTTCATGCGTGAATGTGATGTCCAGACAAATCTATCGTCCTCACAGCCATGAAATTTGGCACGCAGGTGGTGGCAATGGTGACTCAATGCCCGAATTTTAAAATTTATATATATTGTGGAAGTACAACAAGCTGCATTAACTTATTTAAAATATCTAGGATAGGTTCTAACAATTAAAGCGTGGATCATATTTCGTCATTTGCACAGGTATTAACACCAAAATAATAACAAATGTTCCAGGAAAATGTGATAATTTCTATGCACACACAGCATAAAGGCAAATAAAAATATGTTTCATAAAATGTTGAAAAGATCTGTTGATCTTTTATTCTGTTTTTCAGAGAAATATAATACCAGTTTGCTTTAGTTATAGGTTAACCCTTTCGCGATTATTGGTTAGGCATTTTTTTTTTACTGTGCATGGGTGACACGTAGCGTAACTTTTCTTTCATAACTTAAGAGCCGATAAATAGGCCAATTTATATAAAAATTGCAATTCAATGCGAGCTGAACTTAGTAGCTCAATTACCGGGCATTCCCCCCTTCAAATAAAAGAAAGGTATAACATCATCTAAAGAAAAGAAGACTTTACGAACTGATAGTGTAAAAGTGAAAATGCCCGTGCTGCACATAGTGTATATATTTACTTCTTTTTGCTTATTTTGTTTTTCTTAAATAAAATTCCCGTGTCTTGCCCATCAAACCGTTCAGTGACCGGTCTGGTCACGGGTACGGGGGTAAGAGACGGCGTTCTGTTCTGTCAGTATTCACAAAGATATCGACATTGCAAGAGCTAAATTGCTTTTGTTCTGTATGAGAATCAAAATGATAAGGTTTCTTGCTCAAATTGATATTATTTTTTAAATTGAATCTTCGAAAGTAATATTGAATTTAATGAATTTTGAGTATCCTGAATACTCACGTATACTTATAACTTAAATACGTAATTTAAATTGCATTTCGATGATAACTTATTCGTAGGAAACATAGCCCGTTACCATTCATTGGTTTCAGTTTTTCCTTTTACATATTTATGATCAGCTACATATTTAATACTCATATCTGAAATTAATTCAATAATTTTCAAAACGAAACATGTAGTGAATTTGAAAGGGTCAAGAATATTTCAGGGTCAGGATTATTTTCAATCTTTATTTTGTACCCTTTTTGTAATGAGCATTTTGAACAGATTTGAATCACTGGCTAGGCTAGCTTATTTTGCAGAGAAAATATTTGCAGACAAAAAAAAATCACAAAACCATACTTTTCTTGAAGCACCGCATCTTTCTTGACAAATGTTTCGGGGTAATAAAAAATGATGACGAACAAAAGTAACCAAAATGAGCGCTCCAAAGTTGAATCAAGCAGTTAAAAGGAAATAAAACTTCATATTTCAACTTGGGAACGACCATTCCTTCCAACCGCAACAGAAAATTATCGTCAGAAACAGAAACGACAAAAGGAGTACGATTCCAATGCATTCAATCGAAGTGTGGGTCCCATTGTAGGAGGAAGATACTCCACTCCGGAATTATTCGAGAGCGAAGAATCACTGATACACAGTATTATTGCAGGATATCAAGAGGGAGCCTCTCGAACTTTGCAGTTACAGTTAAGAGGCACATATCAAACAGATTCGACTGGGAAAGGTTTTCTCCATTTAATGACTACATTCCATTGCTACTGCTTCGGAGAACATTTTATGGCCTGTTCAGAGTTGCTCTAGACGAAGCCCGCAGGATTTTAGTAAATGGTTGCGGAGGAAGGGTAATGAGTTTTTAATACCTGTTTGGCTGAACAGATTAAGGAAAGATATTATTTCTGTCCTCATTTCCTACCTATGGTAAGTTTCCTACCTACCCAGTCTATGCTTAGTAATTTGAAAGAAGTGAAAAAGGGGCATAAATCACTCAATCAATAGAACAAGACATGTTAATTGCATGGAAAAATTTCACTTTTTTTCATTTTCTTAATTCTATCTTCTATTAATTTAAAAGCCTGCAGAATTCGTATAGCTGTCAATTAAACAGCTGGATATAAAATTTAACAGAAAAAAGAATGGACCACTATATGATTATGAACCCGATGTCGCAATGAACACCAGGGAACAGGCTGCGAAGATGCAACCAGAGAGAGAACGAGATGTCGAGCAGTGAAGTCCTGATGACCATTGGCCATCCCGATCATAAAATGACGACGAGCCATCCAAGTCCTCTATCTAAGATGAAATAGACGGAATTACACGTCTTAAAACTGCGCACAGCTTAATAACTGTATAAAGACTCATTGTAGTAAATCATGTAACCTTGATTGTCATAGATAATATAGAAAGGTAGTTAAATGCATCGAGTTCTCATTATCAAATGGAGGGTGATGTGGAAAAGGCGACCCTTGATGATATATCTAAAGGTTAGAAGCTTCCATATGAAATAAAGTAATTGTTGAAATCGGTCCAGTGGTTGTGGCTGGGAGAATCTCTTACGGTTTTGCTAATTATTTTAAATATATAGATTATCATATTTTAATTCATTAAAATTACTTATTGTTCAATATTATTACTTATCTATTTAATTTTGAATTGTAATTTGTGTGTTATTATTATTGATTATCTATTACTTATTAAAACTCTTAATGAATTTTTCAAAAATCGAATTTGATTATAGCTCCGTCAGCTTCGAATTAGCTAGGTTCCGCTGTATTTATATTTGATCTTTCACTGTCATCTCGAACGACATCCGATAACTGATAATTCACTCATCTCCTGTTCAATCACCCTTTTCTAGTCTTCTCTCTGGATGACAAGGACCCGATAAGGATGGTCAGGATCCATCCTCCTCAGCGCTTCTAGACAGGAAATAAATTGCTGAGCAAATACCTCCCCATCAAGATGTTTTGCTTTGTCGTTTCCAAGGATACGTGTCCTTAATTTATCAGTAGCGAAGGAAAGATAAGTTTTTTTGTTTCGCCTCTAACACGTTCGAAGTGTGTCAGCGAGCTTTGCGAAGGCTTTTTTAGTCTCAACTGAGAACAAATTATTTATCAGTTATACTTTCAGTTGGGTATATGAAAAGTGCTAGGCAAAATTGCGGATACTTTTTGAAATTTGCACATTTTTTTCGAATATCTTCTCGAATTTCGACCATATAAAGAATAGGTTTTAACTCACAATTTACGTTAAGGATTCGGTCACGAGGGCATTTAGGGGACCGCCCAGAAATTGATGAAGTCGAAAAGGGCTTATGGCTCACCCAGCTTCTCAGAAAGCTTATAATGATTTGCAACTTTCATCAATTTTGTTGTGTAGTGTGCGCAGTATTTATGTGCATTTTCGTAAAAATAGCCTGAAAATTCGAGAAGGTATAAAAGTTCCCATATTTTCCATATGTATTTTGATTATAACTTACATAAAGTTCGGCTGAAAATTCTGCAACTTACATAATATCTGACAACATGTTAGAAAAACATTGTATTGAAATTCGAAGTAAATGCCTTGAATTCTAGAGAAGTTATGGGCATTTTTAGGAAATAATTTTTTACTGTGCATGTGTGAAACGTTGCGTATTTTTCTTTCATAACTTTAAAAACAGATGTATAGGGAAAGGCATATAAAAATGTCAGTTAAATACCGTTAAGATTCAAAAAGATATTTGCATTTTGGCCTGCACTGTATTACGTTAAACGCCATCTGCTGCCTCCAGATGGCGTTTACGTACCCATGTTTCTATGTGATTTTGGATACTTATCATATGCCTGTCCTACGCTTAAAGTTTGATCCTTTTTTTCAAAATCATCCTGTACATTCATATTTATGTAAATGAATTGCGACAATGCATATGACTTTTTCAGTTTCTTTTTTTTTGTATTCTGTTTTTACTAAGTCAAATATGATGTTTCAAACTAATTTATTTATTCACTTACGTAATATAAGTTAATGACAACTTCGTAAAAATTTACTAATTAAATATCATTTGTTTCATTTATGTTGGATATAGCACCACCTAATAAGTTATTGAATGTCATAGATATTCAATTTATAATTTTAATTAAAGAAAGATTTAGAATTTCTCGTAAAAAGGTGAGAAACTAATTGTTTTAGCTAGGTTTTGTGTCAAATAAGAAAATTTGCACAATTTTTATGATGTTCATCTACAATTTGTAACAAAAAAATGTTTCATAGATATCCATTTGTTGAATTTAATTTTTTTGGCATTATAATAATTGACCCAGGGAAGTGAGGCATTTCGTCTGTCTGTACATTTGTTTGTTACGCAGTCAAGACCAATCATATTGACCCTGAACCCTCCCACGCATTCGCAGAAACTTACAAGGTAGTAAGCTTCCACCACTTCTGTACAGTAAAGCTTTGACGAATGTGTGTGTTGTGCTGTCGTCGTATTTTATTTGACGGATAAGGTTGAGAAGAGAATCTGAATCAAATTTTGTAAAAGGCTTTATGATACCTGTGGTGGGACTCATGCAAAGTTGAAGAAAGTTTGTATGAAAGAAGAAGATTGTGTGATCCGCCAAAGAGCTTATGCGTTAATCAAACATTTCCAATATGGCCGTGAAAATGTCGAAAGTAACGTCTTCCAAAACCTTGACAAACGTCCAAACATCCAAGATGTGCATTTATCTGTGCGTGAAAATAATCGAATAACTAATCGTGATTTATCTGAAGCTATAGTTCAGTTCAGTCCATTCTGACAGAAAATTTGGGTATGAGACGCGTGTTTGCCAAGTTTGTGATGAAACTGCTATCTGTAAACCCTCCCCCCCCCAAAAAAAAAAAGACCGGCTTACAAGTGTGCTCGATCTCCTTGAATGTACTGAAAACGAGGAAAACCTTTTGAAAATGATTGCAACGGGTGATGAATCCTAGATTTATGGCTATGATTCAAATCGATCGAGCTTTCAAAGAGATCGAGTTCTGTTTTCAACTCAGCTTTTTGTGCCATAACAAATGCGATAGAAGGCACACTACATATTAGTGCTGTCGGTTAGCTCGAAAAACCCAAATAATATTTCACTTCTGGCAGAAATTGTGAATTTTGGGGTACTGACTCTGTATCATTTTCTGACTTAAAAAAGCCGAGACCCCAAGTTTTAGAGGCATTGTTTACTTGATATGACGTCATCAAAATGGCGGCTTATAGGGAGCTTAACGCGCTAAATCGCTGCACTTTTTTAATGTTTACGTGACTTTTTTAGCATTTTTAAATATATGGGATTGACAACATCTGCTATATTGTTAACAAGCTTAAATGCTCAATATCGAATGTGGAGACAAATATGGGCGCTAAATATAGGTAAATTACCTTTTCGCTATTTAAAGAGATGCAAATAAATTTTCGCATCATAAATATCATCTAACACACCTATAATTAAAAGAAGCTTCCTTATGAAATATTTAAACTGTGTTTTCTATAAATTTAGAGTATAAAATTCATAATATATTCCACAAATAGTAACAACTGAAGAGATAGCTTAGCTTAATTATATAAACGTCACGTTTTGAATCAATACGAGGGCTATTTTTAGACGGACATCCTAATTTTGAACCGCTGTCAGATGAAGAGGACGACACCTGACCAGGGTCCCCTCTCCAAACTTCCGCAACACACTAGCCACCGTCCATCCCTGTGTACTCTAAACCCTATGGGTGAGTCGGTGGACGTGGCTTGTGGACGACACACTAGCGGAAAGACGTTTGACTCACGACGTCAAATATAACATGTGCAGTCGTCCACAAAATGAATGGGAAACCTTTGTAACTCTGGTATATATTATTAAATCTACACAAAAATAGTGTCGATGTTAATGGCTCAAGAAGACAGGTTTATTAAAAACAAAAAACTGATTTACCTAGTTAATTACCAGCTATCTCGTAATTTTCCCATTACACCTATCAATGTTTTTCGCTGCATCTACACCCCGTCATGAAATTAGCCTCCCCAAAATTGTTTATAGAGTTTGATTAAACTTTCGAGAGTTAGAGGATTTTGAAAAACAGCCTCTCCCATCTTAACTGAATTTAAGGAACTTTTGACGATATCTCGGAAAGTATTACATATTTCTCAAAAATATTTTCACTCACTAAAAGAACTCTTATTTTTTTTACACAAAGTCATGAAAAAAATTCACAAATAAAAAAAAATTTAAAAAAAATTTTAAACATGACTGTGAAAAAAGTGAATTGTAACATAGTAAAATTTTTGCATGAGAGCGAAGCTGAGACGTTATAACGCCGGTATCCAAAAATTAAAGTGCATATATATAAAAGTTTCCAAAATATTTGGAAAAAACTGAAAATTCCCACTGTTGAAGGCAACGCCCACTTTTTGAGGGACTGTATATTATAATTATTTGCATTTATCGGTATACTTTTCATGAAGCAATAGTTTTATGATACCGGATTTTTTAACAACTCCAATAATTTGTTATAGTCATCAAAGAACTCCAGAACTAATAAGTTGGCGGTGTAAAAGATGAATGAAGGTGAAGCAATTCGTGACTCATTGTTTACTTTGTTGGTCAGTAATGGCGTCATCAAAATGATGACCAAGTGAAAAATTGTCTTCGAGTTCATTTTGATATTATTTAGACCTGTTTTGTAGCAGAACGAGAGCAATTTTGGGACAGACCTCATAATTTGGAGCCGTAATCATATAAAGAGGACGACTTTTGAGCCGGCATCCCCTTCTCCAAACTTCCGCGACAGACCAACAGGTTGACACCAGACATCAGATTTGGCATGCACCAGTCACAATCTAGTAAATCAACATATTATACTTTTAACTTCTGATATTTCTGTCATCAGTGTAGTCTGAACGTAAATTAGACATCGAATTGGATAAAGGATACCTCCTTCAAAAACTCCGGTGTATATATTTGCAGTCGTGTACAAAATCGTGCTAGTTTTTATTTTAAAAGGTCTTTCATTTGTCATATGTAGGTAGAATAAAATAGTTAATATGAAGTAATAACAGAGCTAAATCCATTCTGACATTTAAATGTATCAGTTTTCGTATAAGCCCTACATGTCATGCTCAGCCAGCAGCTTTTTCATATCTATCATCAAACAATGCTTTCTTATATTTTATTGACTTGCCGATAAAAGCCTTTGTTCATGTGATATATTTTGTTATTGACAGATGTTATTGATGACAATAGCAATAATTCATAAAGTAGCAAACTCTAAATTGAAAAAAATACAAAAAAATTGTTTGCTGTTAATGGTGTATTTAATTTACGTAATAGAAATCTAAAATAGAAGTCAGGAAAAAACATGTGTCTGTCTGTCGGTCACAAGAACTCCTCCTTAACGCTGAACGGTAACGAAATGAAATTTGCACATGACATTCTGGGATCCATTTCTAGATAAACTCTCCTATTTTCAACTTTCAGAATTAGTTAATTCTGAAGATATTGAATAAAATAACGAAAATTAATCTATTTTTAGATATTTTTCGCCAATAACTTCTGAAATATTTATCGCACCAATATTATTTTTAGCCATCTTAAAGAACAAAAAAATTATCTTTTTAATCATATTAATTTCATTACGGTACAATTTTTTTTCTTAAATTAGTAAAAATTTCACAAATCATTTTAAACGCAGTTTGTACCAATGTTTTCTAATATTATAAAATTAAATTCAAACCAATTTATTGTTTCATCAAATCGTTCATTCCCATGTTTTTGTCACCGTTAAAGTTATGATAAAAAATATTGCTTTCTTTGAATATAAAAGAAGGGCAGAATATTTACTTCCGCTTTTATTTCGTAGCATACACCCTTTCTATATGTTTGCACAGCAATCCAAATGACGTAAGTTAATTACTCTCTCTATGCGATGCTTCATTTAATTTTTACAAATTTTTAAATGATCTAATGAGTGTGTAAAGTCATTCAAGGTTACTAAATCTTTATCATACCGAAGGGAGAGGACCGAAGGAGAAAAAGAAGGAACAGTATGCGGAGTTTTTCCGATCAGGCACACAGACACCAAAAAGAAGAGAATGGCACTTCGGATAACTGTAATAAAACCATGATGTGAAGGAGCTTCTATTGTCGCCGTAGCAATGGTGGAAAGGAGAAAATACTTGCCAGGTGGTTCAAAGTGCGGAAAGAAAGGAGTTTAATTGCTGCCCAAGGGGTCAGAATACACGGGAGAGGACGATTGAAAATCAACGAATGACGCTACTGTGAAAATATTTTTAATCAATTTAAAGTGTTGGAAATACATAGACTTGAAAGTATTTTTATCCTGAGCAACGCCGGGCATATTAGCTAGTCATTAAATAAAATCAATTACAATTACGAGTTTAATTTCTATAATAATAATGAAAGAATAAAATCGTTTGCAATGATGTACCCAAAATACGAAAGTATTTATTAATGTAAGCAGAAATCGCTTTAAGAGTCGTAATAAACTTACATAATAAAAATCGTAATGAATTTAGTATTTAAATTGCATGAATAAATAAATTTAATAAAAGTTTTTTAAAAATGCATTACACATTTTATTAGTATATTAAAAAGGTAGAATTTTTTAAAATTATTTTCTAATTTTTAGTCTTTAACTTATAATTCATTATTATAAATATACTGAAATTTTGAAATAAATTTTTTCTTATATGCGCTACCAGGTGGAGCCAATAGTATGGAATCAAAAATTATATTCTGAAAGTAACAAAATAGCCAAAATATACATACACAAAATTACATATATATTATATAAAGTACATATATATTATAAAAGTACATATACATATAGTAGTATAATATATATATGTACAAAATTTCAAAACTCAGGAGCATTATGAAGTGAACCAACAATCGATTCCATCTTTACAACCATGAAACGAGTCTAGTTAAATAAAAGTGTGTAACAAAAAAAGATATCGTTTTCGAAAGCAGTGAGGCATTCCTGTTTCTGTGCACATTTCTGATGGCTGGAATGAAGTTGATTAGGCTTCATGTGCTCTCGGTTAAGGCTTGCAAATCTTTCGTAAAGATCGCGTCCGCTGTTCGGATCCGCCAGGAATAAGAAACAAAACTTATCTAGGTGTGGCTTCCGATAAGCGAAGGACAGCGTCTTTGTATCCTTGGAGACGGGAGCTCAGTGCAGATTGGCAGTAAGGATATTTCGTAAGTTATTTTCTGCTAAGGAGGATGGGTGCAGATCATCTGGATGTCCAGAGAGAATATGAGAAAAGGGAGATAATAATGATTGATGGCGGTTCAGGGAAGGAGTGAATTATCAGGAGTTCGATTACATATGAGATGTGGTTGAGAAAAATAAAAGCAACAGAGAAAATTAGATAGAAGGAAATCAAGTTACATTTGCAACATTTTTCTTAGTAATTAAATAACATTTATATCTACGTGTTTTGTTTTCCTTTTCATGCGACCACCCCTCTCAAAGGCCAGTTTTGTTTGGAACGAAAGTTTTGACCTATAGACAAAATGTTAAAATAACCCAAGGAACGGCTCCTCAGTCCCTTCCGAACGACCAGGGTGGTCGCCTGTTAAAGTCATTCATTTAGTCTGAATTACCTCGGACATTTTAACGGGAGGGGGAAAAAGCATAGAAAAATTATCAGATCCGAAAATCCTTCTCCGTATGTGGAAAGAAAAGTAAACTTGGACTTCTTCGGGAGTGAAGCATTCAAGAGTTTTTTTGTACCTTTCAGAAGCTGATTGGGACTGACAAAGATGCTTCTGATATGGATTGCTGTCATCAGTAAATGAAACTTTCAGCTCAACAGGCTTTAGGACAAATAGTTGGTATTATTGCCCAATTCACAACAACTTCTGACGAAACGATTATGGATTTATTTTCCCGATTTAAAAAAAATTAAAAAGTTATATCTGAAGAAGCTAAAATATCCAAGCAAATGTAAATTGTGTCTTTAAAAAAAGTCGAATAAAGTACTTTTTGTGATAAATCTTAAAATTCGCTTTATCAAAAATAACGAATTAGGGTTTGCTTACATGCGCAATTTGTACTTCCAACACGTAACCCCTTTATGGCGCCTCTCAGGGGTCAATTTTCCTTGAACGGAGGATGGACGCCCTAGAGAGGTTTCACCGTGTAACTGCCAGTACGTTATAAAATATTTAATGCATTATAAGTTTTAATTGCCCCCGATTTCTTTTCACATCAACGCAAAAAGATAAAACTTTTTAGATTCCCAAAAATACGTATTAATTCTCTTTGGTTAAAAAATTTACATCAAGGATTTATACTTTTAATATAATGCGACATTTGATGTTAATAACTAAGCAACAAAAGATTTTCAAATTTTTGTGCAAAGAAACTGAATCCTACATCAAAGGCATTTTGTGGACACATTCAGATATTCGGAGCTTATTCTCAAGAAATCGTTTCCAATCATTCATAATTCATCAAAGCGATTATTCAATATCGCGATAAGGTTCTTCTTTTGATGACTCTTTCAGAGGTTATTTTTCAAATTCTTACAAATATTCACGGAATATGTAAGAAAAATTCTTTAATGATTATTATTAATTCACTTTTTCATTTTGTTTTCCCTGCATAGAACAGGAAGAAAATGGGGAAAATAACTAACAGTCGGAAAGAAAGTTTTCTTTACAGTTAGCACGCGAAAATAAAAATTTCAGTATAAACTCCCCGCATACAATAATGTGTCTGACTCCAGAACGAATTACAGAATTTTCGATTTTGAAATATTAAATGAAGTAATAGTTCATTTAAATGATAAAAATCGCTTAGGCATGCTTAAGTGCCTCAGGAAGGTATTGTCCTCGTCATCTGAACGTGGTTCAAAATTATGAGGTACGTCCCCAAATGCTTGTCGTGTTGCTTCAAATCAATGATTCACGTTAATATAACTAAACTAAGTATCTCAGGTGTCCTATACGTTCTTATAGAGATTAAATAAAATTATTGTCCCAAATAGAATATGCCATCAGTTAAGGAGGCTAAATAAAGTCGTAGGTCAAGAGGTTAATTGCTTAATTATCATATTTAATATGTATTATTGTATTTTAAAAACTAATAAATTTTAAATTCTTTTAACCTTCACATCCATTGTAAATTTGATTGCCTATGGACTTAACTGAATCATTGTATCTTCACTTAATAAGCAACACCGCCTATCTCAATTATTTGAAATTTCAAAGAGGAAAAGAAAGCTGAGTTTTCGCAACCAATAACAAATATTTCTGAATTTTTCCTCATCTGGTAGGAGCATGCGGTCTTTTATTCATATCAGATGTTAAAAAAATTCAGAAATATTCGTTATTGGTTGCGAAAAATTCAGGTTGAAATTTCAAAAAATTGAGATAGGTGGTGTTGCTTGACAAGCAACGACATCCACTTTCATTGGCCAGTCGCAAAATCTGACTCCTACCTCAATAAACAAGATGAAACGACCCACATTTGATTTGAGGTGTTTCACTCCTGCTCGAAAGTTCGGATCAAATGCCATACTAGATTCACAAGAGGAAATTTGCGACCGTCACATTGTGCTATCTAAAGCTGCCACAATGGATCCCTGGTTGAGTTTAGGACAGAGCAAATCGCAGCTCACAATGTCTCGAAAGTCCGCTGATGTTGGGTCGAGATTTAACGACCGAATGTCCGTATCGTCGGAGTTAATAGAAGGGCTAGAATAACGAGACGATAAACCGGAGCAATTCAACGACAACAGTGGGCTCACTGCTTGATGGTCTGAAATCAAGGGTGTAATAAATCGTTTACCGCTTTTCTCGTGTACAAAGTATATAAAAAGTAATTTTGATAGAGATTTTATAATCGTAAAAAAATGGACCTTCAGATTTTGATAAATATCAAAGTTTTAGATATCCCAGAGTTCGAAAAACTATTTTTGGAATTGCTGCTGTTTATCTCTCTATCTGTAAGTGAATGTTGACTTAAAAAATGAAACAACTGCGTTAATGAAAAATGAAATATGGTCTTTGTACCAAAATTGTAGATTTGTATCAAATTTTGAGTCATGTCCGTCTGTCTATCTGTATGAATATGAACACTATAATTCAAAAACTAATGAAATTAGGAATGTGGTCTTTAACGCCAAATTTGCCGATATCTACTAAAATTCTGGACAAATTCCGTCAACAGAAAAGTATACATTCTGTATTCAATTTCCTTCAGAATAAATTTCAAAACAGAGCCTTATTTACATAGATTATTTTTTTAGCTTTCGCGCTATCATTCAAATCAAATAAAAATATTATGCATGCTTTAAATTAGTGCAATTATTTGCGTGCGCATTACTATTCTACCCTTTGAAAATATTAAACGCATTTATTTGTGTCCGCGTTATCGTGGATATGATTAAAAAGGGAATTTCTTAAAACAAAGGAAGAGGGGTGAAAGTCTCGAATCATTAAATCGTGAAGCTTCTAAATTTAAAAATGAGAACAAAAATTGCTTCAAATATTTAACTTGATGTTATGAAAGGAAAATTACGCTATGCTTCGCGCATGCGCAGTTAAAAATTGTTTACTACAAACACTTATATTTCCTCAAATATTCAAGGTATTTACTTCAAGTTTTAATATAAATTCTGTGCTGTTATATTGGCATGCATTCTGTAAGTTTCGTATGATTTGGTTGAAAGCTGTAATTTGGGATTTTTTAACGAAACCTTTGTATCTTTCAGAAAATATATGCTATTTTTAAGAAAATACATGTAAGCAATGTGCATTGGAAACAAAACCATTGATGGGATATCTTCAAACCAATATAAGCTTCCTATGAAGCGGGAAAGAAAGACGAAATCCCTTTTCGTCTTCATCAATTTCTGGTTGCCCCCCTAATTGTTCTCGTGACAAAATCTTCACTGCGAAATGTTAGTACCAACGATTATATGTCGCACAATTCTCCACAACTGATTGTAAACCATTGTGTTCAAATTAACTTCAAGTGTTTCTCATTTTACAATACTTTTGGACAGTAGTGTATCTATTCCAGATGGAGGATATTCTCTGTTTGGATAATTTCAAATGACGTCACACGGCAAATGGAATTCCGCATGCTGTCCAAGCAAGTAATTAAATATTGAACTGTGTGTGTATAACAGCTTTTTATCTATAAAAACTAATCTGGGTTTGCATTGATTTTGAACAAATTTTTTCAGTAGAAAATAAGTCATTGTAGGCCTTTATAATGAAAAAGAGAAAGACATCTGTCTTACCCGAAGGTTTTTCTTTTCTTCTATTTACTAATTCGGGAGTTATATTAAATAAACACAGTGTAAAAATTTAAAGAGAAACTTTTAAGACTATATCATACTGTTCTTTTAGGTCTAAAGATTTTTCTAATGTACTAATGAAACTAACTTATAAAAAGTCATGTATTAAATAATTTAAGGAAATTAAACTAAATTTAATAGAAATCCAAAAAAAAATTGACACAGTTTAGATACCGCTTAGTATGATAATGCCAGAGAACATGAATGATAGTAAGCGTTAATGAAACTAAAAAACTTTATTGAATGCATCGTACAAAGTTTAAGGGCTATTAAGAAAAATCTTAATTGAATTTTTGATGTGTGAACTACAATAATATTAAAAGAGAAAATATAAAGCAAAAACAGATAATTATTTCAATCAGAAATAATTATCTGTTGTTGCATTATATTTTCAATTTTTTTTTTCAATCAGTTCTTAAAGTTACGAACGGCGATTCCACGAAATGTAGTAGACTCAAAACTTGAATTGGCAGGTGTCAATTTACGTTTATCACGTGAACCTGAATTGATCCCATTCAAGCAAGCTTTACTTGGGGGCAGAAATTTAAGATCGAAAAAGGGTTTTAGGACGGAATTGTGAACCCCAAACTGATAACTTAGCATACAGTGAGCTTATTGATAAATTTTTTGGAGTGGTTCAAATGGTCGCCCACTTAAATTGTAACTTTATGTAATAATTACACTTTACATCATCGTGGTTAGATTTAAGAAAAAATTTAACTTCAACGTTTCGAGTCTGAAGTGAAACACCAAAAGAAACAAAATCGTTTAAATGAAAAGTAATCACGTATATTTAAATAAACTGTATTTATGTTTTAACAATTGTCTTTAAATGAATATAATGTCAGATTGTAAAAAATGAAGATAAGAAAAGCTGATTTTGTTCTTCTTTAACTGAGGGGTATTATAATAAATAATTTTGCTCGTTAAATTTCTTTCTAATGAAGAATTTCGATAATTCTTCTAAGAAGGTTTATTAGATCTCGGATTGATGCTTTTATTCGGGTTTCGTCTTTTTATGCTTCTTGAAGCTTCTGTTAAAGGAATCTTTCGACTCCATTGCCAAGGGTATCAAGACGTGGAAAAAATGCTCTTTAATAAGTGGAAGTATTTCACTTTTTTTTGGAAGGTTAATTATAAAGAATTATTTAAATACTTTCTGTGCTCATTAAAAATCCAACCTTGATCCTTTTTTCAAGAATAAGGTGTTCTTAGCTTATAACGGACATATGGAGAAAGGAACATTGTTTTCGGCGAGAAATATTAAATTCTGGCTAAAATTTCTACGAGGTAAAATTATATAAATCTTTGTGGGATATTCATTCTAACATAACAAATACTCCACATTTATCAATTGTATTTAACAAGTTTAATTCTGCAGAGATTTTACAACGATATTAATCAACTTAAAACGAAAATATAATGTAATGCAGAACAAGTTCAGTACGAGTTGTAACTAACCTACAATTTTGAACTGAAATAACTTTTGAATAGTTTCAGGGTAGAACTACAAACCATTTTTGTTGGAAAAAATGTGGAATAGGAATTTAATGTATTATATTTTTAAAGTGAGAACCTTCAGAATTAACACAACAGGCCCGCCTTAGTAAAAAAAAATGTCAGATACAGAGATTCAAGTGTTTCTTTTGCTTTCGCCTGTAAATAAGTCAATTACGGAATTTTTAGAGTAATGAGGTCTTTCGGCTTCTTTTCCTAAACCAACATTTCATATGGCTTCAAATATAGAAATCGCCTAGATTTTTATCTGGTGAATAAGGTGGACAATTCTGTTCACCAAGATAGCGATTTGGATATTGATAGGCGTTCCAAACTCACTGTTTATCGCTTAGGTTAGTTTTTGAATATTGAAAACCACTTCCATAGAAATAGTACTGCATTTTCGCTACATAAATACCAATTTTCAACAATAGAAATTCAATCGTCGGTTGAATACGACGATTTGGAAGACATTTTGAAAAAGAATGGAAGAGATGTTTAACAATTTCCTTCACGCCCTCTCTCATTTCGCGCATTCGTTGCGACATCCTGTGAGGCTCTGAGAAGCTATTTCAATTCAAAGTCCAGATTAATTAAAGCTCACAGTGTATAATACTCAGCAGAACGATGTGTCACGTAAGGAAATCAAAAATTCAACGGAGCCAATTCACGTGTAATCTTAGTCAAATGGAAAAAGTAACATTAGTGAAAAGTAAAATACATCTTTGGCCCAGTCTAGGCAGCGTATTTGCTCTTGAACCATGAAACCCCAGAGCCAAATGAAACCAAACCACTCACCAAAAGTGACTAACTGCACATACCCTCTAATATCTCATTGCATTATCTTACGCTGAGCCATGACACAATATCGAAGCAGGAAATAACCCTCACCGAGCAGGTGAATCACCTTTGGCGCAGTGTATTTACTCTTGCATCATGAAACCCCAAATCCAAACGAAACTTGCCAAAAGTAACTAATTGAACTTACCCTCTAATATCTCATTAGGTTGTCTCATGCTGTGCTCTGACAAAGTAGCCGAGCAGCAAGTAAAAAAAACGTGGAACAGACTCCAAAATTAAATTGGAGTGGTGCATTTGATGTGTGATCCAGTTGGGCATGAATTAACATTCCATTATGTGAAGTACCAAACAAGATTTTAATGTGTTTTAGTGTTCTATATTATGCAGTTCACAATGTGGAAAGAGAATATGTCATAGAACATAATTCCTATTTCAAATTGACCCCATCTAGGCACTTGTCATACGTGGAGATACGGTCTTAGAGGTTGGCAGCTAAACTCTGCAAGTCTCATGAAATAGCTTTCTTCGGAATTAGAGTTGGTCATGGCTTCAAGCATCTTTGTAATATACTCAAAGACAAAATTCTTCATTTTTATTCGTCTTTGTAATCTGGAATATCTGAGTAAGCTGCATGGGATATTAATCTCGGAGACAAGGTGAACATTATGTATTTACTGGACGGTGAAGTTTCGGATTTTTGCAACTGTAGCCGTTATGGTATTCCGTAGATTTCTCTATGTCTTTGACTTGTTCTTTTAAGAAACTACAAGTAAAAAATACACATTTTTAAACCATGAACAGGTGCTAATCTAATGGAAAAGCTTCTTTAAGAAATTAAAGTCTAATTCGCGAAAGAAGTGAAATAGCTTTGTTCATATATAACTAAGAGCGACTAAGAAAAATAGAAAGTTCAATCTGAAAATTGCTCACCATTTCCAAGATGTTGTACAATTCTGTGAAACATCGTCAATAACGTGCAATATTGTGCGAATGTAATTTATATTTTCTTCACTTGGAAATGGCAAAAATATTCTATATTTAAATATTATGCAATAACACACGGAATTAAATATTTTTACTTCTTTATATTTCCGATTCTTTTGACATATTATAATTTTTTTTAGAATTTCGCTCTGCGTATTGTTAAATTTTATTAAATTTCACATGAGTTTTTTTTTATTCATAGTAATACAAATTTATAGATGAAAGTATATCATAAAAGTACGAACCTTTGAAATTTTGAGTAAACAAAGGTAAAAACACTTAAAATGAATGTGCATGAGTACGGATGCCTGAAAGTTAGAGCAAATAAAAAAAAAACTCAACACTTTAAAATTGACATTCTCTCTTTATATGCCTATGCGTCATACATGGTCGGATGACTGATTCGTATTCCTTCCTTTTTTCTTGTGATGCTCAGTTGCTTCATGCTCAGAATGACATGCTTAGTTTACTAATAGATTCTTCCTCGCTTCTGAATATTTCCCGATCACTCTAAAACGCTAATTTTTAGGAAGTAGAAAAGAAACATTTCCAATGGCCTCAAATGTATTGTTAAAGTGATATTAAAAATTTATTTTCATTACTCGCCAAGCCATTTATCCATGTATCCTGTGGGCTTTGTCAAGGGCAGCTCCGAACAGACCTTTGAAAGTTCTCCGAAGCAACAACAATGAAAAGCTAGACATTTTATGGAGGAGTAGAATGTGTTTGATATGCGGCTCTTAACTGCAACTGCGAAATTCGAAGGGGCTGCTCCTTGATTTCCTGCAGTAATCTACAACTGCGTATAAGTGGTTTTTCGCTCCCGGGTTACCCTTCCTTTAATGGTGCAACTTTCTTCATTTCTCCC
>BGPR01000367.1:187133-217356 GCA_013235015.1 Araneus ventricosus
CACACACACACGTGTTGATGTGCACATATACACAACGAATAATAGGAGGAATAATGTACGTTTTAAAGTTAACATAATGAAAATGCAAGTAAATTCAGGTTAAAGCAGGTTAGAAAGAAGACTGAAAAAACGCATTGAATTTATTAATCAACAGCACAAACGAGCACCCACAAGAATCAGTTACAGGTATAAATACGGTTATTTTGACAATGATATAATTATTGGGAACTCTTCCACTGCGTTTTGAAATATAACCAGGCAGTGAAAAACAGAGGAAATGATTCCGCAATTTTTCAAAACGCCATTAAAGTACAGAACAATAAATGAAGCGCATAAACTGGAAAACGAGTTAAAACAATGAATTCGTAAACAACTGAAAAGTTAATAAATTTATCGCGTTTAGCACCCGCAGGAACAGAACAGAAAACCTCGGATCGTTTGTTTCCCTATCAGCTTGATGACTCGGTACTTCATAGATGATACATGCGAGGCACTTAATTATTCAACGTCTTCGAGTTTCTGGATAAATACGATTGATTCTTCCATTTCCTTTCTAATTCTCTATTGTGTCGCATCACTGGCAGCACCTATTGACGAAACCGTTATTTATAATCTGGTCTTCTGTAATCAAAACCCCTTAATGGTTTTCCTTCATCCTGTAAGGAAAGTCTAGAAGATTCCGAGCTAGAGTTTTGCTGCTTTGTTAAATGTCTTGTAATTCAAACAGTTTTGACACTCTTTTATTTAACTTGGTATTTTTATGTTTAAAGATCGAGTATTGCAATCGGTTTTCCACCATTTCCCTGGTAATACAAGAGTTCTAAAATTTTTTACAAATACGTGTTTCTAGTGCAGGTGCAATACCCGTAAGCAAAGGTAAAAATTCTGCTGAGCATCTATGCCGTCAGTAAAGAAAAAAGTTAACATCACTGACCTCACTTGGCTACTCTTCAAGTTCGTCCTTTGAAACAACAATTATTTCTCGTTTATTCGCTTAGTAAAACTGTCGGATTGGAAAACACTAATAATACTGACTAATTAAGACAGCAAAACATGCACAAAAATTAACTAAAATTCAATGACTACCACAGAGGTCTAATCGACTTGGAGTCTCCAGTAAGACAATCCGAGTGTCACTGGCCCCCTGACGTGATCGGCATAGAAATAGCGAAACGAAGATCTACCTAATGATAATGAAAACTAGAACTCTTCTTTTTCTGTTCATGATTATTAATTAAATCAGAAATAATATCGAATAACGAGACTCAACAGTAATTCTTAGTTTATTTGGGACGTATTTGATAACTAATGTTGTCAATTCATGTGATGCCACAATAAGATGATAAACATCCGTATGTCATTTAATATTTGCATAAATATTGCACATAAATTACGTACTGCGCTTGCACTTGTCATCTACAATCTGACACTATGTTTTTATTTTGCGCAAACTTATTGAGCAGGAAAAGAATGCTTATTTGTTCGGTAACGAACAACGTATTTATTATTATCTAGACAAAAACACGAGCACGACAGAAAAACAGTAGTCGTATGTATATATATAAATATATATAAAAGAGGCAAAACATAATAGAAAAACAATAAAATAACAAGCATTCATATCAAATCGAAAGGATACGAAAAAACGAATTGAAAGTATATCCGAGTAAAGATAAAAATTCGAATAGTAACAGATGGAAATATATATATAAATATATCACATATACAATGAATGCGCAAAAAGCTGCAATTCCAAAAGCGCTGTGGTAGATAGCGTATAAATCGTAAAAAGAAAGAGTATAAAACGTGAAATGGAAAACGCAATAAAAGTACAATAACGTTTCTTCAGGAGATGAAGTTATTGTGAATTGCTAAATATAAAAAGTTTGACATTTTCTTGCAATCAGTTACGCCGTAAGGCCTAAAACACTGATTTTCATCCCTAATGCCAAACCAACCAGAAAAAAACAGAGAGAGGAGTTTTGAATAATTAAAACAAAAGTACGATGTGATACCATTAGAGAAAAGTAAGAATAAATATTTTACGTACCAGAAGGACGGATGTTGACATGGCAGTGTTTGCGGAGGGTCACGGTACAGACTGGTGTTGAAGGGGTGTGAACAGAATATCGAGTAACAGTTTTCGCGCTAATACTCGATACTTCAAACTTCGTCGAACTTCAATTTACATTATGAATTTTATTTATAAGTATGCCTGGGTATTCAGCATATTCAATCTTTATTAAATTCTATTAAATTATTCAAAAATATAAGTTTAAAAAATATCAATTTGTGGAAAACCCCACGTTGTTTTGTTTATCTTAGAGGGAAGCAAATATTCACCTCACTGCAATGCCGATACATTTCTAAATCTTGATTATATTTGACTGAATTTTGAACATAAGTTGCCCTACATATACGGGTTTGAAGTAATGAAAGAAAAATTAGGCTACGTCTCGCGCATGCACAGTAAAATATTATTTACCACAACTACTCATATTTTCTCTATTATTCAGAGTTTTTTCCAAATTTTTACACAATTCTTCTCTAACATATTGTCATTTTTTTCTGTAAGTTTCGTATAATATCACAGAAAGCTCTGCATGTTATAAGCAAAAAAAAGGCGGGAAAATTTGGGAGTTTTAAAGAAAACCTTTATATCTTCCCAAATATTTGTGCTGCGTTTACAAAAATGCATGTAAATATTATGCGCATCAAACATAACCATTGCTGAAAGTCTCATTTCGTTTTAAGCTTTCTTTGAAGCGGGGTGGGCCAAAATATTTTTCGTCTTCAACAATTTGTAGACGGTCCCCTAATTGCCCTCGGGACTGAATCTTCACCGTAAAATGTGAATTAGAGTCTATTATTTAAATAGTTTAATGTTCTTAATATTGCTACCTAAGAATCCTGAGTTATTAAAGCATGGGCTGTGAAAATTCGGAAGACAAATTTTCAAATTTCATTTTTCTGTTAATTATTTTTCCTTAAGCTGTAAAATTAAAATGATTTTCCTTACGATTAAACGGTTTATTATATTTTTACAAACTTTCAATATTTATTTTACATTAGCTCTTTTTTATTTAACGATTTATTTCTTGGCCTTAATGTCTCGTCCAGGACTGTATGAAAGTATTATGTTTTGTTTTATTAATTGTTAGCTACATGGATTTTTTTAAATCTAACCCCTCGGGAATTTCATTTTTTAGAAGGTAACGAATTACATGTCCTTCCCGAATTGGTCAAAGATTGAAGAATTGTGATGATCAAAACAAATAAATGACAAATATAGTATCATTGATTTTTGTATATTCGACTACAATTAACTATGACGTATATATTATCGTAAACTGTTCCAGTTATTTTTCATCATGGAAAAACGTTCCTCGACAACCATGAAAAGCCTTCAGCTAAAATTCTTAAGAAAATTTGTTGTCAGTGTTTTTGCTTTCCGTAACTTTTCTTGGCGCATTCTTCCTTCATTATTTCCTGCATTGTTTAAGTTGAAACTAATTCTGAATGTTTTATAAAACATCAAAGAAAAAGTCTTTAAACGGAGAAAAATGAATTCAGGGTGGACTTTGCTTCCTTCACCTGTCAGAAGCAGATGAAATCCTTCTGACATGTGCGGGGACGAGAGAACATGTCCTTTCTTAGATGTCTCCCACTAATTGACTATTATCCTCCTGAGGTGGGCGATTAATGAACTGCGTGATGCGATCGATTAGTCCTGGGGCACGCGTTGTGTTTCTTACGCCCACCAATCTGCATCGTTTCAGCACCCCTATGTCTTCCTTTCATTGAGGAGTCCTTTTTAATGTCTGCTATTTTATTTTTACTACAGTTATATTAAAATGGTAAATAGAAACAACTGGTGATAGCACGCGATGCGAATACCTCATTTCGGAAAGAATGTTCAGTGTGAATCGAAATGAGTGCCTTTGCTTCGTTTATTTGAGAGATACACACTTCAAGAGATAATACATTCAAGTTTTGAATGCAAGTATTGCAGATGTTGCATATGCTCTCCTGTTACATAACGTACATGAAGTCTGTAATTCTACTCTTCCCAAACTTTTGCAGCATGTCTCTGTTATGAAATGAGATCAAAAAGTATCAGAGCTGGTGCCCTACCATCAAAGTTAAAACACACAGAGTGAAGATGCTTGGAGATATTAATCTTCAACTGTCCTACGCACACGCCAAAAGTTACGAAGTTATATCTCCCTCCACTTCTTACAGTCGAGCTTTGAAAAATAAATTGTGCGGTCGATTAGGTGAAAAAAATTTCACTTCTGGCAGAAAGCATGTCGTTTAAGGTATAATCACTACGCGATTTACTAAATGTAAAGCAAACGAGATCCCAAGTTTTAGAACCCCCGTTAGTCGGTAATGACGTCATCAAAATGAGGGTCAGTGACATTTTTTTTTTAAATTATGTTCTTGTTTTCAGTTATTTATATTGAATTCTGTTATATTTCATTGTTATCTGATCCAAAAGGTTAAATATAGTAATTGAGAGCATAACAGGGACAATTCATGCCTCATTGTTTACTGTTGTTGGTCAGTAATGGCGTCATCAAAATGATGACCAAGTGAAAAATTGTCTTCGAGTTCATTTTGATATTATTTAGACCTGTTTTGTAGCAGAACGAGAGCAATTTTGGGACAGACCTCATAATTTGGAGCCGTAATCATATAAAGAGGACGACTTTTGAGCCGGCATCCCCTTCTCCAAACTTCCGCGACAGACCAACAGGTTGACACCAGACATCAGATTTGGAATGCACCAGAAACACATATAAAGCACGGAGGAATCAGGTAGCGAACATGGAACCATCTGGTTCTGAAGCCGAGATATTACGACCAGACCACCAAGAACCTAAATGTTTTTCCAAGTTCTGTTCTTGCTTTAGGTTGTTTATTTTGTACACTGTACTGCTGTTTCAAAAGATTAAATAGGACATTCAAATACTACAGCTGACATGCAGGTAACTGAGAACAGGAATACTGTAGATTGAAGCAGAACCATAAACGTCAAGCTGCCGATATTCTACAACAATATTTTACTGTTCGGAATGGTAATAGAGCATGTGTTCATTATCTATAGTTTCTTTAACTACCTATGAAGGTCCTTCATTCAGTTCAAATAATGGGCTCCATACAGTTTAAAAATCATCAACAGTGCAGAATTTTGCGAAGAGGAACAGAAGCCGATCTCATTTGCTGCCTTCCATTCCAAATCTAATTACAGGCGTACAGCAATTAAAAGCCACTCTACTTTGCTAATAGCTTGAGCAACTTGACTATAAAATGGACGAACGATATAATGATGACTTGAATATAAAATGAACCGCACCCCCACAATGACTTCGCGTGCATACAAATTATCAAAAGAATTTAAGTACGTTTTGTATGTAGGGTCAGATATCCATTTTTATCCCTAGTTTAGGGTGTTTCTTTAGTTATTCCTAAGGTTAGGGATGCCTGACCCTACGCGATTTCATGAAATGTATTTTTTGATTAAATGAGGTATCAATTTAAAGTAAGTACATATATCATTCTTTAAACCAAATCCTTTTATGATACTTACAATTGAAATATTCGAGAAATATAAGAAAAAGTAAAAGTAGGGTCAAGTATCCTTAGTTTCGCCTATCTGTTCATTGATGAAATCTCGTATGTAGAAAAAGTGACCTACTTTGAATCTTTAACGGTAAACTGTCTTGAAGTCTGCACATAAAATATATCACAGATGAAATATGCACATTAGTAGCAAATTAAAATCACTCGTAGGGGAACATTCAAAACTCATGTTTACACACAAACACACCATTTATATAGTTTTAACCATTTTTGCAATTTTGTTGTCACTCAATTATAATACGCTTCATCGTTCGGAGCCTTTTTAAAAGATCCCGACAGTATAAAACTCCGAATCTCTTTTTAGGAAATCCGACGAGAAATAGTGTAACCTTATATCAGAAAAAAATCTTTCCTCGTTCCAGCCATTATATATTGCATACAAGATAGAAAAAAGTATTAACCAATCTGCCATCACCAAGTAATTAAAGATATACAGATAAGACGATGCGCCTCACTTATTGTCGAAATTGGATATAACTAATCACTCTACTTGTAATGAATTTCACAGTGGCGTCATTTTGCACGAAAAATGAAGAAATAGCATCCCTTCAGAATGCTGATAATCAGACACACGCAAGTTCCAAGGAACTTTTAGCTTTCAAGAGCAATAATCCCTATTCCTTTTAATAAAATTATATGTTTCAATAGAAAATCATTTCATTTCATTTAGCTATAGTCCTGTGACACATAGAAAACGCATCAATCCTTTATTTCCCGACGGTACTCAAAAGAACTACTTTTTAACCACGCTTATATCTTCGCAATTTGACCGTTTTTCTTGACAGAATTCACGTGAGCACGGGGAATAGTTACGACAGCTAGCAGTAGATGGCAGATGAAGACAAAATTTATTTTCTTTAAATTATTAATCAAATTAAATAAATTATTTCATTTTATTTTAAAAATTCATCTTTCCTGAGGTTATTCTGCATTAAAAATATCTAATGAGGCCAAAATAAAATTGAAAAGTTGCTGGTAAGTTCATTCGGTAAATAAAGGGTTAAGCCATGAACCTGTGAGGTGGTCTCTAACAGCTTCGTCCTGTCGAGTAATATTTGGTTAAAATATTTAGAAGAAGCATAAAATGCTTCAAGATATCTTGTCCTCGATGAAACTTCTAAGAAAGGTCCCCTGTGTGTCGGGAGAGGAAGAAAGAGTGCTGGAACGGTCAGAACGGAGCTGGTGGGCATCGGAAACACTACGCGTCCCTCGTGGCTAATGGGTCGCACCTCGAACAAGCGACGGCTCGTTATTCGTCCGCTCTTGGAAGATAATGGACAATTAGTGGCAACATCGAACGAAAGACTCATTTTCTCGCCCCGCACATGTTGGACGCTTTCACCCGTTCTCGACTCCACCCATTCATCATTCTCTTTTTAAAAATTCTTTTTTTGTCTGACGTTACATTAAATTGCATAGAATGAGTTTAATTAATTTATTTAGTTAAGTTTTTTATTTAGTAAAAGAGAAAGTTCAACCCTTTCGTTTCAAAACATTATACAGTGTTACCTCGGTTTTCGTCATAATTCGTCCAAAAACAATCGACGAAATCCGAAACCGACGAAAACTAAGGCAGATATTTCCATACGAATCAATGTGAATTCGACTAATTCGTTCTAGATACTTCAAAACACATTTTGTAGAGAATAAACAGTGCTTAGTGGTAAAAGAAATAAAAAATTAATACAAAATGAAAATAAAACTGCTAAGCACTCTAGGAGTTTCTGAATTGTATACCAGTAAAGGCTTCACTTTACAATCACCACTAGCACTACCACACAACAAAAGAGTAAGGTATCTTTAAAAGGCTTATGTCCTGGCAGTGCCTTTTCCTCCTGTGCCCTCTTTCACATTTTCTTCCAAAAGAGTTCAGTTTCATCACAGTTTAAGACTTGTTGGGAGGTGAATCCTTCGGCCTCTACGTAATCTTTGTATTCGGATACAAATTTTTCGGCCTCAGACACGTCCGAACTTTCATCTTCGCCGTTTATTTTCGCAAAATTAGTAGCGAGGTCGTGTGAGCACGCCAACGAAATCCGAGGCAACTAACGATCACCGAGACAAATTATTCTCAGAAAAAATCGACCAAAACCGAAGTCAACGAAAACTGAGGTGTTAATGTTTGTATATGCATGAAATGAGCTTCATTCATTCAGCATCCCAGAAAGCCAACTCAACCTTTTGGTTTCAGAGCGTAGATTGACTTTCCCGCAGGAGAACATTAAGTGTATTCCACATCACTTTGCAGGAGAACAATTCAGCATCCTTTCAGTGTTTTAAAAATTATTGGTTAATTCAAAAAAATAATAAGTCAGCACTTAATTTGAGATGTTCAGATGTTTTCTTGACAACAAGTCTTTAAAATGAAATTTTTAACGTTTTCAGTTGCATTAAAAGCTGTTTAATGAAGTAGAAAAATCATTACTAAGAAATCATAGAAGATATTCGTTCCGAAGATAAGATTGGTACCTGGGTTTACAAAAGCCAAAACTGTAAATAATGGCTGAGACAAGCTGTGTTGTCAGAAATATAAAAGCAACAGGGGAAAATAGAATACAATAAAGGTTTTATTGAGTCTAAGCTCCTAGAAAATGAGTAAATAAGTGTGTATCATCGATTAAGTAAAGAGTCAATTAAGTGATGGAGAAACAAATGATCTCATATTTCTCTTTTGTTCCTCAGTGTACGAATTGATATAAGTTTATTGACTTTTGAGTTGTTTCTTTTATTCATAATTTTAATTCGCTTTCTCATCTGTGTGCATCTTCACTTGTTGTTGTTTACATCAAGTCGTTTTTGAAACACTGCAAGATTATTTCTTTTCTTTCCATATTCTATATTATTTTGCTGTAACACAAGAAATAATATAAATATTTCTATTTACAGTTATTGAGCGTATTGGTTTCGTTGTGTTCTTTCAAATAAGATTCATTTTCTTCATCTCCTGACATGGTTTTCTGCATATGCTTTTAATGTAAACTCCATGCAAAACAGTAACTTTCCGACTATCGTGGGTGTGTGATTAGTATACTTGAGATGGCTTTCTTGGCTTCTTTCTTTCTTAAGTTGGTGTAGAATGGAATGTTGGAGATTGGGATGACAGTTGAAACATTATTCTCGTAGTTGAACTGCGGTTCAAAATTATAAAGTCTCTCACAATATAGCTTCGTGTTGCTGCAAAAGGGGACTAAATTTAGCTTAACTTCCTAAAACAGATCGGAAAAGAAGCTAACCATTTTATCTGTAAACTTCAGCATATCGGAATAAACAAAAAGAAAATGCCATTTATAGGATGATTCTTGGATCAGCATAGTTTTGTCTTTCTTGTTAATAGCAAAAATATACACTAATTTCCAGGAAATCTGATATAATCCAACTAAATGAAAAAGAACTAGAAAAAATGTGCATTTTCATTTTCATCTGAACTGCTGGTTTCTTGGATCTCCCCAAATAAGTTTCCTTTTAAGATAATTGCTTTTCGCTGTTTCGCCTAATTCTTCTATATTTCTACAAATCAAGATAATATTTGGAAAAATGACTCGTCCCTTGACGTTGATATCGCTGAGCAAGAAGTTTAAATTCTTATTACACGAAACAGAAAACAATAAACGGACAATTGTATAGAAGAGGTTGGTTGGTTTGGCGCAAGAGACTTTAAGCTCACTTTAACTATATCGAGATAAAATCATTATGTTACAAATTATGGAAGAGGAAAGAGGCCTCCATTTTCAGTGTACATCAATATCTTTATACATTTCCTTAAGAAAAATTGTATTGTTTCACCGACTGTCAGTACGCAGTCCTGGTTACATTATTATTTTATTCAAAAACTTAGATTCACAGTTTTAAAAAAGAGAGCCATTATGACAATTAACCATTTTCAGTTCCATTGTTATGTTCGAGGAGGAGCTCAAAATTCTCAAACGTTTTTCTCACATTTATAATGCAGTGATAATACAGTGCGAAAGAAGTCTGAATTCCCTGACGTGATTGTAAGTGATGACCTAGTGTGTTATGAAATAATGGGTCTGCATAATGCACGGTTTTTTGTGCAAAGACTTCGGTATCAATCGCATCCGTTTTACTCATAAACTCCTTTTTGCCTGGTGAATCGAACATGCACATCATGCCACGTTGATCTTACAGTCATGATTTTAATCATCTATTAAACTTATTTGGAACAACATCTTTAAATATTCGTGGCTTGGGGGGAAAACATCCCGACATCCCGATTTTAACTTTTTAAAAGAAATTAGATGTTTTTTCATTTTATTCAATTGACACGAATTTTAAATGTTTTCACACTGTATTCTGCAATCTAATTTTTTTTCTTTTTAACCGAAATGTTTCCTCTTTACGAAAGTTTATATTTTACAATTTGCGTATAATTCTTACCATATGTTTGGATCAAATCCGGTCCTTTCGTCATAGAAATCCAACGACACTAAACTAATTCATACTAAGCAATGACTTCGACAATTATCTCAAAGAATTTCAACATCCGGAAGCAGGAAAATCAAATCTTTTTCTCTGTCAATTTTAGTGCACAGATAATAAATACACGATATTCTTATGTCCCTACTAACTTTATATGCAAACGAAGATAATTTTATAGTGCGGAGCTTAGTTCGTTTTACGCCCCTTTTCAAAATAACACTATAGCAGTGTTAGGAAGGGAACTCTATTTTTGTTTAGTTCGATTCACGCTCCGTTTTCGTTTTGACATAGTTCGTTTTAAGTCCCTTTTGAAAGTAATAATAGAGCAGTGTTGGGACGAGAGCTAATTATTTTTATCCGTAGTCCACGCATGACATCCGTAACATGAGCTGTTCCAAGTTTAAAAAAATAAAATCTGTCAAACAGAATTTCAGAAAAATGAGTTCATCTGTTCCTGTCTCATTGAATTGCTGCCGATACGAAAGAAAGAAAGATAATTATTAGAAAATCCATTAAGTACACCATACAAGTTTATAATTTTGTATGGTGTTTTTAAATGCAGACGAAGTTTAGAAATATTTTTAGAGTTGTTATCATCGTAATATAAACTCTCGCAGACCATCATCATTTTTCAATCTGTTTGGTTCCTTTTATTTTCCTTCCTTTATTAAACAATATTAAATATGCTTGACTCGCGGAACTTTATGTGCAATCCTAAATAAATTATCCCATTTCTATGATCGATGGCTCAAAAGAGCAGTTTCTGCAGCAAAAATTTAAAGCAGTCATTTTTCTTCCACTGATTGGGTTAAGGACTAAGGTGAAAGAAATCCCATCAGTGCTGCTTTTAATTTCATCTTCGTTGGCCGCTGACAGGAAAAGCCACTTCTCAGCATTAACTCCTCTGACAGGGATATGAATCCCTCTTCTCACGCGGCTGCAAACGAAGAAGCTACTGTCACAAAAGGTATTCGGATTCTTACTCATCGTAATTAGGAGGTTGAAGAACAAAGTTCGGAATTATTATTTACTTAAATTAAGCTCTAAGAATTAATAACAAAATTAAGACTCCTAATAAAATTTGCAAAGTGAAATTTTTGACGTGGATTTTGGACGCTTGTAAGGATGCGAGTCTGTTTGATTAGAAAAAAATTTTGAAACCTTTGTGCTTTGAAGGTTTTTTGTGACCGACCTCGGGGCTTTCAAGAATAAGAAATATGCAATCTAAACTACAGAAGGTTATCAGGAGGAAAATTACGTTCTGTATTTAAATAATCAAATGTAAAAATGATTACTAATCTTCAATGATGACACTATCTAAGAGATTCAATACTCTATTTTCTTATTCACAGGGAGACACAATATAATACACAGAATTTACTACTCGTCACACTCTCAGCAGACATATTTCTAATAAATACTAATTAATATATTACTGCAGTAATGTGCCTCTTTCTTTATGAGACCACTCCATTAGCTCATCAACATCTTCCATCATTATTTCACTAATAATGCAATCACTTTCTCAATGAGGCCAGCTCTGAAAATGCTCCGAAGAAACCTCAAAGTTGGACATTCACGAGCGCTCCACTCCACACAATTTAGAGCGCTTTGCTCCAAAACCCGTCGTCACTGCCAACATCCGTTGAGAATTGGCACGGTGTGGTTGAAATGTTTGAATTTTCATCCGGTCTCGTTTTCCGTTCGGCACGCATGCCATAAAACTGAATAACAATCGTGGGCAAGGCGGAGCGAGCCTTTCTGGAAAAACCGAAAATCACAAAATGTGGGAAGGGAAGTGAAGCTCTCTCGGGAAAGCTGGGAGGGGGGCAACGTTTTGAAAACGGGAGGCGGGGTAGGCGCAGTAGTGCTAGGGGATTGAAGTGATCGGTGGTGTGATTTGCATGGAGTCACCGTGAATGACCCACCTAAATAGATGGGCTTAAAACTGGAACGGTCTGATGCGACGCCCTTCAAATGGTGTGGAAAGGTCCGACAGTGAAAGTCCAGCTTAATGTGCGCCTCTCTCAATGAGAGAAGCTCTGAAAAAGCAGGATGCCTTACAGTTGGAGTGTAACGGTGAAAAGTGATTTTCGCACTAGGAAACGAAAAGTGTCGCAAACTTTCTGGGCCAATAACCTTTTTGCTTGATCCATAACCTCATTGGAAAATTATAGGTAGAAGTTAAGCCAATAATTTTGTTGTTGAATTATTGAAAATGATAGAACAGTTCAAATATTGATTTCAACGAAAAGAATATGATAAAAAGTTTGATTTTGATATCAGCATTTCAGCGAGGTGAATTTCACCTGCACTCTAAGAGTAGCTAAATGATGAGGTCTTTTTCCACAATTTGATATTTTTGTTATTTATAATGCCTAATTTACTGCAATTTAAATTTTGCGTTAATTTATCAGTGCAGATGGGTATTCAGCATATTTCTAATCTTTATACAATTCAATATAACTATTCTGAGATTCAAGTTTAATATCAATATAAGACAAATTTTCTTATTCCATGCTATAGATTATTTTAATTTCATAATAGTTTTTCTCTTTTCACTTTTTAAGGCTTTATTTATTTACTTTTTGACAGTCTGCTACTGTCCTAATTTAGTTTCAATCAAAAACGGTCTTTCTTTTTCTCCCATTCAAAGAAGTTTCCACTTAATGTCATGAGGATAAAATCAGAACGAGCCGTAATATAACAAAAAAAACTATCGAAAACTTTCTGAAATCTTAAGAAAAAAAATTATGAAACCGTTTGATGAAGATATCAGGAACCTCAACAAATAAAGATATATTTTTTGAATTGGATTGCAAAAACTATCTTCTCTCAAATTTCAATGGAATTATTCAACCAGTAGTTTCAAAAGCAAAAAAGTAGTCTCGATCACAATGAAAGTTTTAGATAAAATTTCTTCTTAAACTTAAAATAGATATTTTTAACGGTGGATATAAAACACTCGCAATGTTTTTCCCTTTTTTTTTCAGTGTGTACAAAAGACCTTCGAGGCAGAAAAGGTACACCCCTACATTGGTAATGGAATGATCTTTCCTTTTCTTTCTTTTCGTAAAACTATTATAAAAGCAAACTTTTATCTAGGAGCAGTTTTTAAAAAAAGAAGCTTTAGGGGGGAAAATAAGCGGTGTAGGAATGTCTTTTAAACAAAAAAAAATCGATAATCAGACAAACTGGCTAAATTTCTGATATTCTTGAAAATATCTTTGAAAATTTCTCTTTCACATTCATTTGAATGTATGAAATTATCATTCAGAGAAAAAGAAGATGTCTTTTCCTGACCAGGATCAGCGGATCAAAGGGCGGTGCAGGAACAGAAAAGATTCCATTTTTATAGAATGAAATCACTGAATGTGAAATAATGGAAACTAGCGAAATTTTTAATTCCGCATATATAAATTTATTTAACAATTATCTACAGCAGCGTAAGTGAATTTATGTAGTGCAAAAGAGAAGAAGTTTAAGAAAACTTAAATTTCTTAAGTTCATATCTTGAATTGGCAGTTTTATTGATTCCGAAATTGAGCACTTTGGAATAAGGAAACCAGCCAGTAAAAGTTCTATTGGTATTTATGATGCTGTAAGATCTGTATCTCTGAGTCACGAAACATTTTTATGCACTTTTTTCTTAAACTAAACTTCTCTCCTGTTTACATACATGGAATCGATATTTCACTCACTTCATGATGTGCTAGAGTTTGCAAATTTTGCACGCTTGTGTGTTCTCGATAAAAATACATTATCTCAATATTTCATAAGTTAATTATCAGTTAACCCATCGATTCAGTTAAACATTTTATCCTTTCTAGCGCCGTAACCAGGTAGTGAATTTCAGAAAATAATGTATTTCAAGATTTTGCAATATTTAGTCTAAGGAATAATACATTAAACACTAAAAAATAGTAAATAACCAGAATAAAAATACGCTTTTTAGTACACAAATAAAAGTCTATTTTTTGAAAACTTTTTCTTAAATTTATTTCCTTATTCTGAAGATTATTATAAGGGAGCATGCTTCATTCACTTCAAAAAAGAACAAAAATGAGTGTCATTTGCTTCCAAATTAAGTGTATATTTATTGAGAAATTTCTGCACGGCAGCCATCTCTGTATTTATAACAGCTGAGACCAATGCAGAGTGTTGAAAACTGCCATAGTTGTACTGATATGGCAAGGAGAATGAGCTGTAGAAATTCCACTGTGTCTTGCATTTAACCACACTTGTCACCTAATTTTTAACGAATATCCTTGGAAAGTGCAGGGTGGTCTTAAATTATTGGACCCATTTCCAAAATTAATATAAAAAAACGAATAATGTTACAACTGCAATGAGAGAGTAAATAGAAAGGGTTTTTTCAAATACATGGCGTACCATCACGGTGTTCTAAATTTGCTACAGCGAGAGATTTTAATACGCAAGGGCTACCAATCAGCAGAAGCCTATGCGCGTTTTCTGGTTCCCTTTCTTTAGCTTTTTTTAATATCTTAAAAACTATTCAGTCTTCGAATTACAATTGATTTAACAAATTAAAGAGCGTAAACTTCCCTATAAATACATGGTTTTATTTTTCTTCTAACTTTAATGGTTTCGCAGATAATGGCTCTCAAAAATGGGAGATGTCCAATAATTTACGATCACCTAGATAACCGCAACAACGCGTTATCTATCTGGAAAAAAACTTTTTAAAATTCGCTCTCATTAAAAAAATACCGTAGTTGTAATATTAATTATTCGTTTTTTTTTATTAATTTTTGAAATGGGTCTGATAATTCATGACCACTTTCTACTATGTTACACTGTTAAATTGTGCAGACAGAATTTTTTGGATCTTATATTTTTGCAATTGCCTCAAACACTATTCAGTAGTCAGCATTGTGATATGGATCTGATATGGAAACATTCGCAGATAAATGCGGCGACTACAGAATATTCATTTTCCATCAGCACGAGCGCCCAGAGAGAGATAGCAACGAAAACTTTCTTTCCGAGAGTATTCTGAAGCGTAAATGATCATATGGATCAGAGATAAAATGTCCGCACATACTTTTAAAAGAATGCAGAAAGGGGATTCGTAATTAAAAGTAATTACGTCGTAAAATTTCCTATAACTGGGTCTCGATGGCTTTGCAGTAAAACAGCAGAACGGAAGCTGGTGTAGGTGAAGAGAGATAAAAGGGGAGAGGGAGCAAAACTCATAAATTTGAACTGCAATCAGATGACGAGTATCAAACCTGAATAGGAAAAACACGCTTCATATTTTCAATCCACATGAAAATGATGATATTTAAACATTCAGTCTTAATGATCGTCATTGTAATCCATACACGTTGGATCTTTTATTGAATTAGGACTTGAATCCGATACTTTCGCATATTTTCGGATCCTGCATAGTAGGGAAATGAGGGCGCTTCTCATTCTCTCAGCGTCACGTGTCTTGGCTTGCTTCTAAATGACGTCGTGAAACTAAACAGTACTTACCAATACAGAAGGTTCGTTCTTTAATCGTTTTATTCTAAACATGTATTCATGATTTTCTAGAGAAACATCCAAATAATCATAATTAGAAGAAAATTTTGATTTCTCCATGATGCAATAGCAGAAGACAAAACAGGCGAATCCAGGATTTCGTTCGGGGTGGGGGGCTGAGGTATTTTGCATCGTCAAGAATCATAAAGAAAACTACAATACCTTCGATAATTTAATAGAAAAGCACAATGAAATAACGAGCCAAAATAATGTCATCAACGCTACAAGTACGAGTGGAATGACTACAAAAGTAGGAAATTTTTCGATCCACTGAGACAAAATAAGTGTTAAAATCCAGCCTAAGCGCGGTGTTATGACATCATTAAGGAGCGAGCCAAATCACGTGACGCTGAGAGCCAATGAGAAGTGACCTAGTTCCCTACTATGTAGGATCCTCAAATCTGCGATAGTTTCAGATCAGAAAACTCAGATACCACCCTAAAATATTTTGAAAATTTATTTTATTGAATCTACCGATGAACCTTTTATACGAGCTACAAATACGTTGACCATGAGATTACTCATTATTGTTAGATTTCGTCTAAATAGTCTTGATAGTCAGCATGTGTAGCAGCAGCGACATGGTTACTGATTCCTGGTTTCAAGGTAGAAGGATCGTAGGCTCACGTCTTTACACTTGCTTAAATTAAAACACTTCAACCCTCTCACACCGAGCGAGGCGGTCTAAAAGTTTCCTCTTAACAGCGACGAAGGCCGGTTTGAGGCGGTCTTTTGAAGGGAGGGGAGGTTCTGAGATCGCTTCGGAGATAAGCGCTACAGGAGGTCCAATTATCCTTGCCAACCGCAGACCGTTTCCGAACGCATTAAGGGAAGGTTACAGCAGGGGGTGGGGTAAATGACCACCTACGTTCGGAGAGTCCAATTCATGTCGCATTCCCCCAAAACGTTCCGGTTTTAAAGAGGCTAGAAGAAAAAAGTCGCCTCGGAATTAAAGAGTTAAGTTAACCACTACTTTTTCAAGTCTTTACACTTGGTTAACTTACTTGCTTCTGAAAAATTTAACTTGCGGTTCAAACATGCAATACATCTCCGGTGGATGCTTCAACCAACTACCAGACTAGAAAAATAATACAATACAGAAGCTAAGAATATAATTTATTACATTCCCCACGATTGCGTCATAAGATCTTAGAGTAATAACAATAATGCTGTGCTGAACAATGTGACTTTTTTATATTGAAAAAGCAGATCTACGCCGCCCCATTCAAATTTTACAAAAAATTTATTTCTCTTTCCATAACGTTTACTGTCTTTTGAAACAATATTTTTATGATTTTATTCTTTTCATTAAATTAAGCCCACTATAAAAAGTTTTTCCTATTGTATGTTCGTATATATAAGCTAACAATTTAACGAAGAAAATATGTTCACTTAAAAAATGAAAAGTGATCGAATATTTATCCTTGGTAAATGTTCAGTGTTTCAATCCTAGGTAAAACGCCATTGTGCCTATTATATAAATCATTGTGCCCGTCACAATTTCAACATTCCATTAATTGCAAATAGTGTTTTAGTGAAAACTCATTAAATGAGGTATGCGACTAGTAACAGAGACTCAGGCTTCTGGGTAGCAGTGTTAATCGTTCGAAACTCGATGCCATCTGAGAACTGACATGTATGTGGATCTAGTGCACGTTAAATCTGAAGTCAAGGCAGCAAACTACTTCACTGAGAATCTGATGTAGAAGTCTGAAGAATAAATTCCTAAGCAATTGTCACCCCATCCGACCACGGCTCAAAATTTACAGCTCCTTTACCCTTAAGTCTGTCATTAACGGCCGCCCCACTTCACGAAAATGGCGTGGTGTTACTCCACGTCATTTGCTTTTTCAAGCCCATCCATTTAGGCAAGCTATTCACGACCGCTCCAGGCCATGCAAATCCATCCACTACCAGTCACTTAGATCCCCTACCTTCGCCTCCTCCCAATTCCTCGGTGGAGCGCGCAACCCAAGCCTCTTCTCCCCCCACACAGACGTACCTACTACCGCCGCATTTACGATCCGATAGTCCGAATGGACTGATGGATATGGGTACGGGTTTAGCTGGGCATTCACGATCGCTCCGCTCCATACCATTTGGAGCGTGTCGTCAATGCCAAAATCCTATGGGAATCGGCGCGGTGTGATCGAAATGTTTGGTTTTCCATTAGGCTCACTTGGCCATAAAACGGAAATACGATCGCGGGTGAGGGGGAATGAGCCTCCCTCACAAAAGCTAAAACCACAAAATGGGGGAAGGGAAGTGAAGCTCTATCGAGAAAGAGGCAGGACGGGTAGGGATTGACGGTTGTGTCGTTTGCATGGAGCCTTCATGAATGTCCCATCTAAAGGAATGGGCTGAAAATTGAAACAATGTGGAACTATGTGCTCCAAATGGTGTGGAACGGTCATACTGTGAATATCCAGCTTTAGATATCCTACCTTCCGCTCTCCGCCATTCCTGACCGGTTTTTCACACTGATGATCGATTTTAGCATGGAGCAGCCGTGAATGACCGATCTTATACAGCCTCAAGTGAGAGTTTAATTTAACAAAACTCTAAGAAGCAAACGTGCCCTAACCTAAGAGTCACTGGCAGACGGCAGCGAAAAATGTATCTTACTTCCACAAAACCTTATTCTAACTAAATTATAATACAGAAGGTAAAATTAAATGGATAGAAATGCTTACTCATCAACCTCTTAATTACGGAAATTAAGCACTTAACTTCGTTTGTGACATTTGCATCTAAGTGTTTAGAAGCCGAGAAGAGGTTCAGGTCCACGTCAGAGCAGTTAATCTTGTGTAGAGGCCCATACCTGTCAGCTGGTAATGAAGATGAAATTAAAAGCAGCGATAATGGGATTTCTTTGCGACACTTCAACTTTTAACCCAATCAAGTGAAAGAAAAATTATGGTTGACTCTTTTTTCCTGGAGAGCGCAGCCACTGCATTTTGAACTCATCGATCATTCGGATGGATCTTTTATTTAGGATTACATGTGGAGACAAGCGTACTTAATCTTGGGGAATGAAAAGAAAACAAAGCAAATAGAGTGGGAAATGATGAAGCCCTACCAGAGTTATTATTTACGATGAGAAATGATACATTTTTCTTAGAAAAAATTAATAAGTTGTATGGCGTAATTAATGCCTTTTCCAATGTATCTGTCCCTTTCCTTATTTATTATTGCCTACAAATTTAGATTTCACGCATAAATTTTCAATATTTTTTTCATTAGTGAATGAATAATAGTGTTAAAACTCTTAACCCATTTGAAATAAATAGATTTAAAAAGTCTAGTTCTTATTCAAATTACATTGTTAAAATGTCCGTCAATTGTAAAATTTTACCTCTTATTGAAATTAGACTATTACAAAAAATTGCATACTTATTGACTGAGTTATGCTCAATTGAAAATTGATCATTGTGAATGTGGATCGTGTATCAAATTAATAATGTAAGGCGAAGTATCATAATAACAGGAAACAAAGACGATAATAAACTTCTGTGAATCCTGTCAAAACTCATAATGCATGTACGGATTTTATGTACATTTCAATAGTCAGACAAGTCTTTTTTTAAAAATTGGGAAAAAAACATGTTAGCATATGGTTTATGAAGTGATTTAAATTTCGTTCAGCTGAATTCTTAATAACAGATTTTTCTTTCTTTTAAGTATAGTAGAGAGAATTCATGCTCACACGAGGAAAGTAAAATGACTGTCAGCAATTCAAATTTCGAATATAATGCGCATCGTATAATTTTCTACTCTTTACGGTGATAAAACTTTTCGCTTGTTTGAGATTATTGTTTATTTTTCTTTCTTCATTGCTTTATTGATTTATTTGATAATATTAGTAGTTCCGTGAACAGTAGACCTCGTTCCCGCTTCAAAATAAAAAATCCCCGTCGGTAAGCCGGAAGGCAAAGGTTAAGAGTTCTTTACGTTAATGTTACAAAAGTAACGAAATCTTAATATAAATAAAAGTCATTGTATGTATGTTCCACATCTCCTAACTTTATACACTTATTATTTAAGACAAGGGGAAGGTAGCCGTAAACTTTTCAAAGTGCAAAAGTTAACTAAACAGCCAGTTAATTAGAAAATAACAGAAACAGTTTTTCTGCTGTATGTTCTGACCAAATTATTCCCCAAAAAATATTTTTATACCATCTTAAAATTCGAACTTTTACCTTTCATTGATACCACTTTTATATCTGTGACATTTTTCCTTCAATTTTTATTAATTTTTGAAAATTTAATAAATAAATAATTATACGGAGGCGATTTTGAAATAAAGCAAATTTAATGATACTCCGTTGCTAGGCAACGGCGTAATTACTTTTCCATTATTTTCTGTTGTTTCTGTTTATTTTTTTAAAATATCGTTTGGCAATGTTTTCATAGGTTCTAAAATAATTCTAAAGCTTATTTAATAAGATTAAAAAGTCCGTGCAATTAATATCGCCTGTCATCTTTACCTGCGTTTTCTACGAAATAATAAATAAGTAATACTTTAATTGAAAATGAGTATACGTAAAGTGAGTAACTTTGAGTATTAAGAGATTCGGAGTTGTGTTTTAACGATGCCTAAAAGAAAACATAAGTCAATCGCTCAAATGCCAACAAAGGCAAAGATAGTAAAGCTTTTGTAAGCAGATGAAATAGATGTTTGACAACAGCAAGCTCCATAAATGTTATTTGCAGGCAACCATTGTATTATGTAGTATAAGGTGTGCCCAAATGAAAAGGTGACTACAGTTATATGTATAGAAATTTTAATAAAAATATTCTAATTACAGTTCATGTGGAGCAGTACAGCTCTAAATAATCGCCAATGACCTTGATACACTGATATCAGCGCTTAAGAAGGGAGAGGATGGCTCAGACAAACACCCATTCTAGCTGTCTTCTGATTATCTGACAGATGCTTGGGCACCCATTGTGTACAAATTTTGCCATAACAAGCATTTTGTGGATTATTTGATGCAAAGTTCCTTTCCTTATCGACAGTTGAACACCAATTTCACGTGTTTGATCCGAAGATTCTACCGTATGTGTTGGTCACAACGTGCGTCTGCCCAGGGCGAGGCAAGTCCTTGATGTTTGATGTCCCGCTTCATAATACTGACACTACCGGAATATGGTAACCTCTTTCATCCTACGATAAATTCGTGAAGCATGCATCCCTTCTGCGCGAAGAAATTGGATAACTGCTCTTTGTGCTGATCTGGAGGAATCCATCATGCAATGAACTACGGAAACAACTTTCCAGAAATGAGGATATTGATGCGAAGCTGTTATCTACACAAGTGCAACTGGGAATACCACCATGCAATCTATCGACTAGCACATTAACTCACTGGGATTTGATACAACGCCGATACAGCTAAGGTCTCCTTTTCATTTGGGCACATTATATAAGCCGTTATAGCCTTAATCACTGCAGTTGGGAGGTTGTGGTGTTCAATGTACAAATTTTTACGCTGTGTCCGCACATGACGTCTTCAAAACAAGATAACGGCAATTGACAACTTTTCAAAGTCCAAAAGTTAATTAAAAATTTATATCCGCGATATCTTCCGAAAATGATACCTAACAAAAACTAATTTTACGCCGTATTATTTAAAAAATTAGCTTTTCAGTGACAGTCATTTCATTTTCGTACAACTTTTTTCTCTCATTTAAATAAATTTTTCAAAATTAATTTTATACACAATTAAAAACTGTTTCTGAATAATTCAGCAAATGATTTCTGACGATAAATATACAATTTGTAGTAAACATTTATAGGTTTGGGTTTTTTTTAAAAAAAATTATCTATTGTATATAAAAAAGAACATTTCGCCCTCTATTTTCATAAGGATTAGAGATGCAAGAATGAAAGAGGGTGGAAGACAGTGACGAAATCTTTAAAACAAGGGGTAACATGCATAGGTTGAAAGGTACTTTAAGTTAGTGGGGAGGGGGAAATCACTTTTCAGTTCGCAACTTCTAAGCAATTGCAGCAAATAAAAGATTTTCAATAAAAAAATTTTCGTTATGATAAGACGTTAATTCGCCTAATTTAAATTTTCCTTCTGTTTTCAATTTTAAAGGAATTATTGAGAAATGAAAATTTCAACCTCCACTATTTCCACTCCCTTTGAGCTGTATAGCCCATCTACGAACTCGGCCGACTGTTTTCACTATCCTTACAACATATCCCAGGCTGGTTAAAGTGAAATCAAAATTACTACCGTTATCGTGTTCACAAGATAGCATGGGCAAAAGCGTTATATATATGTTGGTTTTTGCATTTGTTTATGTTTGTATATATATATATATATATATATATATATATATATATATACAAACATAAACAAACCTCAACATAATTTTAGTTCTTAATTTATCCTTAAAATAATCTCCAGATACAACTCCAAGTAAATTTATAAAGATGTTAGTTGCGTTGTGTTTTAATATATATTTAGATGTTATATTTTTAGCATTAACCCAGATTATATTCCAAATAGTACCTTCATCAGTGTCATTAAGGTAGTGAAGAAAAATCAGAGATCAAATTACTTTAAACTAACATATTTATTAATATCAAAATTAACCCTACCATCTTACAAACATAATTCTCACATCTCATTTGACTTATAATCAATGTTAAAACATCACATAAATATCAAAATACAAACACAAATAGGAATACAAAATACAAATAGGAATAAAACACAATAAAAAGGAAATGATTCAATGTATTAAGAATTAATTATGCTTAGGGTCGATCCAGTGTTTATAAGAGAATTTTATTTCGATACCTCATTCACATTCAAAATTAAATTAATTTTACTGCATCCTCAATATTAAGTTTGTTTCATTAATATTAAGCTCATATAAAAGAAATTTTAAATAGTGGCCACCAACAGTCTTAATTTATTCTATCCTTAAAAATTTCTTTAATAGATTTTATGCCTATCAATAATCCTTTTTCATATTAAACTTCTTAGAACATACATATCATGTAACAAATAGTAATCAGACATTAAAATGTAATTTAATATACATCAATACATAAATGTTATTTTCATATCTCAATTGTCTCATTATAAGGTAAAGATTTTTAAGAAGGTTTCACACACATCAGTCTTCATCAAATTAATGCTCTATTAAATACGTCACATATATTTCAATTTCTTAAGATTTACATTATCAATATGCTCTGCTCTGTCAACGCTTATGTTCTCAAATGAATTGAAAGGGGTTTAGAAAATTATTTCTTATGTCTAGGGCTATACAACTTATTAGACTTCTAATATAATATTTCTCATTCCAAGAAGGCAACTGATAATAGCTCCAATACACTGACAACAAATATAAAATATTTTGTAATTGCAATAACATTCTCTACAATTTCAACATGCGTCTAGATTAATGCATAATTTCACAAGTGCTTTCATGAGATTTACGGACAGAGTCTTGAGCAACTTAGGAAAACATTCATTGTAAGGACAAACTGAACTTATCTGGAAAGTAGTGAAGACATCATGCAGGATGGCTGCGTATAAGGTCCGGCTCTCCTTGATTAGACAGGGGGATCCTTTTCGTCCATAAAACATAGTTGCCCAAATATCTGAAGCTATTCTATATTTTCAAGTATCTTAGATGATCCCAAATATTTGATAATTGCCGGATGGGAGCGGAGCCATGCGAGGAATTCCTCCATTTAAACAGTCCGCATCGTTGCCATAATAGCCGGGAAATTATTATTATTATTATTATTATTATTATTTATGACCTTGCAGGGTCTCTGCAGATGCCCGGTAGAACATTATTTCCCTTAGCTACGTTTCCTCTTAAGAATGGTGGCCCACCTCTTTATCAATCCTTCTGAGCATGAACCGTCAAGTCAAGTGACCATATGAAGAGCAAATAATCAAGTCGTGGATGGATTACTCGGTAAAGGCCCCTCAAAATTTTCTCACGACCGGATTTTCGTCGCAAAGGCCCAAGTGGCTAGGTTGGCCCGGGGACTAGCACCAGCCCTCTTCCTTCTTTTTCAGCTCTCTTCCCTATCTCCGCCTTATTCCATCTCCTCAAAAAACCAGAAATTTCAGCGCCAGGAAAATAAGCCACCCCCGATTGGTCAAGGGTTTCCAAGTTCTTCCAGAACCAAAGGCTTATCACCAAATTTTTGTTACTTATAAAAACATGAATAACTTTTAAAATTCCAAATTTGTCAGAACAAAGCCGAAAGAAAAATCTATAGAATTTAAATAATTTTTAGAAAATTCTTGAGTTTAAAATTTGATACAACATACGACTTTTCACGGCTAGTAAAATATTAACCGAAACTCGTGAAGAACTCGCACGAAGGGTGGTTTTGGGTTCTAGGGGTCATGATCAGTGAAGATCTGCAGAAATTTTTCGGAAGTCGTGTCATGAGAACCATTGCAATAGGTAGAGTTCCTATAAGGAATCTACCTAAAATAACTCTACTCTTCATAGCAGTCTTTAAAAATCTACCCAATTTTGTCATTCATTGTGAAGGCAGTATTGTTTGTAGGAACACCGGACATCATTTTTTGACTCTCGGTTAATTTTCAAAGAAAATAATTTTTAATATCATAACAGTAGTAAAATCAAGTGAAGATAGAAGAAGTATCTTAATAAAATAATGAGATAGGTATTTATCACGATAATATTCATGCTATCATGATAAATATGCAAAAATTGTTATTCAAATAACAAATAATCTTGTTCAAATTTTTATAATAAGAACCGTTTGATGGAATCGCTGAAAAAATTCTACGATAAGAGATAAACAAGATTAGGTGGAACTAAACAGGAAAAAACAACGCTTAACATGAAACTATAAGCTTATCCCTTTTCTTTTTTTTTCAATGCGAATTATTTACAAAAATCATTGCTTTCGTTGATAATAATAAAATTGCAAGTAAATATCTGTTTTATCCGTACTAAAAAAATTACAATTAAATGTCACACCTTTACCTAAATGATTCAAATATTTTAATGGCGCCAAACTCGCCATAGACTCGCCAAACATTCAAATCATTAAAACGGCCACCATCTTGAAAAAAAATTCAAAAAATAAAACTCCTGTCACACGCAACGTTTTCTATCGCTTCAATGAACATTTAGGCCAAATTCGAAGAAAATCGAACGAAGTACTTGGTCGTGGCTGCGCAACAAACAAATTTACAGACAGACGAAATGCTGAATGGTCAAGTTAAAATGGAGACTTCGCTTTGCTCGGTCAATAATTCTAGTTTTTAGATTAGAACTGTAATTACACTTTTTCGGCTCCAGTGAGTAGGAAAACGCAACTGGTTGTTATTCAGATAGGGCAGGCTGCTTAGAAGAACACTTTATCCCCTATCACACAATGCCTTTATTAAAATTTGAATTTTATTTCGGAGATGAAATGTTGTTCTAAAAAGATAATTTCGAGTGCATTAGATAAAAATATTTTTTTGAACATAGATCCAAACGTTTGTATGAATAATTTATAGAAACAACGTTGTAAACAAACGTAAAATGATGTCCTCTTGCTTCTTCCATAGATTCACTCGTTTATTGTTTTCTCTTTCGTGTAAGGAGCATTTAACGATCTTCCTCAGCGACATCAAAGTCATCGGATTAATTTTTTATATTACTCGTTTGCCTTCATTTGTCGAAATACAGAAAAATAACACGAAATTGCAGAAAGCAATTCTCTTAGTAGGCCAACTTTTCTCAGATCCAAGGAGACAACAGCGGAGACAAAAAAAATGGAAAAGAATAGAGATGTTTTTTCTAGATCAGTTCTGTTTAGTTGTATAATGCAAAATGTCAAAGAAAAAGAAATTTTTTGCTGTTAACAGAAAATACAAAAATATTCCCAACAATGATGTATTCGGTAGGTGACCTTTCGTCTTTTTTAAAAGGTATTAGTGTGTATAGATAAAAACGATAGATTATTTTTCAGTTTAATATAAGGTAGTCTTTTATTTGCAATATTTGTTTAGAAAATATTTAGTAGATTTGTTTTCATTACGGTTGACTTCAGAAAATTAAAATCCTTCCTGAATTTTACCAGGAAAAAAATTCATTTCACTCTTATTTTTTCAGAAAACGCTGCGTTTGTAACTTGAATATTCTTTTAAGGTTTATAGAACTTAGAAACTTTCAAAATGAACAGCTCACTTACGATGGAGGCTGACACAACTTAAATTCACTAACTAAATGAGCTGTCTGAAAGGAACAGCATTGAAAAAATAGTGCCATTTCCACCAAATGATATTTTTTCAACATTTTGTGGTACAATCTTCGGCATTCGGAACTGTGTTTCTCTTGATTTTAGCCGAAATGTTGTTTTTCAGTTGTTTTAACATGTCTAAATGAGTTTACTTCCAGATATCTTGTTCTTCAGTGAAGCATACGGACAGAAATTCAGACTGCTGTGCCGAATGCTGAGAAATTGCAGTTAGATATGCTGTCTTGAGGAAGATAATAGGTACAGTGATCTGTAAACCAGATGCGATGCATCAAATACCCATCTGTGACAATCTCTAGCAATTATTTTTCGACTATGGGTTTCCAACACAGGAAATTTTTGAGTTCACCTATCCCAAAGAATAGAATCATGCTGCAGCGATAATCTTAATAACGAGGGCGTATTTTTTTCAACCTCCGACGGGCCATAAAAACATGGTTGATAATCGCTGTGAAAATTGAGGCATTTGTCATATCGGTGGGCCAGATTTCCGATCCTCTCTTCGTGGAAAGTTGCCGCCAGTGATATGAGATGGGCCTTAACGCTGCTTTGGATCTCCTCCTGCTTATGGAAGTTTTGGCCTCCTAGCCAGTTCTTCAATTTAGAAAAGAGAAGAAAATCGCTGAATCGGGGCTGTACGCCGAGTGACCAGAAAAGCCCTATTTAAACTGCACTAGAAGCTGCTGGGTTACAACAGCACTGTGAGGGCGGGCGTTGTCATTAATAAGGACAACTCCAAAGGTCAGAATGGCTCTTCGAAGTCGTCGTGAGGTCTGACAAGAAACAGCTGCATTGATCGTTTTCCATAAACCAACCTTCTGCTTGAAGAAAGCGAATAATACTACGCAACTCGCAATTGGCCGGAATATCAATTCTACCAACCTTGTTTACGTGCCGACTGCTCAGCTCAAACATGCTAATTGACTGGTAAAACTGGTTAGCTGGTTAGAAGTAGTAGAGGTTATGGTTAATGACATGCACAGTTTCCCACCGCGCGCCCCCGACCTCCTACCACTTGTCTACCTGTTTAACGGCTCGATCTAAGGTTAGAAAAAAACGTCCCTCCTATGTTCAAATTTCAGGGCATGCAGCATGCAAATTTCATGCAACAATTTCAATATTTGTCGAACCATTTCACTCGATGAAACGAATCGATTAGTATATCTTAATTTTAATACGTTATCTGCATTTTCAACAGAATTATTCTCAAATCTAGTGATACCTTCTATAAGATTCATCCAATATTTTAATTCCTATGGAAGTCTCAGAATAATGCATGAAACAAGTTATAGTAACGCGCACACCTATGCACAATAGAATATTGTTAAAATTTTCTCAAGTGTCGAAGTTAACAAAGTAATATTGAAAGCAGACACGGAAAAAATATATAAGAAGACGAACAAAATAAATTTAATTCATTTTTATCATTCACAGTATACAGTTGCAATTATAAATATAGTTATTATTACTGATGCATTATTAGTACAACTTATAATTAGTAAATAAAGAATTTTGAAATATCGCCCACATAAAAGAAAGAAAAACCATTCCTTAGTGTTTTGAAACATAATCGGAGTAAAGAATGGCGAATGAAGACGCTCCCACCGACAGCGCGAGTTAAAAGCATGAACATCTTAAGAAGAAACAACACATGTTTAATAAATTCACCGCATTTCATTCTTTTGGGAACGGAGAAAGATCGTACGTTTTTCTATCAGCCTTATGACTAGGTACTTCATCCATGAAACATGCTTTGCACTTGTTTATTCGACCTATAGGGGCAGCTGAAGAAAAATAGTAACTTCTTTCATATCCTCTTCAGTGCGTTGTGGCTTCGTGTTTCAGAAAACACTACTAGTTGGAACAGTTATTTATAGTTTGGGCTTTTGTAAACTTATCTCCTAAATTGTCTTCTTGGTTCTTGTAACGATGATTTTGAAAAGTTCTAATATGATTTTGGTATTTTATTTTTATTTATATATTTATTTTATTTATTTATTTTGTACAGTTTTTGATATTTGAAGCAGCTTTAAATAATATTTTAAACAAGTTTTGCTGAAAATACTTAGGAGTACTGTATTTATTTTTTGCCAAATGGGATGGAAAAAATGACCGAGTTGCAAAGCAGCCAATAATTACACTTTAATATTGTACTTCCTTGCTTGGTGTCCTTCATAAGTATCAGAGCAATGCATGCCTACATGATACACTGGGGTTCAAAAGCAACGCACAATTCTAAAGAGGCTAAAAAATTGCCGTTAATATGGATACTATAGTTCGAAATCAGTTGCTGAGAATCGTGGGAGATACTATCATCGGAACTCACATTTTGCAGTGAAGATTCGGTCATGAGGGCAATTAGGGAGGCGACCAATAAGTGATGAAGACGCAAAGGGATTTCGACTCACCCCGTTTCACAGAAAGTTTATAACGAGATGAAATTTTCATCAACAGTTATGTTTGATATATTTACAGGCATTTTCGTAAACATAGCACAAATATTCGGGAGATATAAAGGTTTCTTTAAAAAATCCAAAATTTTCTTCTAGATTGCAGAGTTTTAAAGCAACTTATAATAAACTTACAGAATATTTGACAATTTGTAAAAGATGCCCTGTGTTAAAATTTGAAGTAAATAAGTTGAATAGTAAAGGAAATATGAGCGTTTTAGTAAATAATGCTTTACTGCGCATGTGCGAAACGTAGCGAAATTTTTCTTTCATAACTTAAAAGCCAGATATATAGGACAAATTATAAAAAAATCCCAGTTCAATATCTTAAATATTCAGAAAGATATTGGCATTGCAAGAGCTGACTTGCTTTTGTTCTCTAAGAGAAACGAAATTATGAGGGTTCTTGCACAAACTGAAATTTTTTAAATTTTAATCTTCGAATAGTTATCATCGAAATGAAATTTAAACTATGTATTTAATTTAGAAGTATACATGAGTATCCGGGATATTCAATCTTCATAAAATCAATATTGCTGTTCGAAGATTCAAGTTTTTTTTTTAAAAAAATATCAAATTGTGCAAGAACTCTCATCATTTTGTTTCTCGTAGAGAACAGAAGCAGTTCAGCTCTTGCAATGCCGATATCTTCCTGAATACTAACGACACTGAACTGGAATTTTTATCTAAGTTACCCTTTATATTTGGCTCTGAAATTATAGCAGTAAAATGTATTTACTACAAATACTCTTGTTTTCTTTAATGTTCAGAAATATTTACTTTTAATACAGTGCTTCTCTAACATATTGTCACGTATTATATAAGTTTCATACAATTTGCTTTAGAACTCTGCAAGTTATATGCAAAAACAAGCGGAAAAATTTGGGAATTTTTAAAGTATCCTTTATATTTTCCTGAATAGTTTGGCTATGTTTACGAAAATGCATGTAAATATTATCCACATCAAACATAATCGTTGATGAAAGTTTCATCTCGTTATCAGCTTGCTGTGAAACGAGATAAGTCGAAATCCCTTTTCGTCCTCATCACTTTCTGCTCGCCCCCCTAAATGTCCTCGTAACCGAATCGTCACTGTAAAATGTGAGTTCCGACGATCGTATGTCCCACGACTCTCCGCAGCTGATAGTAAACCGATATATATTTTTATTAACTCCACTTTTCTAGCATCTTAAAAATTGTGAGTATCTTTCGGACACCAGTCTACATTTCAAGTACGCTTTCAATTTCGAAATCCATTTCCGCATCTTTAGTAGTAGGTCACAACACAGCGTATGGAACATATTACGACGTTCGAAAAGTTCCGGATTTTCTTCAATATTTTCCAAACGTAAATGAATTACACCATTAAGCAGAACAAGAGAAGAGTATCATATGACCGACTAGTCAGATCAGGTTTCTTCCAGATCAAATGCATGCGCGCAGTGCGTGATTACAAGGATTCAAAACTTTCCGCCGCGAGGAAGGTCAATTCGTGGCTGCTCCATCTCCACAAAGAGCCGGGTCTCTCCAGGTGTCAAATTATGTATTGGAACATCACATTCTGCTACTGCCACAACCAGCTTATCCTCCTTATCTTGCACCATTTCATCGGTTGAAGAAAGTTCTCACGGGCCAACGATTCTGAAGTTTCGAAGAATTGAAGAGACGAAGGCTCTGGAGGAGGAGCCGTGTAGTCTCTCTTTGCATGATCGATAGCAAAAATGCATATTTGGGCAGAGTAGTTACTTCAAAAGAAACACCAAATAAACAGGTTCTATCTGTATTCATTCCTCCGCAATAAAATAATTTCAGAATCTTTCTAAACTTGGTAGTTAAAGGAGTATATTTAGATATAAGATACATCTTTGCATGA
>BGPR01000367.1:227681-240564 GCA_013235015.1 Araneus ventricosus
GATTCGGACGAGGAAACTGATAGCTTGTTCTTGATATGAGTTTTCTGTTCTGATTCAGAGTGAATTCTAAAGGTTGCATCTGTGTTCAGGTCAGTAGTTTTGTTTGATACAATCTTCAATTGCTCTTCCGAAGTTTGAATCGAAAAAGCTCACAATTGTGTTTGGCGACCTGTAAGAGTACAATCTCCTAGAAACCTTCCCATATTTATTCAGAACTTTTTAAAACTAAGAAAAGTTAGAGTTAAAATCGAAGATCTACTGCAAGGCTATTTAATTCAATAGAAAGGTTCTCGCTGTACAGGGGAGCGTTCTCAGTGTAACGCTTTTTGCTTTAAAAATCAATGATATTTTACAAATTCCAGCATCTGTGAAAGACTATATTTATGTCGATGACCTGCAAATTTCTTGTGAATTACTTAGTGTAATAGTACTTTTATAGAATGGCAACTCCAATTAGTTGAGAATAAAATTCAACAATACGGCGCCTTGGTTTGACAAGGTTCTAACTGCATCCAAGACAGTTATGAGAAAAACGAGTTTAAAGTTTTCATCCATTGCAACTTTTTTATTTATGATCTAATTTAATTAATTTTTTTAATAATTACATTAAAAGGCTTTTATTTAAAGGTTCCATAGTTTATTTGAAAACGTTATCTTTTATTCCTCTGTTTTCAAACATAGCCTTAGAACCTTGTTCAAAACAGAGATAGCTTTCGAGAAAGAGACATGGTTGTAACTGCACATAGAACTTTGTCAAAGTAACACTTTTATTACATAAATGATAATGGTGTGGTACAAAGTTCTAACTCAATTCGAAATTTAATGAAAAAAATAAAATAACTGTCTGTATCATGATAAATGAAATAGCACCATTAGTTGGTTTATTCTAAATGCAATAATATATATCCTGCATAGGCGTGATGGAAAATGCTGTCTTTATCTCTCTCTTTTTTTGATAACTTATTTCTTTTGTAACCTTCTGAAACTTAGATGTTATTTTAAAGGGTTCATTTTTTCTACGGCCAAAACATCATGACTACATTTCGATTCCAAACATCGCTTCAGTCCAAAACTCGGGATTAAATTTGACTGTCATCAATGCTGTTAGTGACGTTAAATTTTAGGGGTTATTTTTGACAAAATAACTCACTTCCCGGTCCCATGTAATGCAATTACGCAAAAAGCTTTAAAAGGCCCTGAATATTCTAGAAGATTTTTGAAATACATCTTATGGAGCTACACAGGCATCTTTGGTCCGCTTTTATAGAACAGCTAATTTCCTTCGTACCTGAAAAGGTTTAAACTTACCTCGACAGCAAATTTCCCATGTGAAAACACAAACGGCACTCCTTTGCATTATGCGACAAAGTGAAGTCTGACTGAAACCTTCCACATGACTAAACCGGCACAGCAACATGAGCTAATCTGGTTCCGCAACGTCGCTTCCAACAAAGACTCCCGACTTAAAATACAACGATTGCTAGACCATCTTATTGAATTTCAAGAACTTTTTCGAATGAATGCATGATGAACTTCCACTTCAAGCCTTTTCCATAATCTACAAGCCGACATTGGGAATTTGTTGCGTCTTCTTCGTCGATGTGACAGCGCTCGTGAACTATTCTCCCCTTCCACACAGAACTTTCACTTTATGGAGGAAGAGACAATCAACAGAACAGACACGCATGTGTTTTAACACTCACAAATTAGTTTGTTTTTGTGGTCTTCTTAATTAGATTAGTTTTTTTCTCTCTTTTTTGTTGTAATTGTACATTGCATGCCCATTTTTCAAATTTTATTTCAATTTTTTCTGTTTTTGTTTATATATATTTTTATATGCATACTCCTCTTACTTTCTTTTATATCAACCCAGAATTTTAGATTTGTGTTTTTGTAACCTTTTTCATCTCACTGCCTCCTCCATAATATGCCAGACAGTTGAGGAGTGTCTTCCGATGTCTCTTCCGCTTCATGTCCGCTACACTGTTGAAATAACCAAAAGGTTATAGTCGCAGGGGCGTGAAGTGTTGTTCTTTTCTATACTATGCAAGGTGGATTGCAGATGCGTGATTTACGGCTCCGCTTGACAGAGGTGTGTTAAAAATTTATATTCCATTCATCACTCCATCTTGTGACTTTGCAGAGGAGCATTTCACGCTTCACCTGTTGAAAGTTGTATGTTGAGTGCTGAGAACTTTCTCTCGACTACAGACGAGCTTTCTTCGTTACTATTTTAAAATTATACTCTTCCAGAACGTCCTTTTTTACAAATACAAGCAAAATCAGTTTCTTCTTCGCTTACAAAATATCAGACTTCATTTCATCAGACCTTCATTTTTCGTTAGAGACCCACAAAAGTTTTCACTAGACAATATATATGTTGTATTCTCTTTAAAATGTCGTCTCACTTCATGGAAATAATATGGATTAAAATACTACAATCCCTTTAAAACTTTTGACAAATCTAAAATGGCCACTGCGATTTATCAGCAAAATTTTGCCCACTATCTTGATATTTTCTTTTACTTTATTTGCTTTTTATCAATTCCACCCTCGCATTCCTACTTCACCCATCATGCTCTTTTTTTTTACTACAGAAATCATTGCCATCCTTCATGCATTATCTCAAACTACTGACTTCCTGAAGATTACTCAGATTCTTTAAGTGTCCTAGAATCCTTGACATCACTCCATCATTTCAGTCACACATTGTTTTTTAATATTCTTGAATTGCACGATCGTCTCACAAGTAAGTGATTTTCTATTGTTTTCTACTGTTCCCTTCTCGCGTTGGTATATCTGACAGTGAACTGGCTGATAATTTATCGAAATCTGCCACTAATTGTTTAAACTCTCCTGTCTCTGACAATGATATCAAAAAGCATGTTAAAACCATCCTTCACTCAAAATGGCAGATTTAGTGGAACTTTAAAGATGTAAATAAATTTCAGTCAATTAAACATCTAATTGACTATTGGCATAGTTTTCCGAACAGGAAGCTCAACAGAGTTCTTACTCGATTAAGAATCGGCCACACTCGCATAAGCTTTTGTTGTTGGAGCAGCTCACCCCTCTTTGAACGCTCTGCCAATGCCCAATGACGTTTCTCCACATTCTAAGAGAAGGTCCACATTTCCGATGCCATAATTTTTCTTGTTTCAATCTAAAAGATATCCTTCATAAAGTTCCCCATCCCCAGCTTTTTGCTTTTAAAAAAATTATTGTCTTTTAATATTTGATCTGAATGGGGTATTTAACATGTTTCAAAGTCGTATTTTTACTGAAGCTGGATTTTTTTAAGGTCATGCAAGTTGAAAAGTCGTGGCATGACAGAACTCTTCAACTAACTTTTAAAGCAAGACTTTATTCCAAATCATATAATGTAAATCAATCATAATCAAAATGTAAATTCCACCAAATCTACTTGAAATGAATTTGTTTTGAATTTCGCAGAGAGATTTACACTCTTTTACCTGTAACGAAATTAAGCAGTTCAGGGTAATTTCTTTTATTCCATGAGCAAATTCAATTTATTTACATAATTACTGGGTAACGAGCAATGAAGTTCAGTTTACAAGATACTACTGATTCCAAAAGAACCTTCGGCCTTCACATCATAATTAAAATGAATTTGTATAGAATTAAATTTTTACATAATTTAAAGAATCACAGTATATTAATTATTGGCATGAGGGGGATTTACATGCCAGAATTCATAAATATCAATAGTTTGAAAAGAGGGATTCAATAGATAAAGTATACTGTAACAGCTTATTTAAAAGAGAAAAAGAGAACTGATTCAAGTTAAGAAAAGAAAAATTATGTGCCGCGTTGCTAAAAAGAACGAGTTCCTTAAGGCAGAAATAAAAAGTTAAACGGATAGTTCTAGTGCTAATTAAGAGTTCTCACAAATGATCGACGCAGTAAGCTTTGGGAAAGACGAGGAAAATTTGAGAAAATTTTTGAATGAGTTTTCCTATACTGAACTGTATCATAAGCTGGACTATTCTGGAGAAATTTGTTAAGAATCTGAGGTATTTTGGGGGAAAACTTGGCCAAAATATCTTCTGTATGGTCTAAAATTGTTTTAATTTTTAAATTGTCAGTCTCCACTTATGTAAGATCTCTCATCTGACATACGGCAGAATATTTACGATGCACATCAACTGCTGATTTTGAAAATGTTTATGCCAAAAATCAATCAAGTAAGGTTGATTTTCGATAGGATGGCATTAAAATTCTCCAATAATATAGTAGATTTTCCGCACTCTATTTTGCAATCGTTGCATATTCCGGTCTCTTTCTTTGGCTAAACCTAATTTTTTTTATCTAACCCCTGTCTATGTTTTTACTAATTTAACGGATCTTTCATTAAGCACTCAATCTGAATAGAAACACATTATGTGCTGGCATTCAAAGAAATATGTCATATCTGCCTCTGTTTTGGCTAATTAAGAGCTTCTAATTTCAGATTCAAACTTCATGTCTAGCTCAAATGATCAGTTTTTCACAGTCTGAGTAATATAATTTTCAATACTGTTAATATTTCTCAGTGAAACTATGCGTTTGCAAACAGTATTTTTTAAAATTCAATGCATAACTATCAACACATTTGCTTATGTTCGCAACTCAGAAAATTTTTTCATTTAACTTTTTCTTGTCATTGTAATAATTTATAATGCAATAAACAGCTTGTTTTCTGATGGTATTATTGCAAAAATCATCCTGCGAGTGTATGGCGGAAAACAGTCCAACAAGCAGGATAATGGAGAATTCATAAATATTCAAGAAAACCACGAAGCAGAGGTAACAGGAACAATAGCTCGTGTACAGATTAACAATGCAAACAGACACTAAATCACTAAAAATGACAGTAACCGCACTTTCAAAAACGCTCAGCTCACTAGCTTTACAGCTCGCACTGCAGACAAAACTGCAAGTGATTCCTCGAAGGCGTTCGCACTCCAAAAACGTTCACAGTCTATCAACACACTTCAAAGACGATCAAACACCTCCCGTTATCCAAGCGCGGCGCTATTTATAGTCTCCCCGGCAGGCCGTGACGTCACATGGAATCATCTGGAGAAATCCGAATCCCGGCACCTAATACAGATATCGAGAAAACTCTAGTATTTTTGAGATCCTACATTTTGTCGCCAAGTCGCCGAAATGGTCGCCAAAGTTTGTCTTCAAGGTCAGTGGTTTAGGCCTAGCCGCCGACGGCATTCCCTATATACCTCTGTAAAACTCTCTTCCCAAGACTAACAACGCTAGGAAACGACATTCCATGTTCGTAACAATATCAAGATTTCTTTGCATTGGTAGAAATCAATGTGGTCACGACTGGACTGTTGTTCTTTTGTTCCTTCATTTCCTTCCGATTTATTACAATTGAAAAATTTACCAGCAATTACACGAAGACTTTGAAGTCTATTTGGTTTGTTTCTGAGCTTCTAAATTGATGCAAATTATAGACACTTTGGTAGTTTTGATCGTAAATATACTTTGCATTGTTAATTCCACCATTCTACCAAACATTTGTAAAATTACATATATTTCTTCAAATCACAGATGTTACTTAAGATTTGAGCTAATTTTGAAAATCTAAATAGTGTTTGAAGAAAATGCGCCCCGGTTAACCGAACTAAAGGAGGAGGGGGGGGGGGGTTCGGATAGCGATTTTTACGATTAAGCAATAAATATCCATTACTGTTTTGTATCTAATTGCAGTATGTAATTCTGAAATGTTTTGAGTGTGAAACGAAATCAAAACTCTCTTTATAGACTACACTTATATTCTTCATTAAAATTAAAATTCTCTTTTTGGGATTACATAAATACATACTTAATAATAATTTATAGCATACGAATTATTCATTCAAGAAACTCCGTAATTTTTGTTTGTTTCTTGCGATCCTCCCAAGCTTTTTGAGCAGTAATGACCCGCCATCTTTTCAATTGAAGACGTCAGCTGGAGTTGACTCACTGCATTGCTCAACAAATTTTAGGGCAGCCTAGAATAACAGCAACACATGTACAGAACGTGGGTTTTTTTTTTATTTGCGATTTCAGAGGCATTTCTGATAACCCGTGTTCAGTTAACCCGAGTTCGATTAACCGGGGTTTTACCGGAATTTTTACTGCAAATTCTAAACAAAATTCTTCGTATCAAAATTTTTAAACATATATACTTATACCATTTATAATTTTACAAAATATGAAAGTAAACCTGAAGTACAATAAAACTTCAATTTTTATCCCTTTTTAAATGAGTCAAAAATGGGAATATATCAAAAATGTTTCGAAAATAATTTTAAAAATAGTCCCTGCATTTAATTTAATTAAAAAGAACTTTTTACATACCTCGATACCTCTGGGAACGAAGTTGAAAGATTTCTTTAATGATACTCTCAACTTCAAACCACATGAAAAGACAAAACTAGAACAAAAGTATAAAAACAAAAATTTAAGAAGCATTCTTAAGGGAAATATAAAAAGAATTCTGTAAAAGAAAGTACTTCAGTGGGCAAAGCTCTTTACTTTGCACTCAATTAAACAAGCACTAAATTAATTTTTCCGTTTTGACAATCTGAAATGACGTTGCTCATTCATAAAAATGTGAAGATATTGCGTCTCTCTGTTGAAAAATTTATACCTACTTAACTTAATTAGTGTACTCCATTTTTGAAGAATTTATTTTTAAAAATCAATTCAGTTACTTACTAATTTATGATAAATAAGAATAATTCCATAGAAAACGATTTAATTATTTATATCTAATACATTAGTTAATTACACCATTAAAAATGGTTTCATTAATTTATATTATTAAGAGAAATACATTATTGTGAAATCTATTTACTTGGTTCTTTGTATTTTTATTGAGCTATAATGGCATTGACATCGTTATGACTTATTGTAATTATCAAGAACGATTCATGACTTCTGTGTTTTCGAAAAAAATGAGAAACCGGTTGTTTTAACTAAGTCATGTGTAGAATAAAAATATATTTCATAACAGTTTTGTACTTTCCAATTTTATTACCATTTTTGAATTTTACAAGTCATCTTTTAACTTAAAATTTTAAAAAGAAAGCATAATAATAAGAGAGTAATTTCATCTTTTCTGAATATCTGTTATGTCAGTTTGATATTCTTCATGAAGGAAGAAAAAAGTTTCCATTGGATTTCACCGAGAATCTAAAAATGCTCAAAATGACAAATAAATATAAATTAATTAAAACCGCTGATTATTTAAATTTTTTTAGATCTTTCACAATGTTATTTCATTGTTAGTATATGAATCATTCTCAACTGTTGCACTTTAACTAGTAGAATTTTTTAAAAAGATTGATAATGATACGGAATTCTTTATTCTTAACACGACTTTTTAGTTTTTCTAAAGAAGTTCTACTACAGAGGATTCTCCTCTGACCATACTTTTCCAAATATCGAGGCAGATAAAGTTATCAATTTCTGGGTTATAATTTGGTCATTTTTGTAATAAACACCACTAATAGAAATAATATCTAGCATCTTGGGTCATATAAGAACTAATATAAAACTGGTTCATAAAATAACTATAAATAAAAAATGGTAAAATGAAGTCCCATATTACTAGCAGAAATTATTTGGCATATGATGATTGTAGAAAAGATAAACCAAAAAGAGAGATATTTATGACGCATAGAAATAAATTATTGCTTTTGGCCTAGAGAATGAAAACAATTTAAACAAGAAAGGAACAAATTTTTTGAGATCAAAATCTATAAAAAGTTATGTTTTTTTCGTTCAGTTTCCAGTTATTTTATGCTAGTTAAACATACGCCAAATATTTTGTAGAAAAAATGAATGAACTTCGATAATAAACAGTTTGAGAAACACACAGATAGCAAGCTCTGATTGAGTTCCGTTACGAAGCAGTTCTATTCAGCGTGAAATTACCCGAATTACTTTAAACACAATTCGTTAAATTTAATAATGAACAAAATATAATTAATAAACATTTTTTTGATTATTGGCATAATTTGTATCTAAGTAATTTCACATCATGAGGGTTATCAGTTAGAAGGCAACCTTACATCTAAATATAACTTCGGGGGAAAGGGGGAGGCGATCCATCCATTGAGTCCCTAGACAACTTGTAAAACAAAAATAAATTTGCACATTAAAGGGAAAAAAATTAAATTAATAATCAAATCTTTAGTACTATTCAATAGATTTCTAAATTCAATATAGTAGTTTATTATTTGATCAAAGACAGTCTAGTTTCAAAGTCGAATGCATCAATAAATCAGTCCTAAGACAAAAGAACGATGTAAAGAAATATGCAACTAAAACGAGTCAAAATTAAGTAGAATTTTGCAACTAAATTCGTGATCACTAGAGGAGAACCGCAAAAACCGCTATCTTTTTATAAGATATCAAATTTTCAATCTTTATTTTTCATTTTTATTTTTCTGCATGCTAGCTTTTAAAACAGTGAATCTCCCTTATTTAAGCATTTTATATAGCAGTGAGAACAGAATTTGTAAACTTATTTTTAATTACTGAATTATATCAATTAAATACAAATCAAAATGCTAGGGTGATTACAATCATAGAATTTTAAACATTCGCAGTAGATTGTAAGTAAAATGTATAAAATATATGACATTGAATTGTCAATTGTGGCCTAATGGCATGTAAAACAAATAGTTGTTTGAAATTTTGTCCCCGTCCATAATTTATGTTTCATTTTACGTGAGGACTTCTGAAACACGTTTCAGCCTTCAAAATCATAATATTCTCGAATTCAATCAAAATATTCGCAAAGTATTTCAAAGCAGACACCTTTTTGCTACTTTTTTCCTTTAATTCATTGAATATGAATACTTAAAACGTCTTCATAAATTATAATTGAATCTTCGTGATATAACTTTATCTCAGTCAAAGCACAATGTTCCAAGTGCGATTATCATATAAATATGAGTATTCAGAGGGCGACAATTTGAAACGGATCCCTCCGTTGCATTTATCAGTAATCTCTGTTCCATGCAGTTAGGAATTCACAATCGCATCCTAGAATCCTTCCTCGATTACGATGTCTCTCCAAGGATTGCGTGCTTGCATTGGAGGTGGCCTTCCCTGCAGCTCTGTTTAATTGGTCTAAATGAACGCGAGAGCGCTTTTAGAAATCCTTCCCAGGCATGATACGCAGGCATCCATTCATAATGCAATAAATCACGCAACTGTTCGTCGCGCACGAAAACATCTTTGTTGTTCTTTGTATAGAATGAATAACACGAATAATGTATCTTGGAGCAATTATTTTACGAAAGTGAATGACAACTAAAATTAGTTTTAAAACTAAGAAAAAAATAATCCAAACTTTAATTTTAGATCTACAATGATATTACAAAAGAAAATATGAAGCAAAATGTAAAGAATTATTTTGATCAGCAAAAAAGAATGTTCCCGAAGTTGCAATTATTCTGCTCCATAAGCAATGCACTGAAAATTCAAAAATTAAAGAGGCGCGGGTCGCTTAACCTTTATCACGTGAATATCAATTGACTCCATTAATTCTTCATTCCATAAACTTTAATTAACTTTCTAATGTAGTAAACGATAAGGAATTCGAAATTTTAATGTTTTTTAAGCTTCGCAATGCCTATCCACGTTTATGCAGCCAGGAGACACGCGAATTCATTCTGCCCTCTATTTATCAGATTCTCTCAGTGAAATCATTAAAATATAAGATGCCTACATTTCGATTTCATTGGTGCCTAATTAACGTCAGCTCCAAATCTTAGCGAGGAATACGAGGTGATTCAAAATCTATCTTTGAAAAGATTAATTATGGTTCTGTTGAAACAACACAGAAAAGCATTTCAAAATCTGTTAGGTGTTAAACAATATTTTAAAGGTGTAAACTAAAGTTAGGCTCTCTGAAGTTCTCTGCTATACTTAAAATAGAACGTTTAGTTAACAGTTTTAGACAAACAATCATTTACTGCATGAAAATTTTTGGAATATTCTGCTTGAAAGAGAATTTCAGCGTGACTGCCATTATAAAAACTAAAGCGGAAAGCCTAGAAACTTTGCTTCGAACATTAGTCAAAATGAAAAGTTGTGGTTCTTATCCCATTTGGATGAGAGTCATTCATATCTAGCCAAGTCCATGAGGCAAAGGCTCATGATAAAGGGACACGGAGACTGGAGATTCTTCTGGTGGTCAGAATGACATTGGAACTCAGCGGTAAAAGTAAACTGAAGTAGAAATCAGACTTAGCTACAATATGTGTAGATATCTTCCTGGTACACTTTTAGGGGTAACTGGCCCTCATTTGTATTTGATTTGGAAAAAAATCTCAAGAAGCTAGTACGAGCAAATCGAGAAAACATTGCTAATTGGTCCACCAGCTTTTAAATTAACTTCTAAACTTAATTTTAAGTAGCACAGTTATTAAAAACTGCTCACGAAAAACTGAGTGAACTCAAGCTTTCTCTACACAACATCATTTATTCCCTTATGCAAATGACTTGCGAAACTCTTCACTTAATATTTACGGCTGAGAAGTTAAGTGAAACATTAATTCGCAGTGATTGACAAACAAGCAGATGGCAATCCCCTCTGACTACTTGTTAGCAGGCATTTGCTGTCATTCTTTATCCAAACGCAAGAGTGGATTGATGTTTCGAAACGAAATTTGGGCCAAACGCAGCTGTCTTATATGTGAATTTATTATGGTCCCTTTTCCCTAATAGAATCCGATAGAGGCGAATGGATGCAATGGAATTTGTTAGATGACGGGAAAATGATGAGATTTCTATTGATTTTTGCATAGATGAGCTGCGAATATAACTGGTATTCCCGCACAGAAAGCATTCTTGCCTTGTATGTCTTTTTTTACCAACTGCAGGGAAATCAAGTGTGCTTATATGGCAATTCCTGTTCATTCCTAGACCGTGAATGTCTCAATAAAACTCTTAAATAAAACGCTAAATAAGTCTCGTGAGTAAAATACTAATAAACTACGACAACTCAGGCTAATGAAATTTAAATATGAATTAGAAAAACTATTCATAATCTGAAACTAAACTTTTCAGTGTACGCGTATCCTTAATGAATATTATTAAAAATATTCAACATTATAAAATCAAAGCTCTGGTGATTGTATCAACTTTTTCATAAAATGTGAGTGAGATATAATGGATTAATAAGCATTATGTGCCATCTTTTGTACAGATAATATTAGAATAATCCAACAGTTTGGTTTAGCTATATTAACGTACCGTTTTGAAGCAACACGAGGGCTATTTTGGGACGGACCTCGCAATTTTGAACCGCGATCAGATGACGAGGACGACACCTGAGCTAACATTCCCCTCTCCAAACGTCCTCCCACTGGCCACTACGCATGACTTAATCTGCAGCAGGGTCCATACACGGCGTATGAAATAATCCAAGAGAAAAACCTCTGAAATGATTAAACTTCAATCGACTGGATTCGAATCAGCTACTAACAGAAATCAGTCTTTTCATCAGTTTTCTCTTATCTCTGTAAACAAAGAAGTTTCTAATATTCGATTCAAAGCAGATAAGTAATTAAACGTATTGTTACATCCATGTTGGAGAAGTTTCAATTGCTTATGACAGATCAATTACAAAATATCACGAAAATCCTTATTGCCCAAGTTTAAAACTGTTAGTGGAATTATCGATAACTTTTTAAGCCTTATATTTTGTGAATTTCTTATTTAATTAGTTACAATTAAAGATGCTACTCTTGTCAATAACAATCGATGGTAAACTCAAAGTTCAACGTGATGTAAGTATGGAACAGCAAAGCAGTGAATTCTAGAATAAAATTGTTGCAAAAAAGTAAATTAAGCTATTTGTATTTTTTGTATCACTTGTAAGTGATATATTTCATGCCGAAGAAGTCAGGCATAAAATTGTGAAAAAGCAGAAGCTGTAGCATATGAGCAGGGCAGAGTATAAAAACAGACCAAGAATGCATAAAAGGTATTTATTATAAAGGGGTCTATTCTGGTACACAGGTACCTTGGTTGGGTTGGGTTGGGAGACGTCACTTTTCCCGTTGTTAACGTGCGGAAAAGTGACGTCTCTAATCGAGTACAGAATAGACCCAAAGTCAATCGATCTCACCTCGAGATATCTCACCCCACAGGGCATCTGTAAACATAGTCTCGGTACAGATCACAAGAAGAGTAAGAGGGAATATCCTCCACCAGCAGCACACATATATTACAAGTGAGAAATTTGCATAAAAAAACGCCAATCACCAGGACTTCAAATCTTGAGTCAGTAGCTTTGAGCGCATAGAACTGAAATGCCCAGTCTCAAAGAACCGGAGATAGTATAGCAGCAGGGTTGCATCAGTAAGTATATCTTTATCATGAAAATATTTATGTAAAACGACGTATGTGTGGAAGGTCTTGAAAAATGAAGAATATAAAATCTTGTCGTCGGGGGCATACAGAAGCGGATTTTTTTCTCTCTGCGCTAACCAACAGATGAAAGAAATCCTGACAAAGATTGTTTTCACAATGCAGATATATTTTCAGACATATTTCCATATACTCGCATTTGAGTACCACAAATTCCATAAACAAGTCTTAATGCAACCCTACGTCTTCTCTTCATTCCAAGCAAATCGCTCTTGTCCGTGGGGGAAGTGACCACTTTCTTGAGTTTCAATAACGGAGCATCCGGAAGGGGCAATGTCAAATCAGGCTAACTGAAAATTCTGTTTATTCACCCAGACGCTGGTGATAACAGGAATTCCATTCGAGATTTTAATATTCAAAAGACATGCGTGTCACTGGGATTCTAAAACAGGGTAATTTAAACACTATAAATAGAAAAAATCAAATG
>BGPR01000367.1:240589-263995 GCA_013235015.1 Araneus ventricosus
AATAGACCCGAAAGTCAATCAATCTCACCTCGAGATATCTCACCCTACAGGGCATCTGGAAACATAGTCCGTCAGTACAGATACAGAAAAAGAGTAAAGAGGGAATAATCCTCACACAAAAGCAACACACCTACGGCCTTATTCACCGTCCATGGTTAAACCATGATCAGCGGTTAAATGACGGTTCTGCTATAATAATGCGAAAGCTGGCCGAAATGCGTCGCCAAATGTATACCCTAGTGGGTTGCTATTTTGGCATTGTATCTCAATTTCTCTGTTGTTGGCGATTTTTAAAATTACCCTCAGCCTTCAATCCAAACTAGTTTCTCGCCAACTCGCCCGTTAGGGTGTATATCCAGCCGATCATTTCTGTCAGCATTCGCTTGTTCGTGTAAATTCCCTTTTAACTGCTGATCATGGTTTAACCATGGATGGTGAATAAGGCCGGTATATATACAAGTGAGAAATTTGCATAAAAGAAACGCCAATCACAGAACTCATCGAAATCTACATGAGCTCCGTGGCGCACTAGAGCACTGAAAATTCGAACCCGATCTCAAAGAACCGAGAGATAGTATGCAGCAGGGTTGCATCAGTAAGTTATATCTTTAACATGAAAATATTTATGTAAAAACACTGACGTATGTGTGGAAAGCTTGAAAAGTAGAAGAATATAAAATCTTACCGTCGGGGGACATACAAAGCGGATTTTTTTCTCTCTGCGCGCTAACCAACGAAAGATGAAAGAAATCCCGTGACAAAGATTCGTTTTCACAATGCAGATATATTTTCAGACAATATTTCCATCCCTTACTCCTTGTTGAGTATTACAATTCCATAAACAAGTCTTAAATGCAACCTACGTCTGCTGCTCTTCATTCCGCGTGATCGCTCTTGTCGTGGGTAGAGTGACCACGTTTCTTGAGTTTCAATAACGGAGCATCCGGAAGGGGCAATGTCAAATCGGGGCTAACTGAAAATTCTGGTTACTTCACCCATTACGCTGATGATAACACGAGTCCAAACTCGAGATTTAATATAATATTCAAAAGAACTGCAGTGCGTCACTGGGGATTCTAAAACGGGGTAATTTAATACTATAAATAGAAAAAAAAGTCAGGAAGGAGACTTAAGTCTTCAGAAGCTAATTTTTAAAAATTAAATTAAATTAATAATTTTAAAATTGTTATTATAAATCCGCTTTTTGATTTAAAAGTAGAAAAAGGAATATTTTAATCTTAATCGGGTTAAAAATTTTAAAATCAAGATTGTCCTGGCTGTTATGAGACGTTTTATTACTTTACACAGAAGTTGGGAAAGTGAATTCACTTTTAATTTAATCTTTAATAGTAATTCTTTAAAAAGAAAACTAAAATCCAGTTAATCTTTTTAAATATGAACTACTTACTACTTCTAATCGAAATCGGGATTTAATTTATTTGAAATTCAGACCATTCTTAGGTAATTATGATGAGGTATAAGATGTATACTTTCACTTGCTGTATTGGATCTGCTTTATAAGTATTTTTATTTATAAGATACTCTACAGAAAGGTTACATTATGAATCTTGGTGCATCAATGTTATTGCATCGTCATGAACATGAATGTTTACTCTGTAAACAAGAAATTTATGTATACTTCTGTAACGGACCTAATTTATAACTATTTTTATTGTCATTTAAAGATAGTTTACAGAAAGGTTTCCCTCCTACGTATCGGCCGTCATGCGTCATTTGCCAGCCAGCGTTCATCGTCGAAAATATCTCTTTACGAGCATTTTTCGTTGCGTTAATCGTGTTTCCACGCCTTTCAGATTCGGGACTAGGAAGAAAAAAATCCAGTTTGCGGCGTTTTTGCAGGCTGGCAAGAGTGTGTTAAATCCCGTTAATGAGATCATTTTGGGGGTTTATGGTACCGCCGGGAACCGAAGAAAGACGGTTTTATGGGAGCTCCGAAATATGTAAACAGATACTCACACAGTTAGGAAAGAGGGCCTTAGTGAAATTCGCGAGTTTATGACGGTAAATAATGGTGTGCTGGGGATATCAGGAAGGCGTTAACTTCTAATTTGCTCTAAAGTAAGCATTCATTATTGACAAGCGCTGTACTCTTTTCTAGAGTTTGTTTCCTTAGAGTACACTTCATTTTTTTTCCGTATACTTCTTATCTGAAAATAAATTTAGTTTAAGCGATATTTTATTTAATGAGCAATGCTTGATTTCTCAGAGGATACTATGAAATAAAATTTTTCAAATAGTATCTAAGTTTTGCCTTCAAACTTCTACTTGAAAGAGTTAATGGAAAACATTCAAATTTTTTATTGATATCGTTTGACAATTTATTTCGAAACACTGTCCTGGATATCTTCGTTTATCATTTGTATCAATTTATTTCAAAAATTTTCGTTAGTTTTCTGAATACTAATTTAAAATATTAAACAGAAATAATGAGATGCCTCATTCTTAATTTTTGATGTAATAATTCGAAATTTTATCCAACTTATTTTTTTAAAATGCAGGATTTCGTTTGAAAACAAAAACCTGTACTTAGAAATTATTTCTTAATTAATGAAGCTAGAAAATATATAATACACAACAATAGAAGTAATATTTATATCAAAAACTTTTGGATAAAAAGCACCGCAACCAGCGAAGCGTTTTAAAAGATTTTTTTTTATCTTCCGCCAAAATTTTTTATTTACTTATTCATTAAGTTTTCAAACTAAGAAAAATTGTTTTTATTTTTCTCCTGTATTTATTTATAATATAAAATACAGCATCCGAAGTTTTGTTCTTTCATTGTTTATTTTGCACTTAACCCCTTAAGGGCCGTATTCACCAAACTTGATTGATCCAGGATTAAATCGCGAATCAGCAAATCCGAGAATCAATGCTAGCACTGGATCAAATCCTTCGGTATTCTCTATCTACGGATTACGTGATCCATGGCTTAACTGGAAGAAAAATGTAAGCCAACGTTTTTATTGGATAATGAACGAACTTCGCCGAAGTTTTTCGTTCCGCTTCAATCAATGGATGACAGAGACATAATATAAACATTGTCTCGTGTGTTTGGATCAACTAACGCCGTATTTTGATTCTGTCGTTTTATTCTTGTTGTTGCGATAATTATGGATCGTAAAAGGGAGAATTTTACAGAAATTAAGGCCGAGGCTTTTCTCCTCTCCTTAGATAAATTCAAATCAGTAATTGAAAATTTAAAAAAAAACAGATGCAACAACTAATAAAGACAAGGCAAGCGCCTGGTCGGAATTAACTGCCCTGTTCAACAGTTTTCCCGAAGTTTCAAAAAGAAATGCGAAGCAATTGATTATGTACTATAAAAATCTGAAAAGGAAGGGCAATAAAAATCAATCCAATAGGAGATTTCAGATTTTCATGGCTGGATTCGCCTGTATCTTTATTTAACCTTCCAGCGGGAGCGCGTATGCAAGAGATACTTATATTGTGCATCTTATTAGATATTTATATCGTTCTTTTATAAATTCAAGTGCAAATTGTATTTATAAAATCTTTGTTTACTATTAAGCTAATAAATACAGATAACATAAATAAAAGTTGCATTTATTTTTGTAAAACAACACGATATATATATGTAATAAGATGCACGATATGTCGTAAAATTTGTGCAGGCGCGCCCGCTGGAAGGTTAAACGATAACGCGATAGAAAGGCTACATTGTTCATATAGTCCAAATCATTCGCTCTATCTGGATGCACAGATGAGAGATTTTCCTTCATTCGATTATTTCTAAAATTTGTAAGCTTTCAATATCGTCTAAATACGACAATCCATCGTCTGCCATGTTTGTTTTGATAGAAGGTAGAAGAGAAATGCGCATGCGTAAAACGAAAATCCGCGGATTATCACTGTTAAATCCTCCGATTTCTGAGGATCGAAAACAGGGTGTTTAAATAGCCGGTGATCTCGAGATTTTCGTTGGAGAATACGGATTTTCATATGATCAAGGGATTAACACTGATTCGAGGTTTAATCCGAGCGTTAAAGAGTTGGTGAATACGGCCCTAAGTCTAGCGCCGTCATATTGACGTGCATCGAATTATCGCATTTTTAGGCTTATAAACTAAAGTTAATCATTAATTAGTTTTATAATTTGATACAAAAATTACGCAGAATCCGAAAGAATCTGAAATATTCTATTCATTCTTAGATGAATGAAAACGACAGCCCCTTTCAAAAACAGGAGGGGTCATCTTATTAGATGGCAAAAAAAAATGCGACCCTTAAAGTGTTAAAAATTGTACAATTCTTTCCACTCATTTTAATAAAAGTAAATATTGGTGTTCTGATCCCTTGTCAGTGATTTTTGCAAGAATGAATTTTGAATTTTTAGTTATTCACAGTTTTCTTTTGCTGTTGTTACTGATCGAGAAATGAAAACATTCTTTTATTCCAGACGATAGCATCTGATAAATGGCGAATACTTCTGAAAGGCGTGTTCTTTCATTCGCAAAACAGAGTGGGAATTCGGGCCCTCATTTTTCTTAAGTTAACTCAAGTTCGAAAGGGAAAAATACCTCGAGAAAAAAATGAAAATGGTGGTGCGCGTTGATTCAGATAAAAGTTCAGATAAGAGCTTCGCATCATTTGAGAAAAAGTATTTAAATTTCCTCTCAACCTCAGAAGGAAATGAATAATGATTTCAATCTTTAGTTACTTATTTTTTCTTCCAAAAGGTTCGCAGCTAAAGCGAGCGCAATGTATGATTTTATTGAAAAGACCCAGAGTCGATGTTTACAAAATGGATTTGATATTTCCTTTGTTTTATTTCCAAATGTGTGCTGTGTTCTGTAAAATTTTTATAAGGAAGCTATATTGCATTCGTAACATCTTTAGTAATATCTTTAAATTATTATTATTTGTCTGCATTGATATTTTCGTCAGATTGAAAGAAACATTATAGCGTTTCTTAGGCATAATAAGCATGTTATATTAACTAACCCTGTTCCTGAAATTAACATCAACTACAACTGTAAATTTTCCCAGTGGTTTGCTATATGTTTAAATGTTCGCATCTAGTCCAGAATTTTGTATCAATATCTTAACTAGCACGTTAAAAGAGATTCCCGGAATGTGAATGTTTTATGATGATCATTACGCATATTTACCAGCGGAAAAACCCTCATCATCTTATTTCTCTTCGAGACCAACAAAAATTCTACTCACTGCAATGCCGATATCTTTAGTATTTGACTGGAAATTTTATATAAGCTTACCAATGTATCTGGTTTTTAAATTATAAAAGAAACATTATACTATGCTTGGAACATGGACAGCAAAAAAGTTTTTACAACAAATACTCTTACTTCCTCCAATATTCAAAGTATTTGCTTCAAATGTTAACACTTTCTGTGCGGTACGCAAATTAGATGCAATATCTAAAATACAGACAAACCGTAACTGTGCAATGTATTTCTACTAATACTTAGAGCTACTAAATTTGGTACAGCTATACTTTGGAGGGTGGGAATGTGCTCCTCTGAGCCATTTTTTTTCATTTTTTTATTCAAATTTTAATTATTTAAAAATTAAGAAAATAAATTTTGAACGTTTTCGGCCATATTTTCGTGAATAACTTCCGAAAGAACTATTGCATGAAGATGATTTTTATACCACTTTAAAGTGCAAGCAATTATCTTTCCGATGATATTAGTATGAGTACTGTGCAATAATTACTTTTAACTTTACAAGGTTTTAAATTGTCATCAACTGCGGTCAAGGTCGCTCAAGGAGACCGTTTCTCTTTTCTACCAAAGGTAGCGAGGAAGGGCGGGGGGATGAGGGAGGACGCCGCTAAGCGGTCATTTGTCAACAATCAAAGTGCAGCCATTGTTGGTTATTTGCGGTTAGAAGGAAAGGATTTATAAAGCTCATCTCGCAATCAATAGAAAAATAGCGGTTGAAGCAATAGGAACGATTTTCTGAATTAAGTATAAAACCTTTTAACGATAAAGGTGATATTTTAAATTGATTACAATTGATTTTAAATTGATTACAATCGCCAATTGTGAACCAAACGCGAGCCAAGTCGCCAAGCGAAGCGATTTTCCGTCAGCCGGGCGCAAATGTCGCCAATTGTGAACCAAACGCTAGCCAAGTTGCCAAGAGAATGGTTCTAAGAAATTTGGCGGAATTCTACATTATTTGGCGATTTTTCGCTTGCACCCGTCTAACGGAAAAGTACCATTTTCTGAATTAAGTATAAAACCTTTTAATGATAAAGGTGATATTTTAAATTGATTACAATTGATTAATTTCCGTCCAAATTTTTTTGTACACTTCTTGCGTAATGCAGAAAAAATTATTCAAATATAAAGTAAAGTCGGATACGAAAAGAACGCTGGTTAAATGTCTATCGCAATTTGAAGTTAAAAATTACTTTGTTAACCAGGAATATAAAATTACGCATAAGAGATTCATTTGAAATTATATTCCCGGCGAAGAAACTGGTCGCCGAAGGCGGCTAGTATACCATAAAAGAAAAGGTAAACGTATTCCACAGACATCTATTAATATGTCCAACTTATCCAAAGTGGTACGCAAGTCAAATTCTTGAACTAAAATTTTGATTTTCTGTAATTTGAGAAAAACGTAGATTAACGTTTCCCGCCTCCAAAGTGTTAATACAATGCTTCGCTAACGTATTGTCAAGTGTTCTGTAAGTTTCGAATAATTTAATTTGAAACTCTCCATGTTATAATCAAAAAACATGCGGAAAAATTTGGGATTTTTTAAGAAAGCCTTTATATCTTCCCGAATATGCATGCTATTTTTCCCAAAATATATGTAAGTGTTGCGCACAGGAAACGAAACTATTAATGAAAGATGCAAGTCATTATCAGCTTCCTGTGAAACGATGTTAGCCCAAATCATTCTCTTTTTCATCAATTTCTGCCCGCTCCTCTCGTGACCAAATTTTCACTGTATAGTAAGATTTCCAACTATTATACTTCCCACGATTTGTTGAGTCAATGCCATGTCCAGTTGCTGCACTTCGCCGGGTAGAAGGAGGTCCGACACAAAACTAGGAGGCATCCCATGACTTTTGACACTTCAGGCATTGATGTATAGGCTTCATCAATGCTTATTTTGCTTGCAATTCAAAAATGCATAAATAATTCTGAAGAGGAAAATGACATTCGGAGTGATGTTTTACCATGAATAAATGCTCAGTTATTTATTCATTTTTAAATTTACACATCATGCTGTTTTGTTTGTTAATGCATGTTTACAAGTTCACTGTAGGTGAGACATTTCATAATCAGACTACCAAAATAAAAGTCTGTACATACAACAAAAATCTCTCATGCAGAATCGGTGCCTTTCCAAATAAACTCTACATTTTAAATTAACTTTATTTTTTCAGGTGCTAGCTTCAGGTGTGCTTATTTTCTAGACAACTTATTGCTGTTAAATGTAATTTCCCCTTGAATACTAATGAATTAAATAGTAGATGTGGTGTATTTTTTAACTTCCATATGCTCTCTCTGTTTCAAGAAATTTGTGACAACAAGCCTCATTCTTCTCTCGCTTTCTTTTTTCCCGCCTTTCATTCGGCTAATTCTTGGTCATCCATTGTTTGCAGTTGTGAGTTCATCTACTTCTTCTCTGAGTGATGATGATGAAGCCAACAGGGGCATTTTGCGGGAAGATGAAAGAAAAAAAACTTTTGCTCCTCCATTAACTTTACGACGAGGAGAAAACTCTATTGTTGTTTTGTGTTTTTTCTTGTCTCTCCTTTTATTTATTGGCGGGATGGGCAAAGAGAAATATAAAAGGGTCATATTTGTTTTCTCAGGCCTGTAATAAATTTCACGAACATACGTAGTTAGTTAAATTAGTTAACTTAAAGTTTCGTTTTGAAGTAACATAAGGGATGTTTCTTAGCGGATTTTGAACCCTAATCAGGTGGCAAGGAGACACTTAAGGCGCCCCTTTTCACCCTAGTCTCCACTTAGAGTTTCAAAGGAAACATTACGACTGTTTTCTTCGGTTGGCCGCCTCCCCCTTTAAACTATTATGCCACACCAGCGAGAGAAAGTTTTGCCCTCCACGTTAAATTGTACCATTCCCCACATGCACAGCGATTTTGCATTTACACAGAGATACATTTTGGTCACAATCTGTCCATAGGTAGCTTGTCTTTTCGCGTGTATGTGAACGTTATAACTCAGAAAAGAAACAAGCTAGAGTAATGAAACTCAGTATGTGATCCATACACAAAAATTGTAGATATATGTAAATGTTCGACGAAATTGGTCTAAAGGAAGAGGTCCCCTTCCAAAATACAAACTCGGCTCTTCTTACTGTTCAACGAAGCCAAGTGCTGGAACAGATGACTGTCGCCGGGAGCAAAGTCAGGATTATAGGCGGGATTGTCAAACACCTCCCAACGGAACCGCTGCAGTAGCTGTTGTGTGCGCCGCATGAGGGCGATTGTGGTCGTGGGAAAATCTCCCACAGACTATCATCTGTTACAGCATCTGAAAAAGTTCCTGGCGAAGCAGCGTTTACCAATGACGCCAACGTGCAGACATATATATAATACAGAACACCCTCCTCCTGTCTCCGTCAGCGAGGACATGGGCAGGAATGGGAGGGGTCTGTTGAGAAATCCACTAACCAGCGCCAACACAGCCAGGGGAACCGACCCGACGTCCTCGGGACGCCCGACCCAGAACTTGCAAACTAGGGGCACGCTATGTCGAAACACTCGCGTGCCCGTCGTCATCACTCTCTGCACATCACCGACCCTCACTGGGCCACTCCCACCACGACCCCACTGGGCCAATTAAAAACCAACCCTTCCGGGCTGCTAAACATCATACACCGACCCCTATGGGCCAACAGAAATTTCAACCCGTACGAGTTGCCAGTACGAGTTGCCAAATATAGACCAACAATATCGTCCCTACACCGCTGTGTCACCAGAAGTACTTCGACCAAATACTTGGTCGCCAAATATCAGCAATGACAAAGTTACTAATACAATATCACAGTAAAACCAATACAACAAAAGACATCGGTCCCGAAGGGGAACCCAAAAGACAAAACTTTCAACAAGTAGATTAAACTAAAATAAACAAGCCTCCAACAAAGATTTTTTTATAACACTGTTGGAAGGCGCAGACGCAACTCCTCACATGCCCTAAGAAAAATTGGACAGTGACGTGACACAGCTGTATGATTAACTTTTAGCCGTGGCCCAACCCGATTTTGTGTATTGTACTCATGACAATTTCGACACGTCGACACCACCGCCGAACAACTCTTATAGGAATGAGTCCCTAAACAGCGGGAACACAACTCCTCCGGAACCAGGCATCGAGACCGAACATGACCAAATTTCAGACACCGGAAGCATTGAATAGGCTCGGAAAATGTCCTAAACTTTAATGAGCCTAACCCCCAGTGAAGCCGGTTAGTGCCACTATGCAATGATATACAACCGGGTCTAAGGAGAGGACCCAATGTTGGGCCGTCCCTCTACCTCACCGTCGAAAGGACAGAAACGCTCCCTTCCGGGAACGAGTTCGATGACCTGAGCTTTCCCAGAAAAGAATTTTCTTGCTCCTCGCGATCCCCTGCTAATGTCGGGACATCGTATATCAAAATCTTTGGTTGAGGACGCCGGGGTGCCCGTGCCCTACATACACCATTCAATTCTGAATGACCGTTGATATGCGTTTCCAGAATGGTGGCCATATCAGCAGTATGTAATTTTACTATGACCCCATTGTCAGCAGCTGGTAAACAGGCCAGAACCTTTAACCCAAGTTGCCTAGGACTGATATGTGCTTCCAAGAGACTTTTCAGTTCCTTAGAGGAGTTCAGAGCATCTCCTAACGGTGACACTAGTACTGTCGGCGATTCCTGCCGAGGTTTCAATAATGGCTTTGACTTTGCCCTTTCGGGGACTAGCTCAATATGCTGCTGTGGAACCTGGAGCCGATGCGGGTCCGAAACCGGAGGAGCCTTAAGAACAGCCCTGGGAGGAACAACCTCTGGCTCAAAATTCGAAGAAGAACGACCTCTTTTTTCCGGACCCGAGGGGGTCGCCTCACAGGCAAAGTCTCAGAATATGTGACACCAGAACCAGAAGCTCCCACAGAAAACAGCGGAGCACCCGCAACCTGTGAATAGGAGGGCTTCGCCTGTGCCGCTTCCAGCTTTTCCAAACGATGTTTTATGGACTCAAACTGCTCCAGACGGCCCGTGATATCCACGAAAACCTCGCTAATCACTTTCAGGAACTCGTCCATATGTTCCAAGCGTTCCAAAGGTTTTCTGTAAACTTTAAAGAATTCATCCGTCAGTTTATGAATCCAGGGGCAAACACCCGTATGCTCTAGACTATATTCTGCCCTGGAATAACGGTCCCCTGGTACTATACTATCAGGTCCACAGGTGACCGAAAGCGGTAGTACAGAAGTAGGAGGCACCTCCAGAGCATCACCATCCTCTTCAATCGTGACCTCAATCTGAGAATCACTAACAATAACCGTTCGGTCGGATCCCGAACTCGAATGATCGAACAAAAGGGTATTAACTGCCCCCTCCTTTTTCTTTCTAGACAGCTTTTTCTTTCGATCACGGACCTTATCAGGTTTCCTCTTGAGGCCAGGTTTTGTCTCATCATCCATACGGTCCTCATTTGGAAATGTGAGAGGATCCACCATCGAAGGAGGAAGATCTCCCTCCCGACCATACTGAAATAATCCCTCCTGTAGTCTCTGGGGTGTCCCTAGAACCAAGGACTTCTCAGTATCAGCATCCATTGAAGGAGTCTCAGGAGCCGGATGAGAAGTCAGATCCAAGAGCATATCTTTAGCAGTAACCAAAACTGAGTCAGCCTGAGCAGCAGAAGACGACGTTACAACGGACGGTATTTGTGTCGCTGTCGTATTAGCCGGTTCAACAGTTATAGGTAAACGAGCCGCAGCTAAGCTGCTGGGGTAAGGAGTGTCCCCCCAAGACATCCCTGGGGGAAATACCGAGGTAAGCCCAAAACCAATATAACCAGCTTTCCGGAGAGAGGGAGCCCCCTCAGTATCAACCACAGAAGCAGGAATAACCGCCTGTGGCAAAGCAAAGGGGTTAGATTGCCCAAACTTAACAGGTACGTCTATCCTCCCAGGCCCAACCGGGACGTTGGTTAGGACCGTAGACCCCAAACCCTTTGTTGTCACCGAATCAGAGGTAGCCGACCTCTGTGGAGCAACGAAGTCGTCAGCACTCCCAAAAGTCTCCGAGCCTAATTCTTCCTTTTTTTACGATTCTTTCCTTTTTTTCTTTTCGCACCTGTCCAACCAAGGAATCCGAAGTAAGCGCCATATTCGAATTTCCTTTAGGTGCAGCCATAATCACAAAGAGGGGAAAGGGTTGCTCTTCTTTTTACGGAAGATGAAGCCAGAAACCGCCCCATTCCTCTAGACCCGTAAGAACATACGGGCCCCTGGAGTCTACAGGGAAACTGACAGGGCCCGTCGCCAGATTAGAACGCAACAACGTGCCTTCCCCAAGCACTGGTCCAGGGCCTCCTCCGGACCGTACTCGCGCGCGGCACGGATTTGACCCTGGAGGATTTCTCGAAGGGGTCTATTCTAACCCAGCCCGCAGTACCAGACGTCGCCCCTTCTATGAGCAAGGGCGCTAAACAGGTACCGGAAACACCGCGCCACTCCGAAAGGATCCATCCAGTGCACCGACATCTCCGCTCTGCCGAAGGGCCCGGGTCATCCCGGGGTGTTCCCAACAGTGGCCAGAGATGCTTGCCATTGAAGGCAGGCACACCAGACTTCCTCTTTCTCGGTTTTGACAGTGCCCCAGCCACCGCCCCGAGCCAAAATGCCAAGGGACGGAATTAAACAGAAGAAAACACAAACCGGTCCTAGGGCCCAAACAAAACCCAATAAGCAAAGAGCCACTAAAAAATAAACAAAGACCCAAGAAGCAGGCGACAACACCAGATGCAACATAGCACTATCCCGAAGTCGCCGCCTCCGGGACAAAACTGTCAAAAACAGCCCTAGGACCCCCAAAAAACCCCCTAGAGAGTTGCCTCCCAAGGGGGGTAGCCAAATATAGTAGCCCAACAATGGGTCCCAAGGAAAAAACAAAAAACTCAAAAAAAGGGAGTAACCAAAAAGTTGGGACCCATCATCCGAAACATCTCTGCAACACTAACAAGCAGTCAGTCAACAGAAACTACACCCACAGTCATCAAACAAACAAGCAAAACACTGCACCTATACCAAAATAACAGTTAACCGTAACCGAAACTGTGTTACAATGCAAACAATCAAGCAAGGCATGCGCCCATCAATCAATCAAACAGATTTCACTACCACTATAACAGCGTCGTACTAACATGTCAAAAGAAACCACACCCATTGCCATCAAGCAATCAATCAGTTTTGAACAACAAACCATAAAGAACAAGTAACTGTAACTGAAACTGGACGATGGCACAATCAACCAAGCAAATCAAACACCCCATCAAGCAATCAAAAACAAGGGACCCGACAATGCAACATCGGCGACGATGTTGTCACCATCGGGTGTTAGGTCCTTGGATGTCAAAAAAGGGTCCTAGACCCCCCCAAAGGGCCACCCGAACCTGTTGCCTATGACTATAATCCCATTTACACCCAGCAACAACAATCATTCCCACATTAAAAACAATTACGAGTATTAATACACATTAAGAAGCAATCTACTACGACACGATCACGTGACCCCGACACATCGGTGAAGACAACATGGCGGAGGGGGCGTTTCACCTCCGCCGCCATTGTCAAAGAACATTACAAAAACTACAATATACTTTCACAGAATAATACCCCTATGTACATACAATAACCAGCATTGTCTCATTAAAACCAATACCATAAGCAGTGCCAAGCAGTACAATAAAACACAATGCATTTGCAACCAGAAAAACAGCACAGCGAGACAGGTGGGCGTACGGAGCCCGGAGGATCCATAATTACAGTCCCCAGAGGGGAAAAAACGCCCAAAATGCGAAAAAACAACTTACCCCTCTGTTGAGGGTCAGTGGGGGAGTAACTCCACCCCACTTAAAAGGATCCACCTCCGGGGAATTCACTAAAACCAGGATCCTCCATCAGAGCTCAAACAACGCACAACCACCTGCTCGCCGCCATCTTTAGTAGTAGCCAACGTGCAGACAGACGGCTGCCACACGTTGGCTCCCCTCTCCGGCGGCAAATCTCTTCGAACCACAGAAATTGGTCTCTCGGTATGACCAGGGGTTCAATTACAGTGGTTCTTATGTTGAGAGGTAGCTGAAAGTATACTGCATCCGTTTCAATAAATGTTTCCAGAAAATTATGCTTTGTGTCTCTTTGCGGCCTCTGGGGAACTTACTTTCTTGAAAACGAAAAACATTACAGAGCTATATTTTATTTCGATTGTGAAATAAAAATGGACTGCTTTTAATGGCTCTATAGAATGAATAAATTACTCGGTAATTTAATATTTTATTTCTGATCCGTTCAATTTTGGACGTTCTAGAGAGTGATTCTTGCAGAACCGACCAGACAAAACGAGATTTTAAATACATCTACTGTTCAAAAGTTATAAATGTCGTGCTGTCTCAGCTTAGTTTGAAAACAAAACATTTTTCAAAGCAAACCAAAGCTCTACTCTCGTCCTCATGTACACAACGTCGTCTGTTTGCTTTAAGCACAAAACTGTCGAGACCTAGCAATTGGAAAGTTTTACGACTTAATTACTTTTAATTACATCCTTGTTTCCGGCATTCTTTTAGAAGTATCTGCTAATTTGGCTTCAACCCAATAGTTCACTTACTCTACAAAATGACGTGCACATGAAATTATAGTTACGTTCATCTAAATCAAAAATAATATTTTAATGTCTCATCGAGTTGTATGATAATGCAATCCTAGATTAATTTGTTGGGTATAGAGAAAATATCCATATTTTTTTCATGATCAAGGATGAATTTATTATTGAAATATAAATAATGGCAAATAATAATAAAAGAATAGATGGTTTATTCTTTAATACTGGGTGAAATAATAAATTTATTGAAAACATTTTTAAAAACACACTTTTATTAGTGTGTTTAAAATTTAGAATGTTTTTATTATAATTATTTTCTTCTTTTAAATCTTTATAATTCGTTATTATAAATATTATGGAATCTTAAAATATTTTTTTTCAAATCTATTACCAGACGGTTTCACTCGCATGGAATCAAAATTTAATTAAATTAATTTATTAATGATAATTCAGTCCTGAAAATATAACAATAGTGCATTGTTATCAAAAATACACAAGTGTACAAAATTTCAAATCTCCAACCCATCAGGAAGAGAGTGAAAAATCGATTACATAATTTCATATTTGCAAACATTAAACAAATCAAGTTAAACAAAAGTGTATAAACGGAAGTCAGCATTACTTAGGTCAGTAAGCATTTATGTTGGCGGTAGATTGCGTTGGTTATTTACACTACGGAGGAAATTTCCGTTATCTGGTTTCATCACAATAGAGTCAATTTATGCTCGCATGCTCCTGTTTAATTTTAGACATTTCAGTAAAAAATTGTATTTATACCCATGCCACTTCTATATGAGTAGTATTATACCAACCTTCAGTATTGAAGGAAATAAGGTTTTGAGATTGCAAATACAGCTACTACAACACTATATATACAATCAAAATGTTAGGTTTATGACTATAGTGCCCTCAAATGAAAATGAGTAAAACTAGCAGATAAAAAAACTGAAAAATATCCAATAGTAATTATGCAGATTATTGAGAGTTCATTGATACAATTTGATGTTTGTCGTATTCTCGAATATCCAAATCACTTCATGCGGGCCTGAGGTGAAGTATTGGAATGTGCTGTCTGATAGAGAATGCCTGTAAAAATGCACCACTCCAGACGAACAGAGATGTGTAGGCCAGCTTATAGAGATAGGCGTGTATTGTTCTGCTGTTTGATTTAATTAGTTTTGTTGTATTAACGTCCCATTTTCAATCTAAGCGAGGGCTATTTTGCGAGTAAGTCTCATAAGTCTCAGGTGAAGAGGACGACGATACCTCGACTCTCCAAACACCAACGTCACTGTAAAACGTCATTCTTGATCCTCGAAAGCAAATTTAATCCGATTGGAATCAGCACTGGTGCCACAAATCCCATACAGTGGAACCCTGTGTCATCGGATTTCTGTCCGTTTCGACGACTGAAGTCTTATTTGCCTTAAAAACAGTCTCGAGATTATAACGAACTCATTGCGCTTGTGCAAAAGTGGTGTAATGATTAAACATAAGAGTTTTGCGGACGTTCATTCGTTCATGGAAACAAAGACGGCTTTGGCGCAATGGAGAAAATGGATCGATCGTATATTGAATGACGTTTCCAAAGAACCATTGCTTGTATATGCAAAATTTCAGTTCGCCAGTGCTTACCATTACAAAGCTGCGGTGCAGAGGGCATTACTTTTTGATCGATACGCATATCAAACCGGCAATGGGAACGTGAAAAATAGAAAAGCTCTCCATATGTCTCTGGGTCAGATTGATCAAACTTTCCCACTACCGGACTATTCTCCCTCCTCTGGTTCTGTGACACTGCCGAGTTTCAGTATTCATATGGTGATTTATTTAAGTCGGATGACATTTCTCTGTACATTTATGTCGTAACCAATATTAGACTTTAAGGTATCGCATTAGTGAAGAATTACGTCGTGTTTTCTATTCTGGGTCAAAATTTCATAGCAAAGTAAATCAAAAGATATCAAAGTGCATTTTTTGCTGCGATTTTTTTTCTTCCATGCTGTTGCAATGTTCTTGAAAGGGGCAAACGGAGGAATAAACGCGTTCAAAAAATTATTTTTCATTGAGATTACATTAGTATTGCACGATAAACCACAAGATACTACATAAATGGGCTCAAAGCAAAGTGTTACAACATATAGTTCGTAGTAATATTACCTTCTTAACACATTCTACTAATAATATTTCAAATGAACCCAAAATAAAGGAGAACAACCAATAGATACCTGATCCTGATAAAATGTTTCCTACTGTGACAAAATGGCGCAAGAGGAAAATTTGGCTGCGCCTGAAATGTCTTTCTCCCATTTAAAGAGAAGTGGGTGTGTTTTTTTTTTTAATGAAAAGACTTTTACTTTCTTACGCTGGTTAAGAAAAGGTTAAATAGTGGGGGGGTTTGTCATTTCAATAAATAGTTTACTCTACATAATTATGTTGATATCATAAGAAGATAAATATGGAATGAGTTGCGTTGCCAAGAGAAAGAGAACAGATAGTTCTTTTTAATACAAAAAATTGTACAGTCAAAAAAACTTTTGCGTGCATTAAGAAAAGCGTTTTATGAATCACCTGAAGAAGATATCATAAACCTTACCAAATAGAGATATCTTTTTTGAAGCTCACTACAAAATAAATGTTATAAGATGCGCTTAATTTTCAATTGAATTCGAAAGAAAATCTTATCTCAAACACGATGAAAATATTTTACGAAATTTCTCCTTTACCCTAAGAGAAATATTGGATATAAAATGCTCCAAAATGTTTTTTTAATTAAAACATAAGAGAATTTCGGGGTTGCAAAGGTGTGACTAGTGATCAAACAAGTATGAAATTTTTTCCATATGGGTTCAATAGTTTTTCCCTCCACTACATAAAACCTTTAGTAAAGAAAATATTTATCTACACGAAATGTAACAACCAGTTATAAAAATAAGGGATAGCTTAATAAAAAATGGAAAATAAAGATGCAGGGATCAGTTTAAAATTTTCGTTTTGGAACAGTGAAGACGTGAAAGATGAAATAATGAAAAATATTGGAGTGTGTGTTTTTTTTCATTCGTCATGTACAAAATACATAATTATAAATTTTCTAATATAAGTGTGAGTGAGTTATTCTAATATATAATAAGAAGAGAGTTGGGGAAAATTCAGAATTCTCAATTTAAATTAGGATTTTAATGGCCGTACCGTTTGTTCGCGACAATCTGGCCGCCAAACAAATTCTCAATTTGTTTGATGAGGGGGGGGGGGAAGAGAAAATGAAAAAAATTCAAAAATAGTTCAAACGGATTTATCTCAGAAACAAAAATAAGCAAAGGTATATTCGGTGAATAAAAAAATTAAAACGTTACACTTAGCAAGAGGCAAATAGATGCAAAACATTATTTCCCATCGAAAGTAATAATAAATCTTCTTCCATTTCTGATTCCTTTATACCTGGCGTTTCCGATTCTTCTGTAGAACAACGAATTTACCATGGAATCTAAAATGGACTAATTTCCCCATTGATCACGAAATAGGTTTCAATTTTTTTTAAATGACTAATTCTTTGTTAGTGTACAAAAAAAATTAGAAAATGTTTCCAAAACTATGGAAGTTAGAACATAAATCAGATTAAATTTGGATCAAATTCTTGGTATATTTTAACTCTCAACGAATTTTTAAGAAATATTTTTCTTTTTAATATTTATTGTAGCTTAATTTCTTATGAATAAAATTTATTTTGTTAACTCAATACTCCACATTTTTAGTACTGTATTAATCATAGTTCATATTAATTTTACATTGCCGATATAATATAATTGATATGAACTTAATATCTATTCTAGTTTGAATGTGTATGTTAGAGTGTGGTATCTTTACCAACTAACTGAAGTACGCCTGTTTTCAAACTTCAGGGAAACAAGTCCTGTTTCAAGAAAAATTAGTAGCCCAGATAAGGGCACAAACTTTTGAATTCACTTAAATAAATAAAGAAAACATATATCTGGAACAAACTTCAAGTTTCCTAGAAACACTTGAACAAGTTTGTCTCTACAATGCAACATATTCTGCTTTTCATCTCTAACGACCGACTCTGCAAAAGAGAAGAAAAGGATTGCTAAAAAATTCTTCCCTTTCTGCCTTTTTTATAAAAATAAAACACGAATAAAGAATACAGAAAACTACAACAACATTCTATGTATTTTTATTGTAACATAATTAATCATGTTGACAGCCTCTTATTGTTAATCGTTAGTAGAAATATAAATAATGTTAATTATTATAAATAAGTCTCGCCTACGTGTAGTTTAGTTATATTAACGTCCCGTTTTGAAGCAACACGATATATATTTTATTATAGACCACGTAATTTTGAACCTCGGTCAGATGACGAGGACGACACCTCAGCTGTCACCCCTCACCACAATTCCGCACCACACCAACATTGGACTCTAAACCCTATGGGTGAGTCGGTGGACGTGGATTATGGGCACCACACCAACGGGAGGACGCGCCTACGTTTAAGTTGGACCGTCACTAGAGCCACTATTCCACGTGATAGAACTTTGAAATTTCTCTTGTAGATGGTTGTATTTATCAGGAGATATCTGATATTATGGTGTGTAGTGGCAGTGTGTCGCTGCGTGAAACAGAAGCGATGTACCATGGATTGCTCTAAACAATCTCAGAGCGAAGTAATCGAATCTTTGTCGGAAGAATGTGTTAGTGGAACTGACATTTAGTCAAATGCGTATGGAGATGAGTGTATATAACTAAGTGTAGTTTTCTGATGGTGCAGTGACTTTTGCATCAATTACTAAGTATGATTGATCTGTTGGTGGCCTATCAGATGTGCTCTCATGTCCATAGTTGAAATCACTGTACCATCGGAAAACTGCACTATGTGACACACACTCCGTCCTGTGTACATTTCTCTGTAAATGTCGGTCCAGCTAGCACCTACTGAAGACAAAAACTGAAATATTGAGCTCTAAGCCGTTTGAAGGAATCCATGGCACGACATTACTTACTTTTTCGCTTCTATTTCACTCCTTGACACACAACCACTAATTTATTTATACGTGATCCATCAAAATGTTGCCAAACTTTAAGGGTAGGTCAGACATACGATAAGATCCAAAATCAAATAGGAACATGGGCACGCAAATGCCATCTGGAGGCAGCAGATGGCATTTAAAATTACACAACGCTGGCCAAAATCGCGAGCACTTTTTGAAATTTGCGCATTTTTTCGAATATCTCCTCGACCATACAAAGAATAGGTTTTAACTCGCAATTTACGTTGAAGATTCAGTCGCGAGGACATTTAAGGGACCGACCAGGAATGGTTGAAATCGAAAAGGGATTTTGGATCACTCCGCTTCACAGAAAGCTGATAAGGGTTTGAAATTTTTATCAATTCTTTTGTGTGCAATATTAACATGCATTTTCGTAAAAATTTTACGAATATTCAGAAAGATATAAAGGTTTTTTAAAGACTCCGAAATTTTCTTGCATGTTTTTCTTAAAACATGCAGAGTTTTCAACCAAATTATACGAAACTTACAGAATACATGAATGAATGAATATTATAGAAGCATTGTATTAAAATTTAAAGTAAATACGTTGACTAATAATAAAAGAAATTTGAATGTTTGTAATAAATAATTTTTAACTGCGCATGCGCGAAACGAAGAGTATTTTTTCTTTCATAACTTCAAAGACAAAATATATATGAGAACAATGTATATATATATATACAATTCATACAGATATATAAAGCAACTTATATAAAAATTTCAGTTAAATACCGTTAAGATTCAGAAAGATATCGGCATTTTCACGAGCGCTGTATTATTTTAAATGCCATATGCTGTCTCCAGATGTCGTTTGCGCACCCATGTTCCTATGCAATTTTAGATGCTTATCGTATTCCTGACCTACACTTAAAGTTTGGCCACGTTTTTCTTAGCTCCCTGTATACGGCCTGTATCTGTAAGAGAAATGTCAAGGTTTTATCACGTCGAATAATGCCGCTAGAGCCACAGCCAAACCTTCATTTGGACACACCTTATACTTTATGTTACAATATGATATAGATCTTTTAAATTAATCAAAAGCAATTGACTATTAATCTATACTCACTTGAGAAGTTGGACATGTTTCGTAGCTGGAAAGCTATTAAAATTAGTGAGGAAGTGAGTGTAAAATTGATCACATAATTCCTCTTTACAAAGACAAGTTAAATGTGTAGAAATAGGTAGTAAAAAGCAAAATTATTACGGTCAATACATGCGGCTTCACAGCCAAATCACAAAAGTAACTGCGGAGGTCATCTTTCACACATTATAAAGATATTAAAAGAAATTAAAGAAAGATTTAATTGTGATAGAGGTAAAAATACAATAATATTAACAGAAAGCGAATGAAAAAGAACGAGGAGGAAGAAAAATCCGATGGATGATTTCTTCCGAGGCCTCCATCCATGCAGATTTAAAATTAGAATAGGTTTTCTGTCGCGGAAAAACGACTTTAAGATCGAAATTAAATTTTCCTCTAAGGCTTGAACCTATTCCGGAAAAAATTGGAAACAAAATAAGGAAGAAAACATTTATACACAAAAAAGAAATTCAAAACAGTCTTTTAAAGCTTTTTTTTCTCCAGTCTTTTTTCTGAAAATAGGGCTTAAAATATCTTACCTATCTTTGTTGTGGAATGAAATGACACTCAAATGTAAACTTTGTTTATAGGTGTGCGCACCTGTCTTCATCTAGTGAGGGATACACTAACTAAAAACCTAAGAATTTTTTTATTGTTTTTTATAAAGTTTTTTATAGTTTTTATTTTGTTTTTTAGTATTTTTTAAATTGTTTTAATGCATTTCATAATTTTTCTTTTCATTTCGTATTTTTATAATTCAAAGAAATTTGCAGGAGAGCCTTTACTAAAGCAAAAAAAATATGAAAAAAAGTAAAGTAAAAAATTAATGTAATAAAACCTAAGGAATTAATAAATTCTTCAATTCTTAATTTTAAAGAAATATCCAGAGTAGCCGTTTAACTTTAAATTAATATTTAAATTGTCAATGGCCTTGACGCTAGCAGAATGGTTGTTGCAAATATTTTTTATTCTTTTGATTTGAGAGTGGATGGTATTTTGCATAACTTTTAGGTTGAGGTTAGTTTGATAGTGACAAAGAGAAATAGCCCTAAAGTTAAAGTCATTTCTTTTGTCATAGACACCAACTGAAACTCCTGAATCTAAAATTTCAATTACTAAATCGAAATAATTACAATTATTGATGTTATCATTGGTTTTATTCAGTTTAAGTTCTTCCGTATGGCAGTTAACCAAAAAGTCAAGGTTTTCAAAATCAAATACAATCAGGTCATCAATATAACGATAGGCAGAAATGAGGTTATTTTTTATGAATTCTCTCTCGAAGGTATGAAGGAAAACATTCGCCAGTGCACTGGAAAAATTAGTACCCATTGCAAGACCACATGATTGTCTGTAGTAGTTGATTCCATTGAAGTGATAATTTTTACAGATGTTAATATTGCAAATTTCTAAACAACCTAAAAGTCATAAAAAATACCATCCATTCTCAAAATTTTTTAAAAATGTGTATTTTTAAAAATTATATTTGCAACAACCATTCTGCTAGTGTCAAGGCTAATAGATGGCTCTTTTTCATTCGTTTTTGTTAATATTATTGTATTTTTACCTCTATCACAGTTAAAACTTTCCTTAATTTGTCTTAGTATCTTTGTACTTCGCAATTTTTCCTGGATGATGCTGCAGTTACTCGCACCAGATAAATTGCTTCTATTATTGTTATTTTTTCTATCCTTATACACATTATGTTATTCTCTGCAGTGAAATTTTGTCTTTTCTCTTTCTGCACGATATGTAGTGGATTCTTGAGTTCGATTGGTACGGTGCATTTCGAACACATCACTTGAGCATGAATTGATGCTATTGAGTACTTCTCTATTAGGTCTTTTTTTCTGTGTGTGTGAACTTCAGGCGTAGAATAGGTTTCAAAACTACTCTCAAAATACTGTTTAAGATTAAATCTTATATAACTTTCTTGATTAATTTACTAATTGAACACGGCAAGTATTTCAGAACCATACATAGCTTTAGCTTCATGTAAACAATGAAAAACTCCTTTTCTTAAATTGACATGTCTTCTTTGCATGTTCATTACGAGCTTATTTGGTTGACTAATTCGTTCTCTTTTAAAATTAGAGCAATACATGCATATAAAAGAATATTCCTCATCACTCGAGTCAGGTTCCTCAAGTTGAAATTTTCTAACATAAATGTGAGGTAAACATTCAAAATGGAGATGTTTTTGTCATTCCATTTTGAATGGCCTTAACTGCTTTACCAACTTTAGATGGTGAGTAGCAAAATTTTTTTATAGAAATGCTACCTGCCTTCGTATTTTTAATTGGAGCCATTACTATGTAAAATGAAAACAAACAAAGCTATATTAGTTACTTTTCATTTTAGAAACAAAACTAAATCAGTTGCTTGTGTTTTAGAAATAAAATTAAGTTGGTTGCTTTTATTTTAGAAACAAAACTAAATTTAGTTGATTTTATTTCATCCAGATATTCTTAAATTTATGTAATGACTCAAAATACAATAATGAAGTTATGTGGCCGAAACTGGAACATGTGGTGTTCCACTTTTGGCCACCTGCATGGCCAAAACTGGCACATATAGTAAATTTACAGTACCGGTTTTGGCCACCACCCATTTAATCTTAAAAATAATTAATTTTGATATGAAATCAGAATAAAAAGAAAGTTTACCTCACAAATCCTAATGGTAATCACTTTTAGAATCTATATATATAATTCTCTTACGTGGAGACAAAAAAGGGTCGAATTTCTTAATCGTCGTTTGGCAACAGCTTGTGAGTTTAGATTGTTTACATTCGAATCTGGGACAGCAAAATTTTTCAAAATGAGTTTAACTTGAGCAGTTTCAATTATAAATTGAAATAGTCAAGATAGGTCTAATGAAACTATTGAGGAATCCAATCGGAATGAACAAAATAGAATCAAGCATTTTTGTGTACGGAGCGAAGTTGCCGATCTACAGGAACATAGTTGTGGGACTTCAGTACGAATCTGTTCTTTTATACATGTTCTTAAGCTTATCTGATCAACATTCCAGCGAAAAAAGAGCATGTTTAAAATTTTGGTGTAAAAAGCAAGAATTTTAGAAATTTAAAAAATTTTTGAAAAAAAGGCTATTTTATTAATTTTAAAAAGTTAAAAGTTAATAATTAGTTTGAGTTATAATTTTTTATAGTGAATCTGAACATGTTTAAAGCCATTTGTCACGTTAAACTGTGCTTTTTAAGCTAAAAGTTTGTGAAATGGGTTAAATAATCTTTCGTAACTCAAACTTTCTGTGGTAAATTATGAAGGTATTATGATGTAAATTATGGTGGTAATTATGAAGGTAAAAGTAAATATTTAGTATGGTTTATAATTTTGAATAGTGAATCTGAACATGTTTAAAGCCATTTGT
>BGPR01000367.1:269328-291275 GCA_013235015.1 Araneus ventricosus
TTTACTGGATTTCAGTAAAATGTTACTGTAATATTTACTGGATTTCAGTAAAATGTTACTGTAATATTTACTGGATTTCAGTAAATGTTACAATAAAATTTACTGGATTTCAGTAAATGTTGCTGTAAAATTTACTGTGTTTCAATAAATGTTACTGTAAAGTAAACTGTTGTTTAAGTATATATTAGTGTAAAATTTACACATAAAAACGCTGTATGCTATGCAGTAGAAACCTATAATTCTAGTAAAAGTTCCTGTAAAAATAGCAATACATATTACCTTAGAATTTGTGATAAAATTTACTGTAAATCGGTTAATGTTACTGTAAAATTTACAGCACACTTTAATTTTTTCTACTGTAAAATTTTACAGTAAAAATTGAATTTTACAGTAATTTTTTTTACAGTGCAGTTATCGTGCAGAGCGCTTGGCGACATCTCTTTCAAGGCCGATAGAGGGCATTACTTTGGGGCATTGAACCCAGGGGTGTCTGTGAACTTTGGGGGCTGACGGCCACGGCAAGCGAGGGACAGAGAAGGATTTCGGGGGAGAAGGGAAAGAGGTGGTATGTCGGCTGCTCTGCGTGATAGACATTTTGGTATTGTGTTTCTGTGTTTCTCACTGAGGAGAACGGAAAACCACTGATTGGGAAATTGCATAATATTGAAGGAGGCTTCAATAAAGGATTTACCTTGAAACCCAGATTCTTCATTTCAAACCAACGTACGAACCCCACAATACTAAATAATTATACGAAAGTTCGCGTGATTCAAATGATGGGTGTGAAAGTGCTTTAACATTTCCACCCCACGACTTTCAATTCAGAAATTCCCAGTATTTCATTCTCTCACTTTTTGCGGTGTTGTGTAGTTAGAAATCAGTGCGAGCCAGCAGGCTTCTGAAGGACTTGAATGTGTGTGACATTGTATAGCGCAGGCACCATTATCGCCGCGTTACTAGAGATTACCGGACAGACTTTTTTCAAAGAAAATTTTCGGGACTTTTTTGAAATTGTCGTCGTGGGTTGCCCTCCTTCTGAAAACGGGCAATTTCGGTGTCCCGAAGCTGTGCTTGGAGACAACGGGACATACTACCTAAAACCGGGACGTATGGTCACATTAGTCATACAGTAAAATTGCCAGAAATTTAACATGGGACCGCCCTCAAACTTCATTTGACACAAAGACTTGACATGTGCCTTGTTAAAACTTTCTGTCAACTGCGGCTTTATATATGTATGCATACTTTCATTTAGTTTGACATGCTTTATACTTGTAAAATTGGAATTTTGTAATCGATTTTTTCATGTACTTACTGATTTGTTAGAGTTTTGAAATTTTCTCCATTTATATCTTTTCAATGACAAAACATTATTTTAATATTTTAAAAATTAATTATCAGTAAATTGATTAATTTAATGAATTTTAATACGAGTGGCACCGCCTGATAATAAAATTAAGAGAAAAAATCATTTCATAATTCCATAATATCGTAAAAATGAATTATAAATAAGACTAAAAAGTGCGAAATAATTCAAATAAAAAAATCTACCTTTTAGTACTATAATTTTTTAAGCGAATGGAAACCTCGGTATAGCATGGCTCTGGTGAGCTGGCTTTTATGGATGTGACGAAAAAATTACGTGATATCAGTCGAGTTTATTTTAATAAGTCAGGAGACGGGCGAAAATCAAAGTTTGCCAAATCGCTCCTTAATAACACGCGATTGAAGATACAGGTTGGTCATAAATTTATTGGACCCATTTCAAAAATTTATTTAAAAAATCTAATAATGTTACAACTAAGGTGTGTTTTTTTAAATGAGAACACATTTTAAAAGGTCTTTTTTTGAGATACACTATGTGATCAAAAGTATCCGAACACTTTCGGATTTTCACATTTTTTAGAATTTCTCCGGAAAGGCTTGCCCAACTGCTCTTGAATTTCGACTATGTAAAGAATAGACTCTAACTCAAATTTTTATATAAGTTGCCCTATATTGCTTTGAAGTTGTGAAAGAAAAACAGCGCTATGTCTCACACGTGCACCGTTAAAAAATAGTTACTACAAATACTCATATTTCATACTCAATAATCATAATTCTAAAAAAATGTGAAAATTCGAAAGTGTCCGGATACTTTTGATCACATAGTGTAAGTAACACGCCGTTACGGTAGTCTGGGTGGTCGTAAATTATTGGACATCTTCCATTTATGAGAGCCATTATCTGCGAAACCATTAAAGCTAGAAGAAAAATAAAACCATGTATTTGTAGGGAATTTTACACTCTTTAATTTGCTTAATCAGTTGTAATTTGAAAACTGGACAGTTCTCGAGATATTCAATAAAAACTGAAAAAGGAAGTCTGAAAACGCGCATAGGCTTATGCTGATCGGTAGCCAATGCCTATGGAAATCTCTCGCCGTAACAAATTTAGAACTCCGTAATGGTATGTCACCTATCTGAAAAAAAAAACTTTTTTATTTGCTCTTTCATTTAAAAAAACTCGGATGTAACATTATTAGTTTTTTTTATTAATGTTTGAAATGTGTTCAATAATTTATGACCACCCTGTTGAGAATGCACCCATTTCAACGCAGTTGTAATTATTTCAATCCTATTATTTCTTTGCAACCCATTCTCCGTTTCCTGCCTCGCAGCAAATGCGCTCGTCTGTCGGAGGTCAAAGGTCAGCCGCCAACTCGCCAGAGCCAAACTATATCATGCAACTGGTTGCTTATCCGGAATATAAATTTCCACACAATGAATCTGCAATCCTGTTGGGAGAGCACGGTTTCAGGCATTTTCTTTTCTGTTTCGCAGATGAAATGCAGGGTTTGTATCATAACAGATGAAATGCAAGGCCGCCGCAGTGTCTCGCTTCTCCAACGTTCGAGAACATGAATACTGCTCTACGAGCATCCTCCGTTTTAATCGTGTTTTCGCGCGTTCCTCCGTCGAGACGAGAGATGAAAAAATCCCGTTTGCTGCGCTTTCCGCCGGGAGCCAAGGGTGCATTAAATCCCGCTAATGAGATCATTTTGCTAGTTTATGACGCCGCCGGGACTCGAGGAACGTCGGTTTTATGGAGGCGCCAAAATGTGTAAGTGGATACTCACAGGCAGTTTTAAGAGATGGCTTAGTGAAATTTGCTGGTTTATCGCGGACAATAATGGGATGTTCGGGATATCAAGTATCCCCTTAATTATAATTTGCTGCAAGCAAACATTTATTATAGGTGTATGCTGCTATCTTCTCTTTTCTGTAGTTTTTTTTCAGTACACTAACACATGCAACCTCTTCTTTTGTGTGAGTGCGAATTTTCTAATGTTTAAAAACATTTAGTTTAAGTAACATTTTGTTTATTAAATAATTTTCTGGTTTTCTGAAAACAAAAGTAATAGATCTTCGTATAAAATATTATTGTTATCCCTATTTCGGAATGATAACTCCATCTTTATATACTAGAAGATTTGTGCCCGTCTAAGACGGACTTTTAGCTCGCCGACAAAATCTCAGATCGGATCGTCGCAGATTTACTAACGAAAGTTTTAGCAGAAAGTCTCAGGCACATCGGATGAGTGCTAAAAATGAAAAGGCATGAAAAACAGAACTGATGAATCAATTGACACAAACTTTCGTTTTGTTAATAATGCAAAATGCACTAAAAGAAAAAAAATGCATTACCAAATACAAAATTTTAAAAAACCCTAAACTGATTAATGCATATCTTTAAGTTAACGGAGCCTTTCAGTGTTTTCCAACAGTCAGAGAAAGAAAGTATACACAAAATAAACAAACAAAAAATGCTGTAAGATTTTATTAGGAAAATAAAATAATTCTGCTATACCTCCTATTTCACATTAAATCATCACAGAATCAAAACAGTTTCCGTGTGTATACTTGTTACTGTGAAAGACCGAAATTGGAGAATGTCGACACATGCCACAAACATTCACCGGAGATTATCAACATTCACCGACAGGAGGAACTGAGATTCACCGAAGAATCTCGACATTTGCCAGATATTCACAGTAACATACTAATTTGTAGACAGACCGTCTGAATCTCTTTGGCACGTAGCCAAAGCACGTGACCGTCACCGATTTCTCTGGCCTTTTTTTTCATAGATTTGACTATTTTTTTTTAATTTCTTAAGTAACAACTGAAAGATAATAAATTTTAACAAAGATCTTATATAACTTCTAGCTCCCATGACGTGTGGCAGTCTTGAAGCTCAAAGTTAAAAGTTTTAAGATTCTATGTCAGAGAAGAATGTGTTTGTAGTACACTTTAAATCTGTTGTGGCTGCCAAATTTTATCTGCAGTGAAGTGAAAGCTTATGCAGTGGTGTGGTATCCACATCACAGTCATACCAAGTTACGAAGAGCATCTTCAAAAGATGTAAATCTAAGAAATTAATCTTGACTAATTTCTCAAATACTAGATTCTACGTTAAAAAGCTGTTTAATTTCAATATATTGGAAAAAGTTGGAGCAAAAAAATAACTTCCAAATCGGTAAAAATCTTCATAAATACGATTCCAACAAAATTCAGTTTGTTTAAGAGTGATTTTTTTATTGCCCACGGCGACCCTGCTTACCCAAAATGTGTAAAGTATGTGTCGAGTCGGAGGGAAGAAAAGTTCCAATACAAATATTAAAGTAATACAATACAAAATAACAGTATAATACAAAAATTAGGCAATACAATACAAAAATATAAGTAAAATAATACAATAAAAGTAATACAATACAAAATACAAACGTGACTATAGATATAATAAAATACAAACAACAAACATAATAAATAAGTACAACCATAAATAATAAATAAATACAAATAAGCTTAATAAATAAAGAAACATACATGAAATAACCAAGAAATGAAAATTTTATAAAATCTAATAAATAGTAAAGGAAAAAAAACGAAGTCTAAGATATAATTTAGAGAAAAGCGGCAGGAAAAAAAATCTAAAAAAAATAACAATTTTGAAAAAGAAGAGAAACAACAACAAAACAATTTCTATAACACAATTTAGTGGGGAAAAAACCGATACAAAAATACCGAATTCTGTAACACAATTTAGAAGGGGAGAAAGAAAGAAAGTCAGGTGTGCCCATGATACACTTGGGAAAGTCTATTGCACATGTTATCACTTATAAGGAGTATCTCCTGAATTTTAAAAGTTGCATTTTTGTTAAAAAGATTTAAGCCACTCTCTTTTAAAATTTTCTGATGTTTTTTAACATGATACCTTTCTGTGTGTATTCAATCAAAAACATAGTGATCTGCCTCCCCTATTTTCCTGGAGATACAAAGTGGTGAATTAAGGATTTTGAAACGATTAAGATAGTAAACAAATGGTGCATGCCCAATTAAGAAATACAGTAGAACCCCGCTAATCCGAAATTCCGGTTAATCCGAACCGTTTTTATTTTCGAAAATTATATGTAATTGAGAAGATTTAAATATGCATACTAAAAACAAAAAAGTGCTTTTTCAGCATGAACATTGAAGAAACTAATCCAATTCGCCGTAAGGTAAGGTCACTTCACACAGGAGCACATCCATTATTCTAATGAAAAGGGGAGGCATATTCTCTTTCTATTGCTTTTGAATAAAATAATTCAAGAGATAGTAGTTTTTTTGTAATCCGAACAGACACCGGTTCCAATTAGTTTGGATTAGAGGGGTTCTGCTGTATATTAAAAATTCGTTTAGAATTAAAAATTTTTGTATCCACATGCTCAACAAACCGTCTCCCTTATTCAGAGTCATCATTAAGCCAATATTTTTCCCAATCTTCTATGATATTTCTTTTAATTTTGAATTTACCGCAAGAATAGGGAGCCGAAATATCCATTTCATCCCCTGAAGTGGTCGCTATTTTGGCGTAATGGTCAACGAGCTCATTAACCGAGTTACCGCAATGCGTCTTCACCCAGGCAAAGCCCACCAACCATCCAGTCAAACGAATATTATTTTTTATTTCATTGACAAATTGAGACTTTGGCCTAGCGCTCTTCAGAGATAGATGCTCGACTATCAGTAAAAATATTGATTTTAGAATTATTTTTCAATGCAGCGAAGTTAATTTGGATTTAAGATTGATTTGACAATGATAATGATAGTCGCATGATAAACACAGCTGCGCATGCAATCTAAATGTGTCTACATCATTTAATGCGGACGTGTATAAACCATTAATATCTTACGCTTTGTTTACATTCTGCATAACCTTCTTGAATAGAAAAAATTAAGTCTTTGCTCAGTTTTAGATTCTTACAATCAAAAGAGGAAAATAATTTCCATCCGAAAGCGTTTTTTAAGTTTCTACTTAAGAATTTTGTTATTAAAACCATGAACTGTGAAACTTCGACAGAAATTTATCAAGCTATATATACTTCTGTGGCATGTCTTTGTAGATGCTGGCAATAGCATCTCGGATATAGAATTTCAAATTAGTGATGGTCGTTTTAGTGGCGTAGCTGCAACTTTTAGCGCCCGGGGTGAACTTGCAACATGCCGTTCTTCCTTTACAAGTTATATAGGTCTATATACATATGAAAAACAAAATAAAAATAATAAATTCCAGGAAAGATCATTTTATTAGCTACGTAGTTCGTCGTTGGTCATCCTCGATTTCTGTAGCTAGGTTGCGAAATCGCGCGTCCGCCACCAGTCTTTCTTTCACATATCAGCCTTTTCCCGACATGAGGAGAAAAATACGTATTAATTACGTTGTTTTCCAGCATGTCTGATTTTGCAGCCCCTTTCGAAATGCTGCCCTTAGCTACGCCACTGGATCGCTGGGCATGAAGGCACTGCCTCAATAATATGTAACCACATCGGTGGATTACTCGCTCGGCTGACAGAGAGAAAGATAATCAGTACTTCGTACCAAATCGCACTCCGTGTAATTTCTTTTTGTGTCGGAAGATCTTGTGTCTGTGCAGCAGTGTACAACGATTATCAGTGTCATGAGAATCTGTATCACAGCCGCTAGTGCCTGTATCGATAGAGAATGCTAGAAAAGGTTTGGCAAGAACTGCATTGGAGACTTGATGTATGCCTAATGTGACCATACGTCCCGTTTTCAGGTGGCCTAGCCCGTTGTTTCCAAGCACAGCTTCGGGAAGCCAAAATGTCCCGTTTTCTGAAAAAGAGCAACTCATGATAACAATTTCGCCCACAAAAAGGCTAGAAAAATAAAAAGATTCTGACTGTAGTACCTTGTAGCATAGTGATGACGGGGCATGCGTAATACAGCTCACACATGTGCGAGTCTGTTAGTCGGATTTTTTCGTAACTACATTACACCGCAAAAATGTACAGAATGCTGGGAATGTTTCAACGGAAAGTCGTTGAGTGGAATACACCAATAATTCGAATCATACAAACTTCCAAATAATTATTGAATATATTCTATGTCTATTCGACGCTAATGCACCCGTAGAGAGTGTAATTTCTTTTATGAATAAGCTGTAGTCGAGCGAAGAAACGTAATTGCAAATCGTGGTTCTCAAAGCAATGTTAATTACCAAAGTAAATTTTAAGAAATCCTGCCAAAAATCCCGTTCTTATTTGAAATCAACGCAAATACACTGAAGCAAAGAAATTTTCTTCAGAAAAATATAAGATTACATGAATTATTTATTTTCGCGTGTCTATTCCTATTCTATTCATTAATAGAAAAACAGCTGAAGAAATATGCGCTTACTTGATACACATACTTTTACCTAAAACTCGGTAGATGCTAATGTTAAACTTGCGTTCAGAACGAGAATATGTTACCTCTTGGTCGAATTTTTTTTCTTTCGATTTTCAAACTAAAAAAAAAAGAAAGTTTAATTGCTGGAAATTAATACATGTTCTATCCTGAATTCTAAAATGCAAAATATTTTTGTTAGTAAGCAATCTTTGCTTGACTTACTGGTGGTCATAAATGTTCACTGATCTCCAGTTTTCCCTGAAATGCACCCAAGATTTAAATTAAGACAAAATACTTCTGATGATATATTTATCAAATCTATTGCTTTGAGGCATTTAAGATAAATATCTGCATAAAAAGAGTTATTAATGATATGTAAAAAATGTTTTTTTAAATAGTTTTACCTTGAAAACAGCTTTACAATCTTTCTTCACCATCACAGCTTACAAACCACATTGAAATCATTTATTGCCGATTATTTTATTGCTTACACTGTCAAAAACGCGGAATATATCGAGACGCGTGAGTAGCTACGAATTCACTTTCAACGATGCAATTTTTCTCTTCGTCGCGTGACATGCGACGCCAACCATAAGGGAACAGAAAAGCTGAACGTCTGATGTGCGACGCCGACCGTAAGGGAACAGAAAGGCTGAACGTCTGATGTGCGACGCCGACCGTAAGTCTACGGCCACACGAGGCGGTAATTCGCCGTTTTCTCGCGGCAGCCTCAGCGGCCTTACCAAACCATGGCTGGCCACAACCATGGAGCTCAATCTGCTTTCTAGTGCAACAGAGTGGCGAATTCAAACAGTTGTCTGTGTGAAACTTTTGATACATTGATTTAGCAAATAAATGGCGAATTCTTCATCGACCAATCGATGTTAGTATTGATATAGCCGACATTATTATCCAAGCATGTTGCGTGCTTCACAATTTTGTAAGACACCGCGATGGTTACAATTTTGAAGACACCCTGTCATGCCCTCTAGAAAGCATTCCTCCGATTGGAGCAAGAGGAGACAGCATTGGAGGCGATACCAGAAACAGTTTCAAAAATTACTTCTGTTCTCCTGCAGGTTCAGTGCCTTGGCAAAATCGTTCATGTAGCATTGTAGCATAAGAAATTTATTGGTATGAGCAACTCCGTACAAGAAATTAGTGAAAGTAATAATTTGGTATCAAATTCAAACTATTAAAGTTATGTATTAAATTATAATTTAAAGTATTAAACTATTTAACTTTTAAGTTTTGTATAATTTTCCAATCGACTCCAATGTTGTCCCTTCTTGTTCCAGTCGCAGTTTTTATATGCGTCTGTGTTCAATATCTGCACTTTGTGATTGGATTTTTATCTGCAGTGTGCGTTTTCCTCTTTAAACTTTTAAATTCTGCTTTTGAAGGATTTTGTGTTTGTGTGTATTTAATTTTTAAATCTTTTGTTTATTGAAATGATTTTTAGGTTTAATGTTTTCATTTTTTTTAAATTCTTAATGAGTTTTTATGATATTATTATGACAGTTTACAACTTTTAGAATCATAATGTTTTTGAGAATGTGTGTATTCGTTTAAATTATTTATGCGTTTGTAAATTTCTTTAATAGTTTAGTGTCTTGAACTTTTATGTTCTCTGTATACAACTTTTAATTTTCTAATATGTTTTATAATATCTTTAAGATTCACTGATTACAGCTTTTGTCCTTTGTGTATTTATTATTCCTTTTTTGCCTGCACTCTGTAACTGGAGTTTTTCTGTAATGTGCTTTTCTTTAAAATAAATAAATAATGCACTATAACTTAGGTTATAATTTGTACCTTAAAGTTAATTTCTATACTACTTACCAAGATTAGATCTTGTTTTTTCATCCATTTGGTTCCATTTTTCTCCAATAACATTCTTAGTTACAGCCATCCAAGCATCTTTTTTGAGTTCATGGTTTTTGAAATCATTATGCCTTGAATCGTAAAGATATGGATATTTTTCAACTTCAAGAATCATGAGCTCACTATCCAAGCAGTATTCCATGACAGTGGCGAATCCAGGGGGGGCTATCGGGCTACAGCCCCCCCCCCAGAGCCAAGCCAGAATTCTTGATTTTATTTAAAATCATTACAACTGTTTTTTCTTAATTTCCCTCTTAAAAAAAATAATAAAACGTTTCAACATTGCTTTCTGGCTATACAGGCTCGAAAATTTTCCTACTTTTGTAGTCATTCCACTTGTATTTGTAGTTTTGACGAGGTCGAAGACATTTTTGGGCTAATTATTTCATTGTAATTTTTATTAAATTATCGGAAGTATTGTATTGTTCTTTATGATACTTTAGCCTTGAGGTTTGACATTCGTCACGAAGATTCAAATTTTTTATGCCCTCAGCCTCCCCCCCCCCAGACCCGAATCCTTGATTCGCCACTGTTCCATGATATAATTATCTTAAATACCAAAAACTGAAGAACAAAACACACGAAAATACCAACGGACACCACGATAAGCAGCAAAGCAATTATTTTCCCGCGCGAAAAAAATGCACCCGAGTGCATCACTTCGCGGCAGTCGCGAGAATGCGCCGATAGAATTCCCCCAAAGCGGCGACAAAGGCGCCGTGTGGCCACCCCTGCTTCTTCAACATATTGTCTATAATTCGGATGCGGTTGACCTTCAAGTCGCTACTGCTAGAACTCGCTCGTGTGGCCGTAGGCTAAGAGAACAGAAAAGCTGAACGTCTGATGTGCGACGACGACCAAGAAGGGATAAAGGCAAACAAATACTATAACTATCTGTTGCAAATTAAAAGCTTTCGTTCTAACTCACGCTCTATTTCTTTCAGTATGCAACTATCATAACTAAAACACATGGGCTGTGTTAGAAAAAACTGAGAAATTTGCACTGAGCATCTTCTATCAGGAGTTATTAGACATAGTTTGTGACTTTAAGTAACACACATATATGTCGTCAGGAAGGATTCATCATTATTGGGGCAATTTAATTTTTAAGTAAATTTTAAAATGCAAATTAAATTTTAAATTTAAAAAATGTAATTTTGAGAGTCAATAAAAATTCAATATAGTAGAATAAGAAAGAAAATTTGAAGTTTAAAGGTGGCTAATATATATTTTTTTACCTCAAATTATACGGCAAGAAAGAACTACGATGTTTAAAAATGGAAAAAAAATATAAAAAATTTCATGTTTCATACTTCTGAAGTTAAGTCTTAACTACAATAACTTTAAAAGTAATCAAAATCTACAAACATCAATAAAAGCATATTTTGCAATAAAATCTGCTTCGTATGCAAAAACAAGCAGAATCTTCACGCCTTAGTTTTTAACAACACATGAAAAGAGAACGACAGTTTTGATGGCGGTTATTGCGAAAATGACCGGTTTTCGGTTATTCAGGTGTTTTTCACTTCCGGTTTAACCTGGCGGTTATAACCGTTCAAAATAACCGGTTTTCGGGGGGGGTTATAAAAAAACAAACTCCGTTTGTAGACAAAATTTTTTATTAATATTGTTTTTACAGGAAATCAAACCACTGCCAATATTTATTTGTTCATAAAGACTCTTTCAGTAATCCGCCAACCAACAAACGCCTCGAGGAAGCGGTTGTCGGTGATCGGCCAAAGATGATGAAATTCAAAGCTTCATAACTTGGTCTAATCAAACCTAAAATCGAGTATATCTTCCGATCCGGTTTTTTTTCCCGGTTATTGAATTTTTAAAAAATAACCCGTTATAACCGAGACAAAATATTAACCGAAAATACCAGTTAACAGAAACAAAAAACCGGTTTACGGTTAAAACCGGCAGGTTTTTCCCATCGCTATGTGACAGGTCTTCATTCTTTCGTCCCATTATCCTATTGAAACTTGGCGTAAAATAATAAGCTGAAAAGAGCCCTTTACCGAATTTTTTATTTAAAAAATAAAAAAGTCTTTACTGAAAATGTTTTTTTTTACCTTAATTATTGTGCCATGAAGAAGAAACAGTAAACAGTGGAAGAAACATTTCCTGTCTGAAACTTGAAGAAAAAACCATAAAAAGAATTTATTTTGTTTTTACTCTATTTTCTGGTGTTTTAAAAGATATCCAATGCATTCTTAAGATTAAAAAAGAAAAAAATATCATGAATTTTTGCTCAACCAAGCTTGAATATAATAATTTCAGTTTTCTTTCTTTTGAAATAAAAATACATTTTCGGAAGTTTTATTCTAATATTCGTAGCTTATTTTGCATTTAAAAAACAGCCCAAGTTTTTTTCACCAGTTTTAATAAAAATAAATGGTAGTGTTGTAATCCCTTTTCAATGACGATTCAAAATTATGGAAATCTATTATTTCAAAATTGAAATGGAAATTTTTTTTTATTCGATCGAGATACGAAAACAATATTCCGCAGACGGTAGCGTCTGATAAATTGCGAGTACTTCCGTGAGGCGTGTTCTTTCATTCGCGAAAAAAAGTGAAAATTCATGTAATCGGAGGGGGGAAATATCTTCTGAAAGAAAGTGAAATTGTTGCGTGTTGATTCAGATGAGATTTGAAATACTTCGCATCATTTCAGAAAAAGTATTTAAACTTCCTCTCAGCCGCAGAAGATGATTGATGATTTTTTTTAAAAAGTTTAAAAAATCCTCATGATTTTTCTCTTCACTTTTTTCCACCTAGAACTTCGTAACTAAAAATTGTGAAATTTTTATAAGATACCATTGAAAAGATGTGGAGCTGAGATTTGGAATGAAGCTTTTGTTTTTGTAGAGACCATAGAATTATTTTTTAAAAATGCCATAGATAGATTATACCTGAGCAGAAGCTTAACTAAAATAATAATTAATAATTTGCCCAATTTAAATTTGTACTGTCATATTCATAAAAAAATGTAAGTAGTGTCTTTTCACTGGCCACTACTGTAACTTTGTAAAATATCAGCAAATTAAACTTTAATAGATTTTAAAAAATTAAACTTCATGCTTCGCTAATGAAACTGATCGGATATATTTGTATATAATATGTTTGCCGCATCTCAGCAATTTTCTTATTCATTTTCTTTATTGGGGTCTCAAAAATCCTGAATTGCTTCTCATACGCAGGAATGAATGCATATTTGATTTATTCCTCCTATATGTCGCCTGAAAAAGTGAAAAGCTCGCAATATTTTCGTTCCATCGTTTAATTTGATTATGACTTCAAAAAGACAATTTGCCCGTTTTCACGGAATGTAAATGAAGGCTGAATTATATCTAGTTTTGCCTGAATGTTATGTAATTTTAACCAAACAGAATTGAATTAAAAACTGTACACATTCTAAAGGAACAAATTTATTTTTCAAAGAGCATTTTACTAGTTTAACAACAAAAATCGTAGGTGTATGTCAAATATGAACCATTGCTCTTGTCAAATGTATTAAAATAAAAACTGGTTAACTTAAGAAAAATAAATAAATAAATATTTACTGTTATAGCATTTTGTTATCTGTCAGTTACTGTAATCGAAAACCATTCACCGTTACAATAAAACAGTGTAGTCTCAACTCCTTATTTATAGCTACATTATTTTGATTTAAATAAACTTCGAACCTTGAAAGCTGATATTACTGTTGCTGCCATCTTTTATGCAAATTTGTAAGTAAATTTGAACTGATTAAATTAATTTATATCCCACAGCATTCGTTTTACTCGAAAAAATTATGAATTGAAATAAATTTTTAACGCTTTAGATTCAAACATTCTGAAAACATGCAGTTTTCTGGTGTTTTTAATACGGAGAAAAAAAATCCTCGTAAAGAAATTAAGTTTCCTTACAGTAATTTGTGCAGAATCTCTCTTTTATTATTAATATTTTTATGAAACAAATTTCCAAATGCTATGCCTTTCCTTCTAGAAACGCTTTAAAAACAGAATTTATACATAAATGTTTTTTATGCATACAGTGTTCTAGTTCGGAATTTTAATGCATACACGTGAGACGAATTTATGAACTTTAATATTTAACTACGTTTTATCGCGCTTTAAAAAAACACTAGGCGAAAGTAGCCGTATTTATGAAATTTTGAAAGTATTTCAAATTTAAAAACTCGCGCAAGTAGTCCAAAAGAATAATACTGGCTAATTAATACAGTCTGTGCACAAGGATTATCCAGGGTTGAAAATTTGTCCTTAAGTCCCGGCCAATTTCATGTTTTATCTCATTTCCAAAGAAACGATGAAATAAAGATACATTAACCTGTTGAGCTCATCAAAAAATTTTGTTTTTATTTAACATTTGATTATAAATATATGAAATAATATAAACAATAAAATGCAAGATGTTTTAGTCTATTTTTCTATTTAACTTTAAAATATATTACCTAATTTCTATAGAAAGTAAATTTCTATTTATTTTTAAAAATCCAGTTATCCCATATTTATATATTATTTTTAAATATGTGTGTGTTAAAATCGGATTAATCAGAATACCAAGAGAATTCATAAACAGATTTCAATTCCAGTGTACAATATAATGTTATATATCAAATTCAAATCAATCAAAGAGGGAACAAAAAGCTGTTCATCGTTCAGAATCAAAACTCCAAACAAAACCTAGGTTTCTTAAATTCGTAGAAATAAGTCAAATAAACAGAATGACATTTAAAATGGTATAAATATATAACAACAGAAATTGTGTGATAAGCAAAATATAACTCATCACTTCGAAGTAATATTCTAGTTCTTCAGAATCCATTTATATACAGAAAAATTGAAGAATAGTTCAGAAATATCCAAAGAATTAACAGTTTCTCAAAAATAAAAAAAAAATCTTTCTTTTACATTGTCGCAGATTAATCACCTTTTATTTCCAGAACCTTTTATTTGAAAATAATGCTGTACTTGCAAATAACATTTCATTCACAAATGCTGTACCTCCAAATTACCACTTCTATGAAATAAAGAAAAGGCATCTTATATAATTTTAAAAAATATTCCAAATTAAATTTGCCAGATAGAGGCATAATTATACTTTTCATTACGAGTTTGTTTTGAGGTTTTTTTCACTTTAAGCATTTTTATCACATTTGAGCGTTATCTTTTCTTCTGTCAGGGAAAACTTACTTTTATTTAATAATCGAGTTTGCATGACTTCAGAATGCTTCTAAGAGGGAAACAAAATATAAATGTGACGTTATCTTCCCGAAACGAAGTTATAACTAAAAATAACCTCTCACTTCATCCAGCGAACAAAAACAAAAGATAAACGATTTCAAAAATACTGAAATCATCTTAGCATAAAGTGGCCTTCACGGAGTTCATTAAAGATTTTATCGAAAATGAATTGACGACGAAGGAAAAATTGTTGCTGCCATTAGCATTTAACATAAAATAAGTAAATTACGGGGGGGGCTGAAATAACGAACCTAATGGCTTTTGAATTCTTTTAAGAGACAGAAAAAGAATTCTTTTAAGAGACATTAAGAAAGTTTTTACTTAGAAGTTATGAGTTCCCATCAGCCTCATTCAAATTCCACTTTTTATACGGTAAACAAGTTGATATACCTGGCTTCGCTCCGGATTAAAATGTTTTCATGTTTAATATTTTTAATGTTAAAATTACTATTGTATAAATATTATAATACACAAATTCCTTTTCTATTCTGAAACGTTTTTAATTAAAATGAGAATATCAATTGAAACAGACGATTTTTAAAAACAGCCGTTTTCTCCATACATTATTATTTGTTATATAGGCACTTCAAATTTTGTTAACAATTACTAACGTAAAAGAAAGGTTTTAATGAATATTTTGAAACGAATAAATCAACTAGTTAATTATTCATTAATTTAAAGCATGAAAATAAATCAATAGTTGGTCCCGATATAAATTGTTAATCGTCTACATTAAAAATTTTCTTTTAGCATTCTTCCTTCTGGAAACAGTTCTTCGTATTATTGTTGTTCTTCCACAAGAATATTGTTACGAATTCAGTTTAAAATTAATTTTGAAAAATATTAAAATGTGGGAAACAAATTTATGGAAATGAAAGATATCGCGGAAAAAAAGACTTGCTTAATTTTTAATTAAGTGAAATTTTAAGCAACTTTTAGACTTTGAAAAGTTGAAGGTGACCTTTCTCTTTTCTTAAATAAAAAGTTTGCAAAGTTTGATTGAAATCAGTCCAGTGGTTTAGGAGAAGATGTGGAACATACATACAGAGATAATTATAAGATAAAGATTGCTGGCAAATAGTATGAGCCATAAAAAAGGTTTTAGTGAAGATTTTTAACAATTAATTATTTAACTTTAATTACGTAAATAGTTAATTTTAATTAATCAAACAGTTAACTTGATAATTAGTTAATTTGGCAGATTACTTTAATTTGATATTTAATTAAACATGGTGGGACCATGATTTGTTTAATAAAATCAGTATAAAATAGCAAAAAACGATAGATATTTAAATAAGAGTTTCCTTTATCCTTTTTGATATTGAAAAATATCTCCTTAACTTTAAAATTGTTTTGGTATTTTCTGCCTGAGTATTTGGTTTTAACCGTCGATGGATATTTAAATTTACTGTTCAAATTGGCTGCATTCATATCCTATGCTTTAAACACACGTATTAAATTTGCCACTCACAATGTTTAATAATTTTTATTCTCTTATATGTTAAGAATTTAGTGACTATTATCTCTGTAACCAGGGAGTTCTCTAGATGAGCCCATTTTAGTAGTATTTAAGTGTTTCATGTCATGTGATTTTACCATATGTCAAAGTAATGTTCGCACAATTATGTTGTAACCTAGATTAAATAAATTAATTTTTAAATCTAGAGTCTTTTTTTCATTTGTGTCAAGAGTCAATTTCTTGTTACTGTTTCAGATAGGCTGGCTTAATGTTATCTAGGAGATATTTGCACATCTGATATATTTATTTCTTTATGACTCCTTCCCTTTTGAAAGATTATATGTTCAGATAAAAAAATTGAACAGTGTACTGATCGATAAATCTAGCATGACCTTTTGGAATGAAAAATGGAATGATAAAACCTTGATATAGTAAAAAATTAAATATCATGAAAACAGAATCACGGCGTAATTATTGCAATGTGTATAAACAATTAAGTCATTGGCTATGTCTGTATTGATCAATATGTAATATTTCATTACTTTTGTAACATTAGCATAAAGGAATCTACCTTTGCCTTCAAGCTTGCCGAAAAAGGATTTTTTAAATATAGTTCCCCTCAAACGACTAGGGCGATAATAGGAATATCCAAATAGGCGATAATGGAAAAACTCAAGTGGGCGATATTGGAAACAACCTAACTCTCAAACATGGCGACATCCCTCTTCAGAATCGGATCTCAAACCAAAAAAATAAACTACATCAAAATGTAGCGAATTATAGCCACTATCACTGCTTCGGTCTTCGAATGGTATAACATTATGACTTGAACTTTACTGATTATACTAAAAGTAATAAAACATGGTTATTAATTCACCTAAAACGAAAATCAGTAAAAATTCCCAGAGAAAAGAAAAACAACACAGGTTTAAATGGCTTCCTCAAACAACTACGGAAGGGGGAAGATTTATAGTTCCGGTAGTGGCCACTATATGCCACTACAAATCAAGAAGAAGCCGTGGTAGGCGATCATAGGAATGTAGGCGATATTTGAGTCCAATACCTTACATTCCTTGGGAAAAAATTTTAAAATTAAATTAAAAATTTTTATGCTCCATGTGTTTAATAGTTTTCTCTAAATTTTGCATTATAAAGAGGGCAATGCGGAAGACAACGTAGCTCGATTCTCTTCACTATAAATTAAGCTAATGGAAGAATACTCCGATAGTTTATTTTGCCTTTAGTCATTAGAGCGGCGCATTTCAAAAATTCATGGTATCTAACTTTCTGTGAATGCTTTAATTTTTATACTTTACTTTTTATTACTTTTCTTTTCTTCTTTTTGGTTTGTTTACGTCAAATTATTTTTGTAACTCCGCTTACTTTTTATTGAATTTTCGTTATGATCTTTACACTTACAGCGGGTATTCAGTTGAGATTGGTATGATTTTTGTCTTTTAATTACGTTACTTTTTTATTACTTTTCTATATTCCGCCTTTTTCATTTTGGCTTGTTTATGTCAGAATTCTTCTTGCTGCTCTGCTTACTTTTTATAGAATTTTCTTGCCTTTCAACTGATATTCAGTTGAGATTGGTTTGATTTTTATCTTTTTTTCTTTGATTTTATGAAAAAATTTTATTTTAATCCAATGGGAAATGTTTTCAATGGGAACTAACGGGTTATGTAATCCAAAGGAAAAATCCCTTCCCTTGAAAGCAGTCTGACTTTTAAGTAATATGAAATTTCTCTCTCTCTCTCTCTCTTTCGCCTCTTGGAAATAAAACGCAAAAGGGAATATTGTCATATCATCATTTAATTGTTTTCAAAGTAAAATAACAAAACACGCTGATTCACACATGAGGTTTCAGTTACACTTCGGGGTTTATCTGGAAAGAGATAAGAGCATCACCAATTAAAATATCTGACAATCGAACTTCATTCTGTTGGAAATGACCGAAGCTGCTTGAAGATTCTTGTATTATCTCCCTTCATTTTTAATATTTGCATTTAATCTTTTTTTAATTTCGTGCATGAGCTGTTCAATGCAGAAGTTCCACCTAATCGATAAAACTGCCCTTGTGACTTAATGTGGATTGAAAAAGACTGCATTCTAATGCACTGCTGCCATGTGAGTAATAATTTCTTAAACACCGTTTATTTGTGTTAAAACATTTAAGTGGCCAGATATTCCGGATTAGCCAAATGAATTCCGATTTTGGACACTCAGTCTCCGGTTGAAAAAAATGACCGGAATTTGTATTATATGTCCCATGTTACTCCCTTTTTATGGAGGGGAAAATAGTTCATATCGAAAAAGAAAATGTCAGACAATTTTTTTAACATTCGACACTTTTGCAGAATTATCATTCCCAGCGTTGTACTGTGCATAAAGTGAGGTTACCTTAATTTCATCAATGTAGAAGAAACAACCTGAAGGAAAAATTATGAAAGTGATAACAAAGTATATTATTTATGCTTCTGTATCTCCAGCATTTTTTATAAAAAAATTAATATTTGACTATTTAATTGTGTCTGATTTTATCGAATTCTTTATTATTTATTTATTTATTTTTATTTATATTATTGTATTCGTAACCGTCAGAATTAATCAGATCTATTATTAAACATATGGAATTTGTTTAAAAATTATTAACAATCTTTATTTTTCACCATTCATCATCTATGCAGCGATTTACTTTGTAAATTCTTATGGGGAGCTTCTTAAGTATTGTATCTTTACATTTTAGAGCATATATTATAGTTTTCGATGCCTGTTTTATGGATTTTATGGTACTTTATTTAGGCATAAATTTCTGTTTTGTCTTGTGTTCTGTTTGACTGCTTCGTTCTCCATTTCTACCTCTGAACTCGACGCTTACGTCTCTTCGTCCAGTGATCGAAATTCAGCTATTAGTAAACTTTCCACGCAAAACACAGCCTGTAAGTTCTTTCTGTTGTGTTTCTTGCATAATTGTATTTAACCTACGAACCAATGATTTGTAATAGGAATACATAATGCTGTTTGCAGCTGAATTCCCAAATGGTTATGTGAAACTTCTTCCCAAAAAATTGGTAAAAATCACTAAAGCCTTAATATATTTATTTGCTAATAAATGGAAAGTGTATTATGCAGTGAGTTCTGAAGACAGCGCTATCCCGCTCATAAACCTATAAAGTTCTGTTTTAGTACATAAAAATGCTGTATACAAGTGTTCAAATTCGGTTTAGTATTATAAATCTGTAAATTTGCATAGATATGTGGCAAACTTTTATGTCATATTTTTATTTTAAATTTAAAATGACCCAAAGAACTTGACATGGTTGGATCTAACAAACTGGTTTGTCGACATCTGAATAGAAATGAGAAAAAATACAAACCAATTTTTTGCAGACATTATACACATCCCTTTCCTTAGGAGACATTTGTCTCGTTTACTTCTTAGCTATGTTTTGATTTCTCGTTCCTGTTTCTTTGGTTGCTCTCGATAGTATATCGCTCCGACTTCTTTAGTTATCAAGCGAAAAGAAACCGCCATAAAGGCTTTTACTGCAGATGTTCCACAAATCTAACTACTTACAGGATGTTCAAAAAGGGTTTTGACAAAATTAGAGGGGTGATAGTGCACATCAAGACGAACAAAAAAAGTGCAATGAAACATGGAATCGCAGCTGGCTTTGAAAGGGTGAAAATAGCGAAAATGCGTCTCAAAATGTGACGGAAAAGAAACAAAGAAATCAGTACAGAAAATATGTATTGGAAAAAACAGCTGCAACACAACTTGTAATACACAGAACAAATAAGATTGAACTAGGATCATGAGCGCAGAAGTCAGTGCATAAGGCACAAGCGACTGGGGGACAGGCTCGAAGATTTTGGATGTTCAGCTGCAGCTGTCTTGATCTTTTCTTTCAGGTTTTCTGGTGTATCATAAAGGAGTGATTTCAGGTGACTTCTGAAGAAAAGCAAGCTACTTGGTACGTCACACTTTGTAGATGCATTATCGCGATTTTCACTCACTCAGTGTCATTTGCGACCCCATGTTCCATTGCATTTATTGAGTACTCCTCTAATTTTGTCAAAACCTTTTTGAGCACCCCGTGTAAAATCTTCAGTGTAACATACCAGTTCGGAAAATCCAACCTTGAAGCAAATTTCTGTAGAAGAAATGCTAAGAAACGTGCTGTCGTCTATGATTGACACACACATAAAAAATAATTTTTTCGTAGACTAGAAGGAACTCACCAGGAATCAAAATTACTCGTACCTTAATTTTTTAGACTGTGAGTTCTCTGAAACTTTACACATTGTGTAAGTGCGCCCTTTCAAGATAGGTGCTATCTGTAGAATTAATGTTGTTTCTCATGAAATAGTTGAAATATACCAGTACTCTTTCTGACTTCTGATTTTGTTATTACAGATTCCGTATTAAAAACGATAGCTTAGGATTGTAACTACTGCTCAGTTTATTGGTTAAGATTTGCTATATAATTGTACATCTTAATATTTTTAATGATACTGTATTCGCATGTATGACTTTCTGGCAGGTAGGTTACTAAGTAGGGAAAAAGATTGATTTTTCTAAACAAATCAAGCTTTTTCAAATCAAGCAATAGAACAGCTTTGTTTGATGAAACTTAATATTGTAAGCACCAAAATGAGTTGAAGGTTTTAAATTTAAAAAAAAAATTAGATTTGGCCTAGAACATTTCTTTTTTTACTCCGATGCTATCCCGATTCATTCGTTTCCTTTATTTCCTTGGTTTGTTTTCTTTTATTCTTCCTTAAAGTGCATAATTTTTTTTAATAAATAATGATAACTATTCCATTGGTTGACGGGGAAGATTTAAAAAAAATTGTTAGATCGTATGTGGATTCACAAAAATACAAAATACATGCATAATAAAAATATAATAATAAAAAATAATTATATATACGATACATTAGACAATAACAATGTTGCACGAAATAGAGACCAATTCGTAAGGGAACCACATTGACCACAAAGATAATAACTTAAAACAAGTAAGATAACAGAAAACGAAATAATAATTTAAAGAAAACTCGAAGTATATCTCTCTTGCAAAAGTCCTAATCACAGAGGTAAAAAAAAAATCCATATTTTTTTATCCGCAGTTAATGAATTATAAATATTTTTGCAATTTCAATTATATTAAAAATTCTTTTCAAAAGCAAAGAATTTTTTGATAAAGATTTAAACCAAAGATTTAAATTCTTCGGCGGGAATGGTCAAATGCATTTTTGATTACATGCTTGTCGTTCTCAGGTAACGTACCCTATCCAAAGCCAGCGGATTGTGAAGAGGTTCGAAGAAATGGGTACAACGAGAGCGGCGTGTACACCGTGTACCCTCGGAACAGGTTGGGTTTGTGCTCGTTGACTGTCTTCTGCGACATGGACACCATGGGAGGTGGGTGGACGGTAAGTAATTAACAAAAAAAACCTGCAGCTATTTAGCATCAAGCAACGAGGACAAATACGATATATACTTTTCTTATCTGCGCAGTATCTTTTATTATTTTTTTTTATTAATTTTGCCCTTGTTTGTTTGCTTTTGTCACATGTTTAATTTTATTTAGAGTACTTGAAATGTCTATCTATACACAAGGTGCCCAA